>JAECXH010000015.1:0-513766 GCA_018152175.1 Drosophila jambulina
TATATATTTATATATTTATATATTTATATATTTATATATTTATATATTTATATATTTATATATTTATATATTTATATATTTATATATTTATAATATTTATATATTTATATATTTATATATTTATATATTTATATATTTATATATTTATATATTTATATATTTATATATTTATATATTTATATATTTATATATTTATATATTTATATATTTATATATTTATATATTTATATATTTATATATTTATATATTTATATATTTATATATTTATATATTTATATATTTATATATTTATATATTTATATATTTATATATTTATATATTTATATATTTATATATTTATATATTTATATATTTATATATTTTATATATTTATATTTATATATATTTATATATTTATATATTTATATATTTATATATTTATATATTTATATATTTATATTTATATATTTATATATTTATATATTTATATTTATATATTTATATATTTATATATTTATATATTTATATATTTATATATTTATATATTTTATATATTTATATATTATATATTTATATATTTATATATTTATATATTTATATATTTATATATTTTATATATTTATATATTTATATATTTATATATTTATATATTTATATATTTATATATTTATATATTTATATATTTATATATTTATATATTTATATATTTATATATTTATATATTTATATATTTATATATTTATATATTTATATGTTATATATTTATATTTATATATTTATATATTTATATATTTATATATTTATATATTTATATATTTATATATTTATATATTTATATATTTATATATTTATATATTTATATATTTATATATTTATATATTTATATATTTATATATTTATATATTTTATATTTATATATTTATATATTTTATATATTTATATATTTATATATTTATATTTTATATTTATATATTTATATATTTATATATTTATATATTTATATATTTATATTTATATTTTATATATTTATATATTTATATATTTATATATTTATATATTTATATATTTATATATTTATATATTTATATATTTATATATTTATATATTTATATATTTATATATTTATATATTTATATATTTATATATTTATATATTTATATATTTATATATTTATATATTTATATATTTATATATTTTATATATTTATATATTTATATATTTATATATTTATATATTTATATATTTATATATTTATATATTTATATATTTATATATTTATATATTTATATATTTATATATTTATATATTTATATATTTATATATTTATATATTTATATATTTATATATTTATATATTTATATATTTATATATTTATATTTTTATATATATTTATATATTTATATATTTATATATTTATATATTTATATATTTATATATTTATATATTTATATATTTATATATTTATATATTTATATATTTATATATTTATATATTTATATATTTATATATTTATATATTTATATATTTATATATTTATATATTTATATATTTATATATTTATATATTTATATATTTATATATTTATATATTTATATATTTATATATTTATATATTTATATATTTATATATTTATATATTTATATATTTTTATATTTATATATTTATATATTTATATATTTATATATTTATATATTTATATATTTATATATTTATATATTTATATATTTATATATTTATATATTTATATATTTATATATTATATTTATATTTATATATTTATATATTTATATATTTATATATTTATATATTTATATATTTATATATTTATATTTATATATTTATATATTTATATATTTATATATTTATATATTTATATATTTATATATTTATATATTTATATATTTATATATTTATATATTTATATATTTATATATTTATATATTTATATATTTTATATATTTATATATTTATATATTTATATATTTATATATTTATATATTTATATATTTATATATTTATATTTTTATATTTATATATTTATATATTTATGTATTTATATATTTATTTATATATTTATATATTTATGTATTTATATATTTATATATTTATATATTTATATATATTTATATATTTATATATTTATATATTTATATATTTATATATTTATATATTTATATATTTATATATTTATATATTTATATATTTATATATTTATATATTTATATATTTATATATTTATATATTTATATATTTATATATTTATATATTTATATATTTATATATTTATATATTTATATATTTATATATTTTATATATTTATATATTTATATATTTATATATTTATATATTTATATATTTATATATTTATATATTTATATTTTTATATATTTATATATTTATATATTTATATATTTATATATTTATATATTTATATATTTATATATTTATATATTTATATATTTATTATATTTATATATTTATATATTTATATATTTATATATTTATTATATTTATATATTTATATATTTATATATTTATATATTTATATATTTATATATTTATGTATTTATATTTATATATTTATATATTTATATATTTATATATTTATATATTTATATATTTATATATTTATATATTTATATATTTATATATTTATATATTTATATATTTATATTTTAATATTTATATATATATATATTTATATATTTATATATTTATATATTTATATATTTATATATTTATATATTTATATATTTATATATTTATATATTTATATATTTATATATTTATATATTTATATATTTATATATTTATATATTTATATATTTATATATTATATATTTATATATTTATATATTTATATTATTTATATATTTATATATTTATATATTTATATATTTATATATTTATATATTTATATATTTATATATTTATATATTTATATATTTATATATTTATATTATATTTATATATTTATATATTTATATATTTATATATTTATATATTTATATATTTATATATTTATATATTTATATATTTATATATTTATATATTTATATATTTATATATTTATATATTTATATATTTATATTTATATATTTATATATTTATATATTTATATATTTATATTTTATATAATTATATATTTATATATTTATATATTTATATATTTATATATTTATATATTTATATATTTATATATTTATATATTTATATATTTATATATTTATATTTTATATATTTATATATTTATATATTTATATATTTATATATTTATATATTTATATATTTATATATTTATATATTTATATATTTATATATTTATATATTTATATATTTATATATTTATATATTTATATATTTATATATTTATATATTTATATATTTATATATATTTATATATTTATATATTTATATATTTATATATTTATATATTTATATATTTATATATTTATATATTTATATATTTATATATTTATATTTATATATTTATATATTTATATATTTATATATTTATATATTTATATATTTATATATTTATATATTTATATATTTATATATTTATATATTTATATTTATATTTATATATTTTATATATTTATATATTTATATATTTATATATTTATATATTTATATATTTATATATTTATATATTTATATATTTATATATTTATATATTTATATATTTATATATTTATATATTATATATTTATATATTTATATATTTATATATTTATATATTTATATATTTATATATTTATATATTTATATATTTATATATTTATATATTTATATATTTATATATTTATATATTTATATATTTATATATTTATATATTTATATATTTATATATTTATATATTTATATTTATATATTTATATATTTATATATTTATATATTTATATATTTATATATTTATATATTTATATATTTATATATTTATATATTTATATATTTATATATTTATATATTTATATATTTATATATTTATATATTTATATATTTATATATTTATATATTTATATATTTATATATTTATATATTTATATATTTATATATTTATATATTTATATATTTATATATTTATATATTTATATATTTATATATTTATATATTTTATATATTTATATATTTATATATTTATATATTTATATATTTATATATTTATATATTTATTTATTTATATATTTATATATTTATATATTTATATATTTATATATTTATATATTTATATATTTATATATTTATATATTTATATATTTATTTATATATTTATATATTTATATATTTATATATTTATATATTTATATATTTATATATTTATATATTTATATTTATATATATTTATATATTTATATGTTATTTATATATTTATATATTTATATATATATTTATATATTTATATATTTATATATTTATATATTTATATATTTATATATTTATATATTTATATATTTATATATTTATATATTTATATATTTATATATTTATATATTTATATATTTATATATTTATATATTTATATTTTTATATATTTATATATTTTATATATTTATATATTTATATATTTATATATTTATATATTTATATATTTATATATTTATATATTTATATATTTATATATTTATATTTTTATATATTTATATATTTATATATTTATATATTTATATATTTATATATATTTATATATTTATATATTTATATATTTATATATTTATATATTTATATATTTATATATTTATATTTATATATTTATATATTTATATATTTATATATTTATATATTTATATATTTATATATTTATATATTTATATATTTATATTTATATTATATATATTTATATATTTATATATTTATATATTTATATATTTATATATTTATATATTTATATATTTATATATTTATATATTTATATATTTATATATTTATATATTTATATATTTATATATTTATATATTTATATATTTATATATTTATATATTTATATATTTATATATTTATATATTTATATATTTATATATTTATATATTTATATATTTATATATTTATATATTTATATATTTATATATTTATATATTTATATATTTATATATTTATATATATTTATATATTTATATATTTATATATTTATATATTTATATATTTATATATTTATATATTTATATATTTATATATTTATATATTTATATATTTATATATTTATATATTTATATATTATTTATATATTTATATATTTATATATTTATATATTTATATATTTATATATTTATATATTTATATATTTATATATTTATATATTTATATATTTATATATTTATATATTTATATATTTATATATTTATATATTTATATATTTATATATTATATATTTATATATTTATATATTTATATATTTATATATTTATATATTTATATATTTATATATTTATATATTTATATATTTATATATTTATATATTTATATATTTATATATTTATATATTTATATATTTATATATTTATATATTTATATATTTATATTATATTTATATATTTATATATTTATATATTTATATATTTATATATTTATATATTTATATATTTATATATTTATATATTTATATATTTATATATTTATATATTTATATATTTATATATTTATATATTTATATATTTATATATTTATATATTTATATATTTATATATTTATATATTTATATATTTATATATTTTATATATTTATATATTTATATATTTATATATTTATATATTTATATATTTATATATTTATATATTTATATATTTATATATTTATATATTTATATATTTATATATTTATATATTTATATATTTATATATTTATATATTTATATATTTATATATTTATATATTTATATATTTATATATTTATATATTTATATATTTATATATTTATATATTTATATATTTATATATTTATATATTTATATATTTATATATTTATATATTTATATATTTATATATTTATATATTTATATATTTATATATTTATATATTTATATATTTATATATTTATATATTTATATATTTATATATTTATATATTTATATATTTATATATTTATATATTTATATATTTATATATTTATATATTTATATATTTATATATTTATATATTTATATATTTATATATTTATATATTTATATATTTATATATTTATATATTTATATATTTATATATTTATATATTTATATATTTATATATTTATATATTTATATATTTATATATTTATATATTTATATATATTTATATATTTATATATTTATATATTTATATATTTATATATTTATATATTTATATATTTATATATTTATATATTTATATATTTATATATTTATATATTTATATATTTATATATTTATATATTTATATATTTATATATTTATATATTTATATATTTATATATTTATATATTTATATATTTATATATTTATATATTTATATATTTATATATTTATATATTTATATATTTATATATTTATATATTTATATATTTATATATTTATATATTTATATATTTATATATTTATATATTTATATATTTATATATTTATATATTTATATATTTATATATTTATATATTTATATATTTATATATTTATATATTTATATATTTATATATTTATATATTTATATATTTATATATTTATATATTTATATATTTATATATTTATATATTTATATATTTATATATTTATATATTTATATATTTATATATTTATATATTTATATATTTATATATTTATATATTTATATATTTATATATTTATATATTTATATATTTATATATTTATATATTTATATATTTATATATTTATATATTTATATATTTATATATTTATATATTTATATATTTATATATTTATATATTTATATATTTATATATTTATATATTTATATATTTATATATTTATATATTTATATATTTATATATTTATATATTTATATATTTATATATTTATATATTTATATATTTATATATTTATATATTTATATATTTATATATTTATATATTTATATATTTATATATTTATATATTTATATATTTATATATTTATATATTTATATATTTATATATTTATATATTTATATATTTATATATTTATATATTTATATATTTATATATTTATATATTTATATATTTATATATTTATATATTTATATATTTATATATTTATATATTTATATATTTATATATTTATATATTTATATATTTATATATTTATATATTTATATATTTATATATTTATATATTTATATATTTATATATTTATATATTTATATATTTATATATTTATATATTTATATATTTATATATTTATATATTTATATATTTATATATTTATATATTTATATATTTATATATTTATATATTTATATATTTATATATTTATATATTTATATATTTATATATTTATATATTTATATATTTATATATTTATATATTTATATATTTATATATTTATATATTTATATATTTATATATTTATATATTTATATATTTATATATTTATATATTTATATATTTATATATTTATATATTTATATATTTATATATTTATATATTTATATATTTATATATTTATATATTTATATATTTATATATTTATATATTTATATATTTATATATTTATATATTTATATATTTATATATTTATATATTTATATATTTATATATTTATATATTTATCTATATATATAAAATTAAACGCCAAAAGTGTTTGTAGCCAGTGTTAGGCTCAGTGCGTTGACCGATTTCAAAATTTTTTTTTTTGTTTGAAAGGTGGTATCAATACGGTGGTTTGTATGTATATACGATGCCTGTATGTGCTTTGGTTCGTAAGTTATGAACGTTTAAGCGAACTCTACTTCGCCCGTATACACGCATACACGCATACATTAGCACAATTAGGAATGCCATCTCCTAATCGATCAATACGCGATTTACTCGAGTTAGAATTGCAACGTGAACAACAGTACGACCGAAACGCATTGAATGCATTTGTGCAAGCAAATCTAACGAAATTGAATGCTGAACAGAAAATCGCTTATGACAAGATCATGCAAGTTGTTACAAGTGGTGTTGGTGGATTTTATTTCTTGGATGCTCCAGGCGGAACTGGAAAAACGTTTTTGATATCATTGTTGTTGGCAACAATGCGTTCTCAAAGTAAAATTGCATTGGCATTGGCTTCTTCCGGTATAGCTGCTACGTTATTGGATGGCGGTCGAACGGCTCATTCTGCTTTGAAACTACCATTGAATTATCAAGGGAATGAAACTCCAACGTGCAACATATCAAAGGGATCTGGCACAGCTAAAGTATTGCAGCAATGCTCCATTATTATTTGGGATGAATGTACGATGGCACACAAGAAATCAGTCGGAGCATTGGATAGAACTTTGAAAGATCTTCGAGGTAATGCGGAGTTGTTTGAAAGATCTTCGAGGTAATGCGGAGTTGTTTGGTGGCGCATTGATTTTATTGGCTGGTGATTTTCGACAAACATTGCCAGTCATTCCGAAATCAACACCTGCTGATGAGATTAATGCTTGCTTGAAATCATCATATTTGTGGAGACACGTCAAAACATTGAAATTAACTACCAATGTTCGTGTTCAGTTGCAGAATGATCCATCTGCTGATACATTCTCCAAGCAATTGTTAAAAATTGGAAATGGTGCTATCTCAGTCGATGAAAATGGATTGATAACGTTGCCTAATGATTTTTGCCGTTTTGCTCAATCCATGGATGAATTGATTGAAGTGTTTTTCCAAACATAGCACAACATTATAAATGCCATATTTGGTTAGGTGAAAGAGCAATTTTAGCTGCGAAAAACAAAGACGTCAGTGAATTGAAAGTTGGTGTTACTATAATAATGTTGCGTAATATCAATCAGCCGCGTTTATGTAATGGAACCAGACTCGCAGTTAAAAAGTTAATGGCAAATGTGATCGAAGCAACTATTTTAACTGGCAAATTCAAAGGTGAAGATGTATTGATACCACGAATTCCAATGAAATCATCTGATATGCCCTTCGAGTTTAAGCGTTTGCAATTTCCAGTGCGCCTCGCGTTTGCTGTTACTATCAATAAGGCACAAGGCCAGTCGTTGGGAATTTGTGGTGTGAATTTAGAGAATCCAGTGTTTTCACATGGACAACTTTATGTTGCATGTTCACGTGTTGGAAAACCATCTGTTCTCTATGTATTCGTTAGCAATACAAATTCAAAAACAAAGAACGTTGTGTACCATACAGCACTTCAATAAAATTGTTTTTCATTTCACTTTATAAAATCAGGGTTTTTCATTTTTTGCTTTTGTTTCAATTTTATTTCCTTAATGCACTACGAAGTGTGCACAGGGTACGCTAGTATATTTATATATTTATATATTTATATATTTATATATTTATATATTTATATATTTATATATTTATGTATTTATGGATTTATTTATATATGTATTTATGTAAGACGTCGTTTTATTTAAACGCTCCTTTCAGTATTATTATTTTCTAACCTATCGTCTTCAATGTGGACCAATCGTTTGCCATCGTCACCACTCCTTAACGTATACTGAGCCCTTTAAGCTGAAGTATAGGCACTAGTCGATTCGTTGTAGGAAACAATAAAGTTGGATATTGTTTTTATAATCCAATACTCGTACAGTATTGACGACGTTCTCGGTTGCAACCAAATTTTTAAAGGTTTTGGATCCCATTATTTTCACTTGCACTTTCAACGGAACTCTTCGCTCCCTATCTGTCTATTTTTTATCTCCCGACCTATATAATTCTCTTCCCGAATGTTTTAAGTGCGGCCGTTTTATACTGGCTTTTAAGAGGTTATAAACGTTAATCATTATTTTTGTTGAATGTGCTAGTTTAAGTCGTTTTCGGTTTTTGGGGTTAAAGTGCTTTTATCGTTTTTATGGCTCAGTTAGATGTGGTTTTGTTTGGTTAGCTATAGTTTATGGAAACGGATCAATAATAAATGCTTTCAGAAATACACTAAGACCAAAAAGCAAGATAGTAAATGAAATAAAACTATTATTAACTTACTTAACAGCAAAGGAGCAGAAATGTCGTTGGAGCCGCGGATCTATTGTGAATGAACCTGCCGAAGGATTCATGCAAGCCACAAAATTGCATTGATGAATATCCCGCAAAGTCATTTTCTGTCTGTCGTACCAATGGTGGTAGTCCATAAACTGTCTGATTAATGTATGTGGCTGAACGGTAAAGTATTTGTCAACCTCTGGCATATTCATATCATCGACAAAGTATATCATTCGCTTGTTACCAATTGGACCATAGTTTCGACCAGCTTTCTTCTCTAATGGTTTTTCTAAGATGCGCTGAAGCATCTCAGATGTTGTGTAGAAGTTAAATGGAACATTTGTTAAAGCATATTTCTCTGTTGGCAGAGCATTGAGCTTAGCATTCATTAAAATTGTTTTTCCAGACCCAGAAGGTCCAATCAACATCAAGGGATGGTCTGCCTCAATAAGAGTATCCATAAAAAATCTTAGACGTGTTGTCTCTGCTGTATTCACCAAGTTTGACTGCAAAGGAAGGTCCATGTCTAACTCGAAATCTGAAACTAAATTTGTCCACGGCAAAAATTTTTTCGTGTCATTGTCAATATAAAATGAAAATATTGTTCCTGAGGATGGAAACTTGACCGCTTTATATTCGTTGAGAAACCATTTACTGAATTCATTACGCCAATCAATAATCTGGTCCTGAAAAAGTGAAGAGCCGAAGCCCCAAACAATGCAAAAGACAAAATATATCTCGTACCAGTCCTTTGGGCAATCGTTAGGTACATTTTGTGGAGTTAGCAGGCTGTCCAAAAGAAAACAGGTCATTTGCAAACGTGCAATATCTGAAATAGGCGTTATCGACTTCAGTCGATTCCGAAAGATTTCAAGGAGGGGGGGTACATACTTATCGAATAGAACGTTAAGCATGGATACTTCGCTAGAGTTTGTTCGAGTTCCAAGCCAAGACTGTATAAATGGGGTCCAACCCAAATCTTGCGGATTAATATATAATATGCCTGCCCTTGACACTGTGGCTGGTGTTGCAGTGCGCAGCGATGCAATTTCAAAAAGAAGACGCATTTCTTTAGTAAGCGCTATGCGCTCATTACTGGCTAAGGTTAATACTTTGTTATCATCCATTACAGTATTAAGACTTTCTATCCACATGGGGTCAATGTCCCCATCGAGGACAATCCATTTTGGGCCTGTGCCACCAAGATTGGCTTGGTCACGCATTAGAATAGAAAATAATCCATCCTTCCACTCACGCGTTGACGGATTGACGATGCCGAATAGTTCATCATTTGTTACCGCTTTAGGATTGAGGTCATTATAGTGGGCTTTTCTCTTTTGGTTTTGATATGTCTTGTTAAGGGTTCTCCATACTTCTGACTTTCCAGTGCCAGCAAAGCCGATAATGAAAACAGAGTGACGAACGGCAAAGAGCTCTTCTAACTGGACTATTTTTAGGATAAATCCATCTTCCGGTTGAAGCTTAAGATCTATGGCGGATCGTTTGATAACTGATTCAAAATCTGGATTCCGTTTTCGTGGCACATCTAGAGCAGGAAACAAGTCTCCGATTAAACCCATGAATACGGGCACATCATCAGTTACAATTTTGGGAATATTAAAGTCTCGTAGTGCCCGCATCAGCACCTGATCCTCTGGCCGTAGACGATCGTCCCTCTATGTGAAATTAAAGAAAGTGTACAAAAGTTTTTTCAATTAAAAATACAGTAAGAACACAATTACATATATAATATTAACAAGCTTCAGGCTGTTGAACTTTATACAATACTGTCTGATTTATTTTTCAATTTTGCAGATAAAGAATATAAAATATATAATAAAAACTCTTTAGTATGCACTTGATTTTCGAATACATTTTAAATTAAATTAACAATAGCGAGTATAGAATGGGAGCAGGATGCACCGGGTGCACGGAAGCAAATATCTTCTTTACAATAGATGATCGGCTTCATTGCAACATTATCCGAGCGGCCTTTCTCAGTTAAACGCGCTTTCTATTACCCTAAGTAGTATAGTAACCCGATTTTCGGGACCTTTGAGGTCGGTAAAATGGGTCATAAATATGGAATTAATGGGTTCGCTGTCAATAGTATGATTACCGCATTGTCGGGATCTTTGATGTCGGAAAAAAGGGTAATAAAAATGCAATTAAAGGGTTAGCTGTCAAAATTTTAAGTGGTTTTAGTAATAAAAATGCATTTAATTAGGGTTACCTGTCCATTTGTCAATAGAAGGGACTGGGTGGTAGAGTCGTAACGGAAAAACCAAAGTAAATTCCTATGAAGAACATATACCCACTCCCATCACTTAAAAAAGGGACGGGGGTGTAATAAAAGAAGGATGCTAGACTCGTAACAGAAAAAAACCACATGCTGAAGGACGCTCACCACCAATCCTCACTTGAAAAAAGGACAGACTGTGATTTTCCCACACTCATTCCACATCCAAATGGATCGAATACGTGCGTCGACATGCTCAATTAGCCCAAAAAAAAAGGGAATGGGGTAAAAAGGATACAATTGTAATAGTTTCTCAAAGAAGTCGAAAGACGCTTTGAAAGGGATGGAAAGGGTACGAATGGATGTCAAGTGTTTCCTTAACAATTTAACAACGTATAGACTAGTTGTGTCTTCAGAATCACTTCTAGTTTGCGATTTAAACTATTCGGTTTAAACTATTAAAAGCAATCTAAAAAAAAAAAAAAACAATCAAACAGTGCCAAAAGTTTTGAAATTTTTGATCATTTCTCCAAAGCTTTACGAAAACTTAAAACAAAACAAAAATTTAAAAATATCAACACAAAAAGGTACACCAACAACAACAACATTACTGTAATTTACTATAACTCCTGCCAGCTGCAAAAAAGCTCGCAGAGCAGAGCAAAGAAGTCGGAAGACGCATTGAAAGGGATTGAAAGGGTACGAATGGATGTCAAGTGTTTCCTTAACAATTTAACAACGTATAGACTAGTTGTGTCTTAAGAATCACTTCTAGTTTGCGGTTTAAACTATTCGGAGTGTTATAAAAATTTAAACATTTTTGTTAAAAGCAATCTAAAAAAAAAAAACCAATCAAACAGTGCCAAAAGTTTTGAAATTTTTGATCATTTCTCCAAAGCTTTACAAAAACTTAAAACAAAACAAAAATTTAAAAATATCAACAAAAATGTACACCAACAACAACAACTTCAACAACAACACCAACAACAACTTCAACAACAACAACATTACTGTAATTTACTACAACTCCTGCCAGCTGCAAGAAGCTCGCACAGAGCAGCATAAATAGTTTGCCACCAAACCCCTCGATGGACAGGTGAAGCAAATTGCTGATGGGTACAAAGGACGTATTCTTCAGAACATGTATGTAAATGAGTGAGCGGCTCTAAGGATTCCGATGGCTCGGTGGTGCAGGCGCAGTTGAACGGATTCCTGCCTAGAGTCTGTCCTGGCTCTGAACACAGATACCCATGAAGTTCTGTGTCAACCCTCGCATGGACCTCACTGCTTGCATAGGGACCCATGGGGATTTTTGGACTACTGCACATATGCGGGGAGATAGCGGCTTAGAGTTTAGACCCACTCACACAAGATGATTAACCCACAATGAAATAAGGACAATGAAGGATACGCATTCAGGGAAAGCTCCTTGATGACAAGATCACCGGACAAAAATGAAACGATGATGACCCACCCAAAGGACATTTCAGAGGCTGAAGATGGAGCAACCCCCAAACCGACGCAACAGACCCCTCTGCTTACGCAGACCTCTACGCTGAGCTCGCCACGATAGGAACTGATCTATAATATGCGGGCATTAGAAGAGAAGGCCTTATCCGAATGCAAGGCAATTCTCCGAAAAATTAAGATAGCGATGCAAAAGCAACGAAATATCAGTATGGACGTTAAGGACGGTACCTCAGAACTGAGCGAGCTTTTCGATATTATCGAAAACTATCGGTCGAGCTGGAAAACGGTTAAGCAGGAGCGCTCAAAGGAATCGAGGAATGCCAACGAACATATATCTGGTAATGCAGCGAGCGAGACCCCCGTTTCGAGGAGCTGAGCAAGAAGGTGCGAAATTAACCCGGCAAACGACGGATTTCAAACAGTTCCATACAAAAAGGGGAAAAAAGATAAAAAGACTAAAGAAGGACATGCCCAGCACAGTGTAGCTGAAAATGTAAAAGAAAAGCCTAGCGCAAGAAAGCGCACTCGCCCAGAAGCTGTTCTTGTCAGACTGGCAAAGGGAAAGAGCTATGCTGAAACCAGAGGAATCCGACAGCAATATACTGTCGGTCAGAAAAACGAAGGCAGGTGACATGCTCCTGGAACTTGTCAACGGGAGCCAAACTGACAAACTATGCGAGAACATAAAGGACACACTTAAAGAGGCGGCAACAGTGAAGACCATGAGGCAACTGGTCAAACTGGAGATAAGAGATATCGACAGCATCACACGAGAAGAAGAGATAATGTCTGCAATCAGAGAAGGTTTAGGCGACACAAACCAGGAAATAACTATACATCTGACAGGAGTAAATAGCTCTGAACAGAGGCGAGCATTCGTAACACTACCAATGACAGACGCTCCAAACATACTGACGGAAAAAAGGATCAAAATTGGGTGGACCCGGTGCCGTGTGAAGCGTTGCCTACATGCAAAGAGATGCTTCAGGTGTTTCGGGGCTGGACACGTGCACAAGAATTGCAAAGGACCGGTCCGAAGAGACCTCTGCATCAGATGTGGCGAAAGTGGTCATAAAATGAAGACCTGCGCTTAAGCTCTGAGATGCTGTATCTGCGCATCAGAGAACAGGAGCGACGTTGGACACCTCCCTGGGACAACGTACTGCCTTAGCGTAGCCAAAAAAGGGAAAACATGAAGATCGTTCAATCGAATATGCACAGAAGCAGAACTGCAAATGACTTGCTGCACTAAATTGTGCTGGAAAACCAAATCGACGTAGTCATTATTAGAGAACAATGTAAGAAACGGGAGGACGCTGTATGGATAGAAGACGACACAAAGACGGCGGCAATATGGATTCCGAACCCTATCACGGTATCACATAAAAGCGACAAAAAAGGAAGATGTCACGTCCAAACACACACTAGAAACTGGACGATATTTAGCTGCTATCTGACCCCAAGTGACGACATTCAGACTCTCCAGACGAAACTCGAAGATATCAAAGACAACGCAAGACAAACAAGAGGGAACCTTATAATAGCAGGAGACTTTAACTCGAGAGCTCAGTAATGGGGTATGCCATCAACTAACTCTCGAGGCCGTAGAGTCCTAAATATGGCTGCTAGAATAGGAATGACAACAGCAAACAACGAGCAGGAAACGAGGGCACAATCCCTGACATAACGCTAGTGACAGAAAACTGCGAGCACAAAATCGCCGGTTGGAAAGTCCTCGACACATATAACGGAAGTGACCATAGTTACATAATGTTTGACATAACAGAGAACGAAGTGACAACAGAAGCACCAACGAGAAAAGGATGGAACGTTAACCGACTGGACAAAGCAAGGCTGATACAAGAAATTGACACAAGACAAAACATGAGAGTAAGGGAAAACTCAATATGGACATAGATGGTTATAAAGTACCTAGGAGTCAGATTGGACTCAAAACTGACTTTCAGCGCACACATACAAGAGACGAGGAGGCGAGCGACAGAGACCACAAAAGCGCTAAGCAGACTCATGGCAAACGTAGGCGGCCCCTTACAATCAAGACGGAAACTCTTAATGGAGATAAACCATGCAATTATGCTGTATGGGTGCGAGGTCTGGGCAGGAACCCTTGAGACAGCCTGTAGGTCAAAATCTCTACTGGAGGTGCAAAGAACCATGGCTCTTCGAATCGCGAGCGCGTATCGAACAGTATCCGGCCCTGCGGCGCCAGTAATCGCAGGCGCGATACCAATCGACTTACTTGCTAAAGAGCGAAAACGGATCTATGAGAGGCGACAGACGAATCACGAAGTAATAGACAGCGAAACAGCGTGGAAACTCATTGCAGAATTCGTTGAGAACATCCTGAGAGCGAAGAAGCCTGATCTGGACAAGACAGCTTGGTGATCTGGACGCAGAAAGAAGATGAGAGAGCATAGCGCTTAACTGGCGCCACCTCGAAGTAATGCGAAAGCCTTTCCGAGGTGGAAACACGGCCAAAGACGAGGGGGGGAGTTAGTGGGTGCAAGCCCCACATACCTTGTTTTGCGACGGCAAACTTGAGATGCGTTAGGCATTCCCCATCCTCAACCAAAAAAAAAAAAAAAAATTATTATTATTATTATTATTATTATTATAGAGAAATTATCCGCAATTACAAAGTGTGGATAATTTGTTTTTTTTTTAAGCAAATAAATTAATAAGGTATTTACTTTACTTATTTTAGGTACAAATGGTATGATTGTGTTGTATGCTAGTATGTACATGATATGATAATTAAATTAAATATATATGTATGTGTTGTATTTTGATAATGTTAAGATTATATATTGTTGTAAAGGTTGATGGATTTAAGGAATTTGATAGCTATTTCAGCATTTATTGGGCTTAAAATTTCTTCTATGGTATTTTGGAGGAGTTTGTTTCTGGGTTCAAGTGAATAGGACAATCTACGAATATGTGGATTAGGGTTAAGTTTTGGTTGCAGTGTTGGCATGTAGGAGGTGGAATTTTCTCAAAGGGGTAGCAATGTGTCAATTTAGTGTGTCCGAGACGAAGTCTCATAAATTTAATGGTGTCTAATCGACAGAATGTTTTGCTTAGGAGGTTCATATTGTTTAGTTTTTTTGGGTTTATCAGTTTGTAGTGTTGGGATGTGTGGTTCCAGATTTGGTCGTATTTGGATTTCATATGTTCATTGATATATTTAAGAGTGTCCGGTGTGTTGTAATTTTTCTCAAATATTAATGGAAGTTTGGTTGCTTCCTTAGCAGCTTTGTCTGCAAGTTCGTTTCCACTAAAACCACAATGTCCTGGTACCCATATCAAAGTAAATTTGTTTTTATATTTAAGGATTATTTTTATACCCTTGCAGGGTATTATAAATTCAGTCAGAAGTTTGCAACGCAGTGAAGGAGACATTTCCGACCCTATAAAGTATATATATTCTTCATCAGCATCAACAACCGAGTCGATCTAGCCATGTCCGTCTGTCCGTCCGTCTGTCCGTCCGTCTGTCCGTCCGTCTGTCCGATCATAGGCAAACTAGTCCCTCAGTTTTGAAGCTATCTGAATGAAACTTTGCAGGTTCTTCTATATGCTCTCACTGCTTTATAAGTCGGAAATGGCCGGATCGGACTATTGTATCATATAGCTGCCATAGGAACGATCGGTAAATTTTTAGAAAAAAAATTATAACTTGTCCAATTTTCAAAATATTTTCATATAAATTGAGAAATGGCCATTTTATATTATTCTAGAATTTCGGTTTTAATTTGTTCAAAATCAGACTACTGTATCATATAGCTGCCATAAGAATTTTGGGGGAATATTACGTATACGCAATGTTAAACCGAATTTTTATATGTAAGGTTACTGTGGTCAGCCAGACCAGAGTCGTTGACCATATTCGACGTAATATCTATGCTCCGGCCAAACTGCTGACCAAGCAATGGGCCGGATGCTCGTGCACAGACGGCAAACACTTCATATTTGCGTGGCTGCTGTGAGTATATATATATAAGTTTATTCCATATATTCAGTTCTGATTTTACACTCATTGAATAAAGAGCCATCGCTCATAAAATTAACTCCGACAATCTGTCGTTAAACCATTATTATTTCACCACCTATCTGAGTCCCTAGGCCAGAAGGTAAAAGGAGGACAGTCATCCTCCCAACCTAATCTCCCTAATCATCATTGGGAAATCTACGGCCAGCCGGCCAGAAGCAATCGTGACTGACGCCCGCTCCCCCTGCGTTTATCTACAACTGCGAGGGACCTGCCAGACGACCAGTAAAGATTGCGTGTACTAAAGAACTAATTGGCGCTCAACTAGTGGTATCTAACTACCCTATCGGAAGAAATTATATCAACTCAGAAGTTGAACAGTGACAGCAGCGCGGGAAATACACAGCCGTCCATATCATATATAATAAACACAATAATTACAGAACATGTAAGTGGGCCCGCTGGTCAAACCTTTTACGTCTTCGATACATATTCCATAGTTCGGACCAGTGTTAAAATATTAAATATACAAATAAACCAGTCTGAAGAGTGTTTTTCAAAAATCTCAATATTGAATGTGACGACTAATAGGTGTTTGGTGTTTAATTCTTTTATTTTATCCGGTAGAGGAGATTTACCCGAAACCCCATTGTTTAATAAATAAATATTATAATATTATCACATATTATTATCACATGTTTTCAATGCGAAAAAAAATTTAATTAACATCATAATCCGTTGCAAATACGACGTATAAAAAATTTATTTAATTTAATTCGCTCACAGTTCGAGTTACGGCGCATTGCTATTTCGCCGAGCAGTTAAATTTTTTTCGCATTGTGTACCCAACAGACATTATATGCTGTTACACTGCAAATATTTTTGGTGAGGCAATTAACATATTGCGGAGGCTAAGTATCAGAGCCAAGGCTCTCACAATTTAATATACCAGATTTGAATTTTTATTAGACATTTAATTCAGTTTTGTATATCGCATCGCTCGAGTAGAAATTCTTGGTATTAGCTTCGCAGTCCAATTTTTACTTTGTATTTTTTATTGTCCCCACTCCACTGCTGTGAACCCGATACGGCCGTGCATGCATTTGTATTTCAATTAGTTCTTCTTCGCTTCTTTGTTTATAGTGGCGGAAGCTCAGCTCCCGCATACCCCTCACCTTGCCGCTGTTCCGCGAGGCGACGGCTTGGTTCGAACAGCTTAATATATCGTTGCTAAGGCGGCGGCTACAACCCCACACACCCCTGGCCATGCCAGCGGCCCCCATGAACAAAATAGCCTAAGCGGGCATTCCTTTACCAGTGCAAATTAAAATTGTCACATATGAGCTCGCAGTTCCTACAGTATAGGGAAAAGAATCGATCCGATAGCGACTCAGAGTCTGATTGTCGAGGGCCTCAGCGCGCTTCAACTCCAATACGGACACCCGCTAACCCCCCTCCAGTAAAGACCATGGACCACGAACAGCATAAAGCTGTCATACAGGCCGCCATTACCCATGCCCTAACGGAGGCATCCGGCGAAGCCATGCGTAGGGAGGAGGGATCACGCCAAACTATAGATCGATTGGCCGCTCAGGTGGCCGCGGTGCAGGTCACACCCGCACAGGCGGCAAACCCTGTTATTAAAATATACGAACCCATCACCATAGAAGGCGATGTTCAATGTAATGAACCGCTGGACGCGGTGAAATGCCTGCCCGAATTTACGGATGCACAGGAGACATACGTCTTTTGGCGACAGGCGGCAACAGCCGCATATTTTATTTTTAAAAATTATGTAAATAGCTCACGCCACTACCAAGCGGTAGTAATTATTAGGAGTAAAATCCGAGGCCCTGCCGATGCGGTGCTATCCTCGTTCGGCACTATACTGAATTTCGATGCGATCATAGACCGCCTCGATTTTACATATAGTCACAAGCGCCAGATACACGTCATCGAACAGGAGATGGGCACCCTCAGACAGGGAAGCCTCACATTACTGCAATACTACGACGAGGTCGAGAAGAAGCTCACCTTGCTCACCAACAAGGCTACCATGTCGTACGAAGCGTCGGCGGCAAGAATCTTATGCGACAAATTCCGGGATGATGCGCTCCGTATATTTATTTCGGGTCTCAAGCGCAGTCTCTCCGATGTCCTCTTCTCGGCGAAGCCGAAGGACATGCCAACTGCGTTGGCATTAGCTCAGGAAGTGGAGTCAAACCACGAAAGGTACACCTTCGCAACATCGTTTGCAAAAAACCTGGAGGATAGGGATAGAAAGCAATTCCCAAAGACGCAAGAACGCCAACAAACGCCCTACTAAACAGGTTAAGGCTCAGGTGCACTAGGCTCCGCATAACGACAGGCGTCGTGAAAACACACCAAAACCCATGGAGGTTGACCCGTCTATGTCAAGGTTGAGACAACCCACTCAGACACAGGCCTACCAAAACGGGAAGCCCGCCCACTCCGGCCGTTTAGGCCATCACAAGAGACAGAGGGTTAATCACATCGCTCAGAGCGTAGATCAGGCCGAGGGCACGTCATCCGGCCTCACAAAGGCTTAAAAGGCATTCGCCCCGTCGATTCCCCATTCACCATCCATTCACTCCATGGTGTTACCACGATCACGAAAAAATGCTTCGTGTCACTTTTTGATTTGAAGGCCACGTTCTTCATCTTACCTGATTTGTCTTCCTTTGATGCGATCATTGGCCTCGACCTACTTAAACAGGCAGGGGCATCGCTTTGTCTGGCCTCCGGCCACCTCAGATGGGGCAATGGAGAAGAGAAAATTGATTTCCACCCATGCCCCGACGTCAATTTTACCGAAGTGGACTGCTCAGATGCGCCACCCTTAGTCAGAAACGCGTTCCTAGAAATGCTGAAGACTAGGAAGAAGGCTTTTGCAAACCCTAACGAGGATTTGCCCTATAACACATCGGTGGTAGCTACCATCCGAACAGTTAGTGAGGAGCCAATATACGCAAAATTATACCCGTACCCAATGGGGGCGGCGGACTTCGTCAACCAAGAGATTAAAGATCTGCTTAAAAACTGGATAATTCAGAAGTCGGTATCCCCTTACAACAACCCGATATGGGTTGTGGATAAAAAAAAAACCGATGACCATGGCAACCGGAAAATGAGACTAGTTTTCGACTTCCGCAAGCTAAACGAATGAACAGTGTCCGACAAATACCCCATGCCAAATATTAACATGATATTGGGCAACCTAGGTAATGCGAAGTATTTCTCCACGCTGGACCTCAAGTCTGGCTATCACCAAATCATTCTTGCAGAACGCGACAGGGAAAAAACCTCTTTCTCTGTGAATGGGGGAAAATACGAATTTTGCAGACTACCGTTTGGCCTCAAAAATGCAGGCAGCATTTTTCAGAGGACAATCGATGACATCCTACGGGAACAAATCGGCAAGTTCTGCTATGTTTATGTTGACGACGTAATTATCTACTCAGAAGACGAAGACTCTCACATCAAGCACGTAGATTGGGTTCTAAAGAGCCTGCACGATGCGAACATGAGGGTATCGGTAGAAAAGTCCTGCTTTTTTAAGAAAAGTGTGAGCTTCCTTGGGTTTATAGTCACTTGTAACGGTGCTACAACAGACCCAGAAAAGGTTAAGGCTATAAAAGAATTTCCGGAACCCAAAAGTGTTTTTGAGGTACGGTCATTTCTAGGCCTAGCCAGCTACTACCGATATTTTATTAAGGACTTCGCGGCAATAGCAAGGCCTATATCAGACATCCTAAAAGGGAAAAACGGAACAGTTAGTAGACACAGGTCACGAAACATTCCGGTTCAGTTCTCTGAGACGCAGCAACAAGCGTTCCAGAGACTACGAAACATCTTGGCATTCGACGACGTGATGCTAAGGTACCCCGACTACAAAAAGGCATTTGATCTAACGACAGATGCCTCGGCCCATGGCATTGGCGCAGTATTGTCCCAAGAGGGACGCCCAGTAACAATGATCTCAAGGACATTGAAAGACAGGGAGGTTAACTACGCCACCAACGAGAGGGAACTCTTAGCCATAGTCTGGACTTTGGCCAAGCTACGGCATTACCTGTATGCGGTTAAAGACATCAACATCTTTACCGACCACCAGCCGATAACCTTTGCAGTATCGGAATCCAATCCGAATGCAAAGATTAAAAGGTGGAAAGCGCGCATTGATGAATCAGGGGCGCGTATTTTCTACAAACCCGGCAAGGAAAACTTGGTCGCCGATGCATTGTCACGGCAACAAATTAACGTCATGGAGGAGCAAGAAGCTCAATCGTGCGTAGCCACTGTTCACAGCGAGCTCTCCTTGACGCACACTATCGAAACGACGGATAAGCCCCTAAACTGCTTCCAGAACCAGATAACTCTGGAGGAGGCACGCTTTCCGTTAAAGCGCAGCTTCGTCCTCTTTGGAAACAAGAGACGGCATGCGATTAACTTCCCCTGCAAAGAGTCATTTATTGATGAACTCGCAGATGTAATCGTTCCGAAGGGCGTAAACGCCATTCATTGTGACCTGCACAGGCTGGCACTAATGCAGGACAAATTGGTTCGGCGATTTCCAGCCACCAAATTTTGGCACTGCAAAAACCGTGTAACGGATATTTTTGCAGTCCCTGAGAGACGGGAAATTCTTACCGTAGAACACAATAGGGCCCACAGGTCGGCCCAAGAGAACTACTTTCCGAAGATGACCAAGTTGGCTACCGAAATCGTAGCAAACTGCAAAACATGCGCGAAAGCCAAATACGATAGGCACCCAAAAAAACATGAGCTAGGCGAGACTCCGATCTCCTCTCATATGGGAAAACTACTGCACATCGATATTTTTTTTACGGATAAAAAGTACTTTCTCACTTGCATTGACAAGTTTTCGAAGTTCACAATTGTGCAACATGTCCACTCTAGGACAATCGAAGACCTTAAACCGGCCATCCTACAGGTTATGAATTTTTGAAGTGAAAACTTCTTATGGCGTGTTGGGCACTTTTTTGGGTGAGGATTTTCTGCCGTTTTCGCGACAGATGAGATTTTACACAGATAGACTCTGCGTGTATTGGTATGTGAGAGCGCTGCATGACGGAGCAAATTTCAATACATTCAAATGAAAACACCAACACTAGTAAAGATAAAATTTGTTTTATTTTATCACCCAACAACAACCACATGCAAGTGCAGTTACCTTGCTCAAATGCAGATGAAGAATAGAGATAAGAAAACGAAAGTGAAAAATTGTTTTTGCAATTAGCATTGACGCATGCCGCATTTTTTACATTTTTACATGTAAAGTCAAATGTAATTTACATCGACATTTACCGATCGTCTGTATGGCAGCTATATGATATAGTCGTCCGATTTTTATGAAATTTTAAACAAAATTCTGAAATAATATAGAATTCTTTTATCTAAAATTATAAGAAGTTGTGTTGAAAACTGACAAAGTTATAATTTTTTCTAAAAATTTCCGACCGTTCCTATGGCAGCTATATGATATTTATTTATGTACAATTTCTCATGTCGCGAGCGCACCTAAAAATGCTCACCAAAAAAAGTGCCCAACGCACCATAAGTTCAAGTTTTCACTTCTGCCTGCACTCCCGGAGTACAATCCCCCTTGTTTTAATATTGTATAGTCGTCAGCGTATGCGGTAAATTCAAATGATTTGTGTAGGCCTATTATTTTATTGAGTTTGTTGTAAGCGATTGCAAATAGGATAACGGAGAGTGGAGATCCTTGTGGGATCCCATTTTCCAGTGGCAGAGATTGTGACTGTGTATTTTGTATCTGAACGGAATTTTTTCGATTGGTTAAAAAGTTTGTTATGTAATTCATAATTTTTTGCCCTAATTTCCAGGTTGTAAGTTCATCTATTATGGTGTGTATTCCAATTCTTTCAAATGCTTTTGAGAAATCGAGTGAGATTAAGGAGAGGTGGTTTTTTCTCGATAGGGTTGTGGTAGTCAGATAGTCTAGCGATGCTAGGGTATCTCTTACCGACTTTCCCTTCCTAAAGTTCATTTGACGACTATCAAGTAGCTGGTTGTTGTTAACTAGCCACCATAGTCTTTTGGAAATTATTTTGTCCATTACTTTGGATAGGCAGCTATTTAAAGATATGGGTCGATAAGATTTTAATGCTGTTTTGTCTGAGGCAGGTTTTAATATGGGTATTATGTTGCTTACTTTGAACTGTTGTGGAATATGTGTGTTGAAGATGTTGTTGTAGAACTTGAGTAGTCTATGCGTGGTTATATCTGGTAGGTTTTTAATCATTTGGTAGCTTATGCGATCTCTACCGGGTGTTTTACCTTTAAGCTGATGGATGGCGCTTCTTAGTTCAATAATAGAAATTTCGGATTCTAATGGTAAAGTTGTGTCGTGATTAATATTGAAGTTTATGTTTTCTTTGTATCATCTAAATATGGAGTGAAAGTTATTGTTTTTGAAGAATTTGACCAGTGTTCGCATAGTGCCTTAGAAATGTCTTGTTTATTGGTATAGGTTTGAGATGGGTCGCAGGGGTTGGCAAGGCAGTGAATTTGTATGTGGGTTTTGTAACGCTTGGATACTGAGCTCAGTGGCGCAATCTAGGAGTCATTTGGGACGGTGAAGCGACACCTAGCGAGCGGGCCCTGATAGCTTTCTGAGAAAGAAGGAAGTTAAGAGAAGTTAACAGGGGCAGGTTTCCGACTTTCGCCCGAGAAGTTGTCCACTTCAGAAGGTGCCGATCGGCTTCTATCCGAGCTGTCCCGAGGCGAGCATTTTAAAGCCAATTTGACTTTACTCCCGGTTGGTTGTGATTAGTCTCAAAAACTTATATTTGGTAGAACCCAGAATCATCAAATTTATTAAATTATTGTGGACCCCTGCTACATTCGCTGTGTTCTGTGGATTTTTCGACCCTAATCTTGGCCAGCGGCAATCTCGTCCAGCGCAAAGCGCGCAGGCCAGGTCGCGTAGAGCGCGGGCATCCAGCGTCCGCCGGAGGAGGAAAGGGAGAAGGAAAAAGTGAAGCGACGAACGGAACCAAGCAGTTATCTCCAAGCGCGGGAGCACAGCGTCAGCAGCGGAAAAGGAGAAGAGGAGAACTTCACCCCCCCTTGCCACACATATGCGCTGATATTTCGGCAGTTGCGCAGCCGCTTTTAATATTTTATTTTATTTGTGGTGTTTGGATTTTTGTGTGCCACTAGTATGAGGGACTAATAATTTTTCTGCGTCCTCATCTCGATATAAAAGGCCCTGATTTTTTCCAATTTTTGAACATTTATGTCGGCGGATGGAAATGCTGCCGAGGGCGTGAAAGCCATATCATTTTTCCTTGAAGCAAAGTGCCGCCGATGCCGCGACAGGCGAAGCGTCAACTAATTTAGTTTTTAGTGTTTTTTTTTCAATTATTTATTTATTCTATCGTTTTAGTATGTTTGTTTCAAAGTGTAATTTGTCAATAATTTTAAATGGCTAGTGCAAGTGAGACAAGAGATTAGACGGATGACAGGGAATCGGAGAGAAATTTATATTTTTTATTCGGATGAGAAATTAAGGCAAAGCGAAGGGCAGATTTTCGGCAAGGGAATAGGCATATTTTCTCTTTTATATTCCACAGCCATCCTCATCGCATCGTCTACGCCAGAAAGCGCTTTCTTCGCGGGATGAAAACGGAGTGAGTGAAAAGGTGTTAGCAGTTAAGCAGTGTTAAAAGCTGCCGCCTAAAAGGCTTATTTAAAAGCGTCTTGGCCGAGGGTTTGCATTTCCGGTTTACGAACGGAAAGTAAATAAAATTATGAAGAGGTAAACGAAATCCAATTTTCAGTGCCATATCCGACAAAATTCTCAGCGGTTTTCCCTGCGTCCCGTCCGATCTTTATTCTACACACCGTGAGAAATTTTAGCTTGATTTATTTTTAATGTTCAATCGCATGAAAGCCAAGAATATTTTAATTATTTATTCCATACAAATTAACTTTTAAATGTCATGCCACTTTTTATATTTTAATTTCGTTATAAATGCATATTTTTAATTTTAAGGAAATACATATTATAATGTGCTAATCAGCGTCTAATTTTTGCCTTCAGCTAGCAGGAATTCCCTGGGGATGTCTTAGTCAGGTCACCTAAAGGGGTCATCAAATACTATAATTAAGGAATATGATGACCATGGAAGGGAGGGCTAAACCGCTTAAAAGCCATCTAAAGCGGGCTAATTAGTTGACCAGTGTGTCCACCAGTTTCTCTCAGTGTATGTGTTTTTTGTTTGGTTTTCATTTATTTCTATCGTCGTAGCACGCGAATTTAGAACTTTATGACTTCACTTTAAGGCAAAGCCCAGGGGAGCAACAACACCACCCTTTTGCCGACGAGCCCCAGCCGGGTCAAGACGCGTGCGCCCCCCCTGACTTGCAACATCAGCCTGTGAAACGTTACATTTATAATTTATTATTATGTTTATAAAATAAGAATCATAAAGTTTCTGGCGCCCAACGTAAAGGCCAAATATTTTTGTTAGAGCTGCATTCAGATGCGGTCTACAAATCACATCAATACACCTGTCACACCTTCGATTACCTTCGGGCGGCATAGGTATTGGAGTGGGCTTTAGAGGCAGGTACGTTTGTATTGCTGTCTGCAAGCCACGGTTGCTCCACTATATGAAGCGAAGAGGTAGTCGATCTCATTAGCCAGCTTCCGTTATTAATTAGTCGCATAGGATATACGGTTGATCAAGCTGCCAGCAGAGATCATCCGGCCACGGCTTAGGAGTAATTAGAAGCAGGCGACTTAATACCCTACAGTTGAGAGGTCGGTAGTTCAGGCTTATGATTGAATAGGAAATACAGGGATCAGAACTATCAGTAGTTTATTCCCTGGCCACAGTCAGAAAGCCTTAGCGAAAATCTTTCTTTTATAAAAATAAACGGGGCAGAATTTGTCTATTGAGCGCATGGAAAACAGGCGAATCTCTTTTAGAAGAGATCGGCTGGCCACGGTTGACGGACAAAGCAATATGCCCAGTCACAATAGGAGAGGGTACAGAGGAGGAAGAAGGAATTAACAAAAAACTGATTAGCGTTTGCTTAGATTTAAGCATTGCATAGCTAATTAGCAGATGCATTGCTTTTGTTTTTTTGTTTTCTTTGTTTTTTTTCTGTTCCACTCGTCTCGCAATTGTCTGGTAAACACACGCTTGAAGGCAAATAAATGTTTTTAATTCGTTTTCGTTTTGCTGCGTTTGTTTACAAAGTTTGTGTTTACAAATTTTTTGATATTTTTATGATTTTATACTATTTTCTAATTTAGTACTCATTGTATAATATATATTTTCCATTACTTATAATATTTTATTCATTATTTGTGTTATATTATTTATTTCATTTATTATTTATTATCGGGTTGAGGGTTTGTTAGGATTGGAATTTTGGGAAATTATTCAAAGTAAAGAACCAATTCGACAGAATATTTGCTGCAATGGAAGGAGCTGAAGCTACTCCGATTAATTGCACTTTGTGCGGCAAAGAGTTAGGGCAGGAAGGCATTTTTAAAACCAGATGCAAACAAGATTATCACAAATCCTGTCTTTCGGCATACTCAAAGAAGCATGGAAAATGTCCGTCCTGCAACACAGCTTGTTTTGAGGTTGTACCTGCTAGTTCTGGATCGCAGGGTCCGAGGCAGACTTTTGCAAGCAAGGGTGGCGCTCCAGCTAAGAATTCTGTAGACGGAAGCGGAAGTGAAACGTCAGCGCAACCGTCGATTTCCACCGAAGCTGTAGGAGCCATGATAACGGAAGCTGTGAAAACGATGCAAAATGAAATGATGCAACAGTTATCCGGTCATATGGCTCAGCTAATTCAGTCGAATGTTGCAGCGCAGTTTCAATCTCTCTCGTTAGGGCGAAATACGACCCCAGTTTCGTTAGGGCAGGAGCAATATTCCCCAGATTTTCATATTCCCCAAGAGTTCCAACCTGAGGGAAGACAAACACCTAGAAGCCTGGCATCTGACCTGTCCCATAGGCCAGACAAAGTAGTTCAGATTATAAATGGCTGGAAGCTGCGCTTTGATGGTAGCCCCGGAAGTATCCCTGTAGACCATTTTATTTACCGAGTGGAAACCAAAACTCATCAAACGTTAGAGGGAAACTTTCCAATATTGTGTAGCAATGCCAGCATTTTATTTGATGGGAAAGCTAGGGAGTTCTACTGGAGGTTCCACAAGGCTTCACGAAATATGCGGTGGGATCTACTGTGTCAGGCATTGAGAAAACAATTTAAGGACACTCGGACGGAGGGTGACATAGAAGAGGCGATAAAGGATCGAAAACAGCGGGAGAAAGATCTTTCGATTGTTTTTACGAAGCCATCGCTCAGCTGATGGATCATTTGGAAGCCCCTCTGTCGGAAAAGAGATTGGTAGATATTCTACGAAGAAATCTGAGTCCCGAGATTAGATATCAGCTGCTAAATTTCAAAATAGAGTCTGTAGCGGAACTTAGAGATATGTGTAGGCGCCGGGAGGAATATCACGAGGAAAGGAAGCGCAATTATGGGTATCAGCACAGCGGGCCGGTTCGCAAGCAAGTTGCCGAAGTAGTTGAAGAGCAGCAAGTGGAAGACGCGGAAGAATTTTCCGAGGGCGAATTAGAGGCAGGTGATATTGAGGCTCTAATTTGTTGGAATTGCCGCAAGAAAGGTCATCGCTACCAGGATTGTGGAGGGAAGCGGAAAGTTTTTTGCTATGGCTGTGGCGCTCCAAATATATACAAGCCATTGTGCGAAAAATGCCAACAAAAAAACTCCTTGGCGAACACACAGCCTCGTCAGCTGACGCGTGTTCGTCGCCATCAGTCCTCAAATCGCGACGACATTCCATAGATATAGGTTTTAAGGCACATAATGATATAGTTGTTGAATTAAGTCCAAATAGAAGTAAGGAAATTCCGAGTCAGTGTATAATTAATAAATTTTCGTCAGCAGTTGATGATTCAGTCCGTCCGAAGGCTGCCTCAAGAAGTTCCAAGAGAATGAGAGCCTTTTGGGAAGCAGCTAAAACTATAAATGCTATTAGGTATAAAAAGAACGATAAGCGTCCTTATGCGGAGGTAAAGATTCTGAATCGTGACGTTCTCGGTTTATTAGATACAGGGGCAGACATGGGTGTAGTGGGTGGAAATTTGGCTAAGGAGATTATAAGCAAGCGAATCCCTTTCAAACGGGGTATGTCCATTGCTCATACTGCCGATGGCGGCCAGCAAGAGGTCATTGGGCGTTGGAGAACCCCTGTCACCTATGAGTCCGAGGTTAAAGAGTTAGAATTTTTCATAATTCCTTCGTTGAGCCAAGATATGTATCTAGGAATCGATTTCTGGTCCAAATTCAATCTTTTACCGCCAGAAATGCAGGTTTCCGAGATAAGCTCCGAATCACATGAATTGTCGGCAAGCCAGAAGGAGCAGTTAAGTAAAGTAGTTGGTGAATTCCCGTCATTTGCTATTTCTGGTTTAGGGAAGACATCAATGTTGTCGCATGTGATAGATGTAGGAGATGCTAAGCCCGTAAAGCAGCGGCACTTCCCTGTATCTCCGGCAGTTGAAAAACTCCTATATGCTGAAGTAGACCGAATATTGAGACTAGGAGTCATCGAAGAATCCGACAGTGCATGGTCTTCTCCAGTAGTGCTTGTCCAGAAGCCGGGGAAAGTAAGGCTTTGCTTAGACAGCCGGAAAGTAAATGCGTTTACAAAAAAGGATGCGTATCCGTTGCCTCAGATTGACGGAATTTTGAGTCGGTTACCGAGGGCAATGTTTATCTCGAGCTTGGATCTTAAGGATGCTTACTGGCAGATACCTTTGGATCCAGCATCTCGGGACAAAACGGCGTTCACTATTCCTGGCAAGCCGTTGTACCAGTATAAAGTCATGCCGTTTGGGCTCACCAACGCATCTCAAACCATGACTCGTCTTATGGACAAGGTGATTCCGGCGGATCTGAGAAACGAAGTATTCGTATATTTGGACGATCTTCTAATAGTCTCGGATAGTTTTGATTCGCATATAAATGTTTTAAGGAGAGTAGCTAAATACATTAAATTGGCGGGTTTGACTTTAAATGTGGAAAAGAGTAAATTCTGCATGCGTTCAGTTAAATATCTGGGTCACATTGTTGGAGAAGGGGTCATACGAACAGATCCGGAGAAGATTTCGGCTATGACTGATTTTCCAATTCCAAATTCTTTGAAAGCTCTTCGGAGATTTCTCGGGATGGTTGGGTGGTACAGGAAGTTTATTAGCAATTTTGCTCCAGTAGTCTCGCCACTCACAGATTTATTGAAGCCCAGATGCAAATTTGTAATGACTCCTGAAGGAAGAAAAGCATTCGAAGAATTGAAGAATATGCTATGCGCGGCACCAGTATTGCGTAGTCCCGATTTTGGTCAGCCTTTCTACATCCATTGTGATGCCAGTAAAACTGGAGTTAGGGGTGTTTTGGTGCAAAAGACTCTTGAGGGTGACGAGTTTCCCATTGCTTTTGTATCGAAAAAGCTCAACAAGGCTCAGAGAAATTATTCGGTAACAGAGCAAGAGTGCCTGGCAGCAATAGTTTGCATAAACCGCTTTAGAGCCTACGTGGAAGGGCATGAGTTTACGGTCATCACAGATCACGCATCGCTTAAGTGGCTTATGGCCCAAACGGACTTGAATTCCCGATTGGCGCGGTGGGCGTTGAAGCTGCAAGGATTCAATTTTAAAATTGAGCACCGTAGTGGGTGGTGTGGTACCAGATGCCCTCTCCAGAATGAATGAGGAAGATTTGGCGGCTGTATATACCCCTTCGGGGATTGATTTGGAATAGAGGTGGAGAACTATCGATAGTGGGCGCCATCGATAGTCGACGATAGTTTATTTTAAACCATCGATAGTGTCGATAGTGCCATCGATAGTGGCTCGATAGTGGCTCGATAGTGTAGCCCAACAAAAAAATTTTTTTTAAGCAAATATAAAAATATTATGCTTTATTTTAACTAAGTTACGATTTAAAAAAAAAAGAATGAAACGAATACAATAAAATATGCTTTATTTCAGCCAAGAGTTGCGATTTAAAAACAAAAGAATGTTAACATTTTTTTCTTTGAGCCGGGTTCGCCTCTCCGATATTATTTGGCCCGCCTTGCTGAATGTTCTTTCAGACTCCACGGACGTAGCCGGAATGCAAAGATATTTGGCGAAAAGGCTCCCAATGGCAGGGAAATCAGTTTGATTCACCTCGAAAAAAGTAATATACTTAATTATATGCAATTTATAACTCGGCACTTTTAATTAAGGCATACCTTCATCCATAATAGAGGGTCGATATCTTGTCCGACAATTGCCCTTTCCAGATACTGCCTACTACTACAAATTTATTCATGGAACGCTCACCCAAAAAATCGAACAAAGTATCCTGTAAACTTAAAAACGGTGCTACGGGTTGATTACTTGCGGTCTCTTTAACTGGAAAATTGGCCAGCTCATTTTCAAAACATGTTGCTGCTTGTTCAAATTTTTTAGGGATGTAAGAAGCGCACTATCGATGGCACCATCGATAGTGGATGGGCCACTATCGAAGGTGTCTGCTGCCATCGATGGTGGCTCGATAGTGCTAAACCATCGATAGTGGCGATAGTGCCATCGATAGTTCTCCACCTCTAATTTGGAAGCCGAAGCTTTTAAGTTACCTGAGTATATCGCTATGGCGCAGCAAGTCGAATCCAACAAGGATAGTCTGCCGGATCTGAAAGTTGTGGATGGCCGCCTATACAAGAGATGTGAGCACTCAACAGGCGAAGTTCTCCATGACAATTATGTCTGGAAACTCTGGATTCCGCGAGAATTAATACCTGAGGTCTTAGCAGAGGCGCATGAGAGTCCCCTAGCTTCGCATGGTGGCATTCATAAGACGCTAGAGCGAGTGAGGCGGTTGTATTATTGGCCAAGGTTGGTCAAGGATGTTAAGGAACATGTCCTCGCTTGCGATACCTGCAAGGCATCGAAAGCACCGACCTGCGTACAAAGACCACCAATGGGGGAGCCCCAGAGTCTCAAAGATTCTTTCAAAAGTTATACGTGGATTTTCTGGGACCTTATCCGCGCTCGAGAAGCGGGCATGTGGGAATATTCATAGTGCTGGATCACTACTCCAAGTTCGTGTTCTTAAAGCCGGTGAAAAAGTTAAATGCGGAGATAGTGATTAGGTATTTGCAGCAGGAACTTTTCCACACCTTTGGCTTTCCGGAAACCATAGTCTCTGACAATGGATCGCAATTTAAGTCGGACAATTTTTAGAAGTTTCTTAATGGGTATAAAATTTCGCATACGCTTACTGCAGTGTATTCACCACAGGCAAATGCATCCGAGCGTGTCAATCGCTCAGTGATTGCGGCAATCCGTTCCTATGTCAAGACAGATCAAAGGAATTGGGATGAGGAGCTTAGCAGCATTGCCTGTGCATTGCGTACGGCGGTCCATGCAAGCCTTGGAACATCGCCGTACTATATGGTATTCGGCCAGCAGAATGTGTCGTCGGGTGCGAATTATAAGCTGTTAAGGGCACTCCAAGTACTGGAAGACAGATCCATCGGGTTTTAAAGCTCTTGAGGTAATGAGAAAACAAAGAGCTAAAAATGAAGAGAACTACAACTTAAGGTCAAGGGAGGTATCCTACAAGGTTGGCCAGGAGGAGGAACTTTAAGCAAAGCAATTTTCAGGCCGGCTATAGTTCCAAATTGGGCCCTGCTTACATAAAGGCTAGAGTCAGCAAGAAAATAGGTAGCGCATATTACGAATTAGAAGACCTCCGAGGACGCCCAGTTGGACGATACCATGCTAAAGATTTAAAGCAGTAGGATACCCAAGCTTAGTTGGGATCGGCCTTGGTTGATTTACCCCAAGTCCGATCTTTGGTGGGGGGTATTTGTAACGCTTGGATACTGAGCTCAGTGGCGCAATCTAGGAGTCATTTGGGACGGTGAAGCGACACCTAGCGAGCGGGCCCTGATAGCTTTCTGAGAAAGAAGGAAGTTAAGAGAAGTTAACAGGGGCAGGTTTCCGACTTTCGACCGAGAAGTTGTCCACTTCAGAAGGTGCCGATCGGCTTCTATCCGAGCTGTCCCGAGGCGAGCATTTTAAAGCCAATTTGACTTTACTCCCGGTTGGTTGTGATTAGTCTCAAAAACTTATATTTGGTAGAACCCAGAATCATCAAATTTATTAAATTATTGTGGACCCCTGCTACATTCGCTGTGTTCTGTGGATTTTTCGACCCTAATCTTGGCCAGCGGCAATCTCGTCCAGCGCAAAGCGCGCAGGTCAGGTCGCGTAGAGCGCGGGCATCCAGCGTCCGCCGGAGGAGGAAAGGGAGAAGGAAAAAGTGAAGCGACGAACGGAACCAAGCAGTTATCTCCAAGCGCGGGAGCACAGCGTCAGCAGCGGAAAAGGAGAAGAGGAGAACTTCACCCCCCCTTGCCACACATATGCGCTGATATTTCGGCAGTTGCGCAGCCGCTTTTAATATTTTATTTTATTTGTGGTGTTTGGATTTTTGTGTGCCACTAGTATGAGGGACTAATAATTTTTCTGCGTCCTCATCTCGATATAAAAGGCCCTGATTTTTTTCCAATTTTTGAACATTTATGTCGGCGGATGGAAATGCTGCCGAGGGCGTGAAAGCCATATCATTTTTCCTTGAAGCAAAGTGCCGCCGATGCCGCGACAGGCGAAGCGTCAACTAATTTAGTTTTTAGTGTTTTTTTTTCAATTATTTATTTATTCTATCGTTTTAGTATGTTTGTTTCAAAGTGTAATTTGTCAATTATTTTAAATGGCTAGTGCAAGTGAGACAAGAGATTAGACGGATGACAGGGAATCGGAGAGAAATTTATATTTTTTATTCGGATGAGAAATTAAGGCAAAGCGAAGGGCAGATTTTCGGCAAGGGAATAGGCATATTTTCTCTTTTATATTCCACAGCCATCCTCATCGCATCGTCTACGCCAGAAAGCGCTTTCTTCGCGGGATGAAAACGGAGTGAGTGAAAAGGTGTTAGCAGTTAAGCAGTGTTAAAAGCTGCCGCCTAAAAGGCTTATTTAAAAGCGTCTTGGCCGAGGGTTTGCATTTCCGGTTTACGAACGGAAAGTAAATAAAATTATGAAGAGGTAAACGAAATCCAATTTTCAGTGCCATATCCGACAAAATTCTCAGCGGTTTTCCCTGCGTCCCGTCCGATCTTTATTCTACACACCGTGAGAAATTTTAGCTTGATTTATTTTTAATGTTCAATCGCATGAAAGCCAAGAATATTTTAATTATTTATTCCATACAAATTAACTTTTAAATGTCATGCCACTTTTTATATTTTAATTTCGTTATAAATGCATATTTTTAATTTTAAGGAAATACATATTATAATGTGCTAATCAGCGTCTAATTTTTGCCTTCAGCTAGCAGGAATTCCCTGGGGATGTCTTAGTCAGGTCACCTAAAGGGGTCATCAAATACTATAATTAAGGAATAAGATGACCATGGAAGGGAGGGCTAAACCGCTTAAAAGCCATCTAAAGCGGGCTAATTAGTTGACCAGTGTGTCCACCAGTTTCTCTCAGTGTATGTGTTTTTTGTTTGGTTTTCATTTATTTCTATCGTCGTAGCACGCGAATTTAGAACTTTATGACTTCACTTTAAGGCAAAGCCCAGGGGAGCAACAACACCACCCTTTTGCCGACGAGCCCCAGCCGGGTCAAGACGCGTGCGCCCCCCCTGACTTGCAACATCAGCCTGTGAAGCGTTACAGTTTTGAGGCCACAAAATCGGTTGATTTTTTTCCATAACATTGAGATGGGGGTTTGTAAATTTATGTCAAAGGTAAATTCAAATAAAGCTTTGCGTTTTTTTATTTTTATTTCTCGTTTAAGTTTTGCATTAGCTTTTTTATAGGTTATAATATTGGTTGTATTTATATTTTGGCACATGGTTTGCTAGGCTCTTTTTTTGTTAGTTTTTAATGTTGTAAGATCATTGTCCCACCAAGGGACTTGTTTGGATGTTATTGGGTGGTATTGCGGAATAGATAGGTGCGCACTGTGTCGTATTATAGAGCAGAGGTTAGCTGCTTCTTTGCTTATTTGCAAGCTGGGTGGTCATATTTCAGAGAGTCGTTTGATTAATGATTGGTATAGAGGCCAGTTGGCTTTGTCTATATTAAATTTTGGCTTGGTTATGGGGGGGTCAATTGTTTCGTTTTCAAAAAGTTCAATAAATATTGGGAAGTGGTCGCTTCCTGAGAGGTGACAGTCAATTGACCATTTGGAGTGTAATTTTATTTCCGGAGAAGCGATCGAGAGATCGATGTGGGTGAAAGTGTGGTGTGTAGTAAAGTGGGTGGGAGAGCCGTTATTAAGAGTGTTTAATAAAGACTGGTTTATAAATTTAAATAGTACGTTTCCTCGTGGGTTATTGTTTTGGGAACCCCAGCTTTTGTGCCAACTGTTAAAGTCGCCTGTTATTAAGAGTGGAGTGTCAATAAAGTTGTTAGTGTCATGTAAATCTTGCAAAGTAAATTTTTTGTTTGGTGGTATGTAGCTGGAAATTATGGTAAATTTAATTTTAGAGTTTACAGTGAATCAAAGCTAATATTACTAATTTGAGTTTTTGTTGTTGTAAGGAATTGTGAAGCAAAAAGGCAACTCCGCCATAAGGGCTGTCAGAATTATTTGTGTGATAAAGAGTGAAGTTAATTGGGATGGGGATATTGATGAAAGAGAGGTGGTGGGTGTCTTGAATAGATATGATTTTGGGGCATTTGTTTTTTTATGAGTATTTGCAGGTGATTTTACTTATAGTTAGATTAATTAATTGGTTGTTAACTATTATTGGTCAAGTTCTTCGTCGGTACTGATTAATTCTGATATCTTTTTATTGTTTTTTTCCGTATTCGTCTTTTGGTTGTTTTTGTTTTTTGATTTCAAGGGAATTCCTGGTTTATTCGACTTAGCTGTGTATATTTTTAGTTTCAGTTGGTCGGAGATTTCAGAGCGTGTGGAGTATATTGATGTTGATGCAGTGGTGTCAATGGCTTCTTCTGGAGAGCTGGTCGGTGTTAATACGTTAGTATTTGAAGCTATAGTTGTATGTGTTGTTGTTTCTTTTGTAGATGGTTTGTGATGGTAGTGTGGCTTTTAGAGAAAAGGGGGTTGGTGGGTGGATGTGGCGAGTGTTGTAAATGAAGCGAGCTGTTTTGTGATCGACTTTTTAAAGTGTTTTTATGGCAGTCAGTACTTTTTGTTTGATGAAGGTAGGGCAGGATCTGTCCATTGCGTTGTGATGTTTAATTTCGTCATCTTCGTATTTGCAATTGATGCATGTTTGTATGTTGGTGCATAGATTTTTTTCATCCGTGTGTTTTTTTTTCAGAGCAGTTGGCGCAAGTTTGTTCGCTTTTGCAAGAGATCGTGGGGTGTCCAAATCTTAGGCAGTTGTAGCACGTCAATGGGGGTGGAATGTATGGACGTACTTGAACGACTTCATAACCTATCCATAATTTTTCAGGTAAGGTAATTATGGCGAATGTTAGAATAATTAAACCAGTTTTAGTTGTTTCATTGTTGTTTTTTTTATGTATTTTTGGGACTTCTATTACATTTTGTGGTTTTAATTCTTCTACGATTTCATTTTCGTCAATGTTTCGAAGATCGTAAGAGTAGATGACACCTTTAGAGGTATTAAGTGTTTTGTGTTCTCCGACATAAACTGGGAAGTTTGAAACACTTGTGGACGCTTGTGCAGTTCCGGACTTGATGACCGTTGGTGAAACAATTTAAGCACAACCGTTTTTTTTTTATGAAAGAGGTACGAGCCTCTTTCGTCATCTGGAGGAAGCGTGGACATATACGCACTGGATGGTTCTCTTTTGAACATTAATCGCATCTTATGGATATTGGAACGATTCTAGTACTGAAGGATTTCAGTACTCGTGGTGACACATTGAAGGGTACCGGTTTGGACGGACGGAGGCGCAACGGAGAAGGCAGAATAGAGCCTTCAGTCTCTAGAGTTCTATTGCGCTCAGTCAGGAAAGAATCTAGTTGTTGCCACGTAGGAATTTCGGTTTTATTTGATAAAGTTTACTCTCACAATGAGAGCGTCAGCTTTAGAAGCTTCGTGGAACACAAACAAACCAGAAGACAATCCCAATTATCCGTAGAAAGACCGAAAATATTTAAGGACATGAGGCAATTTTGAATTGTATTTTGCAGCTCTTTCAAGGCTGCCGAAGATTCGTGTTCGATGGACTGCATGTTAAGCAATTTTTTCAGTTGACTGTTCACCAGCGCTCGTTTGTTTTCGAAACGCTCAGATACGTTTTTCCAGGCTGAGCGGAGACCATCGTTGGTGAGTGACGAATTGGAAACTATGGAATTAGTTTCACCACTAGTCTTGGCATTTAAATAGAACAACTTTTCAACAGGGGACAGCACAGGATTGTCAATATAGACCGCTGTAAAAAGGTCTCGAAAAGTCGGCCAGCGAATATAATCGCCTGAGAAAACTTCCGTATCGCAAGGAGGAAGGCGACAGCCAGACGGAAAGGAACTTTGAGGCGCTGGGGATATTCAAGAAGTCTACTACTGTTCACACATGAACATTTGCCGGTGGTCCTGCGCAAACACTAATGCGGCCAAATTAGGAGAAACAGTCGGGCACACTATTCCTTGCCAGATTCCTATATAAAGTGGGCCACAGCCCATGGGAAGTCAGTCAGTGTCCGCAGGCAATCGGGGAAGATTCAGCAGCAAGAATTCAGCAGAAAAGAGCAGCAGACAACAACCAGGAGTAAGAAACAAGGTAATTGGTAATTAATTGGTAAACATGAAAAACCACATAAAATCTTCTCACTTTGGTAGACCTATACGGCTTCTCAACTCTTCTTATTAATTGGTAGACCTCAACGGCCTCTCAACTCTTCCTATTAATTGGTAGACCTGAACGGTCTTATAAACTCTTCGTAGCTTAAAATACCGCAAGGCCTCGAAATTGTTATTCCTTAGGACCGTTGACGAGCCGACGGAAACGGCACCATCGGGACGGGATCACGACATTACCGAGTGACAAGAAATGAAACTAACATGAAGCTGTAACCGTTAATAAAATAATCATGAAGATACTTTGTACTATATAAGCTAGTGTTCTACACTCAGACCGGGCCGGAATTTCTTTCAGCAATCACACCTGAACCTCAATACATTTTTGAGACGAATCCTGGCCATTCCTGAGACACCCATGCACTGACAATTCGTCACGATTACCACAACTACCTGAAGTGCATTATGGTCTATTAACCTTTATGCTTTTATTTAAAACTGCGTGATTATAAAAATGTTGGCTTTCAAATGTGCAGTCAGGCCGCTTAAAAATTTTTTATAGGGCCCTAAGTCAAGCATAAACATAAATTTCGAAATATTCAGAAGAGGTTATTTAAGACAAATGAGAACTTACCCTGAGCGCACCGGCCACTACAAGAACCGACTTAATTGCCCGCAGACCCCAATCATAATGATCTTGTTTAGAGAGCAGTTCCTTACATAGAGTATAAAGAGTAATAAATTTGCGTGCGAGCAAACGAGCTTCCTGAAATCCCTCGGCTACTAGCATTATTTCGCTTATTAGAGCGAAATCGGGAACAACCATGGCGCAAGGCCTATATAATGCCTTTAGGTTCTCCGGCAATTCCGCTCGCCCAGCATACCCGGGATTCATCGTTATAAACACTCCAACGGTGGTACGTAAAACTATAGGCTCGCCCAAAAAGTTGAAAATTTGTTTTTTACTTTTAATAGCATCTTGTATGCATTTTACTTGCACGGCTACAACGGATAAAACTTCAACTGAAATTCGATTGAACTCATCAAAGCATCCCCAAGCACCAGTCTGCGCTAGACCTTTGTGAATATTGCCTATAGACTTATAGTCCATTTGCTCTGAACAATTAAAAACATAAACCATCATACCCAAAGCTCGTCCTAGGTCTTTAGTAGTTTCTGTTTTACCTGTTCCAGCCGGTCCCGCCGGAGCCCCGCCCATCACCAAATGCAGTGACTGAGTAAGGGTAATATAGCAACGATCTGTTAAAGGTGTAATCACCAGGCGCGGTGTATTGCCCAGGTATTCGTAATCGTAGCGGAATTGGGCATCACAGATGTTAGCGAAGCAATCATCAATCTTAGGGTCCCAACGGTGTCGCAATTGGCTTTGCCACTGGAAGGCGGTTTGTATTTCCACCTTTTTGGCTATTATAGTGGCTACAACATCGCGACTATGGACGTCAATGGTACAGACTGTCATAATCTTCTGTCTTTCGGCCGCGGTGAGATCCCCCAAAAGTAGTATTATGAGATTATTAAGTTGATTGACCTGTTTTTTATTATAATCTTTAAGTGCGTTTTCATAACGCTGTTGTACCTTGGCAAATGCATCATTAGTCTCCGTTGTCCACATTATTTGGGTTCCGACAAGCGCTGGTTGTGCAGGCCACTCAAATATCCACACGTGGCGAGGCTTGTTATCATAAAAAGTTAAGGAACGCTTTAGTTGGTCACGTAAAGTATCCCGCATTTTATCCGTTATTCGATTTAGCCAGACCTCGACTTTACCGCTGCAATCGCAGTTTTCCAGAAATGGAACATATTCTTCTAGCTCTTTTGCTACCATTCCAGCAGCAAGCTTTGACCCAGAGATAAGATTGAGTTTTCCCATCGAGTCATAGAGCTTTGTTAAATGTCGAGCTACAAGGGCAGGATTGTTACCATTGGATAAGATGTCTAAGAGATCTGCGGAAGATACAAAATAGAATCGAGGATAGGCTAAGCGTTTCGTTTCTAAATAATCATTTAACGCTTTCTCGCAGAGCAGCAGCATCTTAAGCAACATCTCAAGGTGTTCATACAATTTGCTTCCGGATCGGTTTGTGGATCGTACAACATTTCTGTCGGCGTTCATTTGAGCTAAAAGCGCCTTAAACTCTTTATCGATATAATCAAACCGTTTTGAGTCCTCAGGCAGCTGCGATCGAATATCCTCAGATCCGATAAAAATGCTTTCCAAGTATTGCCATTTTCGTTGCACTTCAAACCAAGATCCGATTATCTGATCGGCATTGGATAATCTGTTTTGCCAAAGGCGTACCTCGTGCTCGAAAAATGCAATATATTTTGATGACGCCATATTCTGAAGTTGTCCTTGATGGTCTTCCAATGTTTCGATCATTTCTTCAGAAGCTTTTAGCAACTTAATGCCGGTTCTTTCATGTATTTCTGAGCCGAACTCCATTGTGGCCCAAGCAGCGGCTATATCTCGAAGCTGTTTCTCCATTGCCATTTCTTTTACTGATTTGTCTACGATATTCTTTACCTCTTCTTCATACTCATGAAGGTTAAGTTCAATCAAATCCTTTAGTGTAGTGGAATCATCCATGCTAAACTTAACTTGGGTGGTTTGCATCAACTCGACCCAATGGCGATCCCGGATGGCGGGATTTTGCAACTCAGTTACTGCTCGAAGGGATGTCATAAGATTTTTAAGTGAAGCTTCTATAAAAATAAATGGCTCCCAATCGCGCATAGCCTTGTCAAGACCACGAAGCTCGCGGCCAAACTTTTTGCACTCCTGATCCATATTTTCGATGTCAATTTTTTTCCATGGAGTCTTTTTCCAATCGTTAATAGTTGACTGTATGGTGATGACAAAGTCCCACATTATCTTTACCAGTTTTAAGTCAAATCTACAAAGTTCTATTTTTGAAGCATCTGGGCCCTGTAATTCAAAGAGCACGGCTGACTCAGCTAGACTCTTTTGACGTTCTTCAAGCGCCACAATTTCCAAATCAGATTCGTCTATGTGATCGTAGCAGTTTAAACATGGAACAAAAAAAAACTTTTTTGCAATAAACTTCTTTCGGTAATTATTTGCCATAGTGTCGCATAGAAGAATGCGCTTTTCAATAAGATCTACTTGATAGCTCTGTATTGGGGCAATAACTTGCTTTGTCGTAGCTGCCAAGCGTTTGACTTTCATCCAGGCATCTGGTAGCTCATTTATTTGGGCCAACTCTGTGTCTTTAAACTCATAATTATAAAGTTTAAGAAAGTCAATAATTTCCTTAAGTGGTTCAAACATAGAATCATATATGTACTGTTTCTCGTTGATCTGATTCAGAACTGATAAAATCTTGACTAAACCCTCAAAATCATCTTTTTGCAGCTCTATTTTTAGGACTACATTGGCCTCGTCCACAAAGTCTTGTAGCTCCTATTGAAGAATTTTATAAAATAAGATGAATAATATTATAAATTAGGAAAATATTTAACAACAAGAAAGAAAGCTAACTTCGGCACGTCGAAGTTTGTATACCCTTGCAGCTTACAATTGAATCATTATGAATTAATAAAATGTTATCAAATGGGAAGTAAAACTTACAGGAATTGTATACAACATGTATACATATAAAAATTCGGTTCAACATTACGTATACGTAATAGTTCCCGAATATTCCTATGGTCGCTATATGATATAGTAATCCGATTTTGATCAAATTAAATAAGAAATTCTATAATAATATAAAATGGCCATGTCTTAAATTATATGAAAATATGTTGAAAATTGAACAAGTAAGATTTTTTTTCTGAAAATGTACCGATCGTTCCTTTTGCAGCTATATGATATAGTCGTCCGATCCGGCCCGTTCCGACTTATATAGTAGTGAGAGCATACAGAATACTATCTGCAATGTTTCATTCAGATAGCTTTAAAACTGAGGGACTAGTTTGCGTAGAAACGGACAGACGGACAGACGGTAAGGCGGACAGACGGACATGGCTAGATCGACTCGGCTATTGATGCTGATCAAGAATATATATACTTTATAGGGTCGGAAATGTCTCCTTCACTGCATTGCAAACTTTTGACTAAAATTATAACACCCTGTAATGGTATAATTACAACCTCACTAGAACAAAAACGACACCTCCAAACAACCAAACTCACGAAAAACCTTATATTTTCTAATGATACACCAATACACAAACTCGTCAAACAAAGAAAATAAAAAAAAAAACCATCAACCACAGACCGCAAAATAAATCTTTGTCAAACACTAAATCTACCCTACGAACCAGTAAAACTACACAAATACAAGCCACCTTGGGATCTCCCAAATCTCTAGATACAACATTCAGAGCACACAAGAAACAAACTACACCACCAGATACATACAGGAAACTATACGAACATACCAAAGACAGGCATAAAACACACAAATTCATATTTACGGACGGATCAAAAATTAACTCCACTATATAATATGCAGTCACACCAGATACAAATATCATAAAATATGGCATCTTACCCCCATACTCATCAGTACTTTCCGCTGAAATAATAGCCATCCTAGTAGCGATCGACCAAGTCAAAATCACAAAGGGAAAGTTCATGATCTGCTCTGACTCTCTCAGCAATTGACGCCATAACAAACACTAACAACAACAACTTTTACTCTAACAAAGTCAGAACACTTTTAACAAAACTAGCCCCAAAAATCAAAATATTGTGGATCCCTGGTCATGTAGGCATAGCAAGCAACGGAATTTCTCACAAGAAATAAAAAACATAGAACACTGTAATCAATGGTATAAAACCATTAACAAAGACAATTCAAACATCGACAATTACTGTAGATCCTTTCATCTCAAATCAAGCAGACTCGATCAAACTAAAATAATACGTCTTAGACTAGGCCACACAAAACTTACACAGGAGCACTATTTCAACCAAAACGAAATTTCACCCTGCCCCTTTTGCCAAGTCGACAATACCATATCCCACCTTTTAAACTCCTCCCATCACTTTACCCCACTAAACTATCAATTTTCAAAAACACAAGCCCAATAAATCTCCTCAGCGAACTTAACCCAGATAATCTAGAAAAAATCGTTATTTTCTTAAGAGCTTCCAACCTTAATCACATAATATAAAAACATACCCAAAGTGTACATAAATAAGAATTACCAACTAAGTAGCCAAACTACAATGTACAATATGTAATTAAAAAAATATATATCATATCATAAACTTTAAAAGCCGAAGGTCCTGTTGCCAGCGCTTTACCAACTAAGTTAGTCTAGTTTTGTAAACTTCTCTTTAATAATAAATAAATAAATAAATAATTACAACCTATGCGGAAATTGGAACTACTATTACTACTATTACTAGTTCTACTACTATTTGGTAAGAACAGCCGGCCTATTTATTTTAAATAAAGACCATTGGGCCATTTGTGTAAGAACCTGAAATGTCATTTACTAGTTTTTGTACTATTTGTTTAAAAAAAAAGTGGAAAGTTTATTTCGTTTGACTCTAATTATCAAACCCAAAATGTGTACTTTAAACCAAATATCAATTCAGCTTAGTTAAGGTTTTCATGATTTGTAAGGACGGAAAGACATACCGATTAGGGTTTATAATGTTTTTTAAAAAATCTTTGCTTTCAAGACCAATCGCAAGAGTAACTTCTATATCACTGTTTTAGACTTTTTTTTCTAGTTATATCTAAAGCAATTCCCAGAGAAATATTTTTGGCACTTGGTGATTAAACACCAGACTAAAACTCTGCATTCATTATTATAGGTAATAACTCATATGAGCTTTCATATAAGTTTGCCGTTAGCTTTCCGATCTATTGTGTAACGAACTAAAATTTAGGGCGCACCAATTATTATTAATTTAAGATTATATTCATCATTTTATATATTGTATTAATAGTATTAGCAATAGGATAAGCTAAGACATGAAGTCCCCCGTTGTTAATATTGAAAATTATTAATTAACGATAACTAACGAAACTAGATATAAATGGGAGCCAAGACATGAACCACGGGAAAAGGCCTAAAGCGGTATCGTACCCGTCGGGTCCAATCGATAGCTGCGAACTAGTTCAGGAATCGGGGTGCTGCGCCGAAGTATAATCACTAGTTTTTTCCCTGACTCTCTTTCGTTTTGTAGTTCGTCGAGGGAGGACGCGTGCCGGGCCACTCCCGCCGATCCGACGCACAGACTAGCGCAGAGACACGCGAATCACGTGTTTTCAGGCCGTAGACGCCTCACCGCTGGTACCGTGCCGCGTGTGGGCCTTTTTCTTATACGCCCCACTTTTCTTCCTCGACATAACACCGGCAAGCGTGACGAAGGGAATTCAAGTAAGCATTCATTTTGTGACGGCAGTAGCCATTGCCCCTTCTAAAACATAAATGAAAATAAAATAACACACACAGACCCAACTCGTCGCGTGTTATTTTCACACCCAGCCTTCCGCGTCCTCTTCCTCTCTTTTTCCCTCTCTCGACCAAGATCTGCGGCACGTGTTTGGTTTTCTTATCTACGGGACGCATCTCGGTCGCGAATCCTCTCCGCACCCTACATGCCTAACCCTAACCTTAGATTTCCGTAGACTCCAAGTTCATCTGAAGTAGTAAATCACCGTAGGTTCCGATCCCATCCGGAACACTACATCCCCGTAGACTCCCAGCTCATCCGGAGTAGTGAACCCCTGTAGGTTCTGAGCCCATCCGGAGCACTAGATCCCCGCAAAAATATACAGAGTTCCCCGTTTCTACTAATGGTTCCAGGAGGAGCAGCCACGCACTCCTCGTCTGGTGCGTCGTCCCTCACTGAAATATCCAGAGTTCCTCGTTCCTCTTAGCGATTTAAGGAGAAACAGCCACGCACTTCTCGTCTGGTGCGTCGTTCCTCGCTGAAATAACCAGAGTTAATTCGTTGCTCCAAGAAATTCCAAGAGAAGCAGCTACGCACTCCTCGTCTAGTGAGTCGTCAGGTGCGGCTGCTGGAAGAGATTTCCGACCCGGTCCTTGAGTATAAGTCAGTAGAATTACTTAGTAATTAGTTAGAGGTTACGTTTAACTTTCGGTTTACAAATTAGTGGATACTGGATCGCTCGTTCGGTCGTCCTGCCTCGTCTGCCAGGATCTGCGTGGTTTGTTCCCGGACCGGTGTACTGGATGTTGCGTGTCGCCTCCATGAGAACGAAGCCGGACTCGGAGGGTCCGCCAGGTATCACAAAGAGCTGTAACGGAAAGAACGAGAGGTAGTGATGACCCGTTAGTCGTCCGCGAGGTTCATTCGGGAACCTTTCGGTCGGACGCGAGAGCGAGAGAAAAAATCTCGGGAACCTTTCGGTCGGCCCCGAGAGCGAGAGAAGTTTAACTATCTCGGGAACCTTTCGGTCGGCCGAGAGAGCGTGAGAACAATAACTCGGGAACCTTTCGGTCGGTAGCGAGAGCGAGAGAAGCTTAACTTAGCTCGGGAACCTTTCGGTCGGCCACGAGGTGAGACTTAACCCGGGAACCTTTCGGCCACAAGATAGGCGTACTGCGAATCGGTGAACCGAGCCGGGAGGGAGCGGGTTAGGGGGAAGAGGGAACTACTACGATAGCTACCTACTATTGTAGAATTCTCCAACCAAAATGTTCCACCAAACAATAGTAGTAGTGATTTGTAGTAGTTTTACCACCAGTTCAATTTCACCAAATAATTACTCCGTTGATAGTTCAGTTTCAATTCATATGATTTTATTTATGATTATTGCCGCTCCGAGCTCACACGAGATTATGACTTTGAAGATATAACTTAGGAGTTAAGGAGATCTAAATCTCGTAGCTGCGCTGCAGACAGCGGCAGAGGAGACACGGTTCTGTATTCTTAAGTATATAGTTTCGGCCACTCACGTTTATGACCGAGACATTGAATTATATAAACAATGTGGCAAAAGGTTACAGTACACTTAGTACAGTGGGTGGTCGATATATATATATGTGCATACTACATCTCCCTCCTTTTGAAAAATAACGTAATGTAATAAAGTTATTTTCTAATTTAATTTTATAAAATTTAAGAAATGATATTATTTAAGGCAATACAATTTTTTTTTTTTTCGCGGGTCCCATCGAATCCCACCTTCCGCCCAACCGACCGAGAGGCGCAGCCGTGTGACGTACGGCACGAACGCGTTCTTGATAGACGCGTGAGAAGAAGAACGAGGAAAATTTGATTTTCCTAAGTTGCTAAATTACGAGCTAATTCTACAAGCAAAAGAGTTTTAAGTTTGGGAAGACTATCACTACCAGCAATATGGTCATAGAGACGGTTGTAATCGGCGCATAAAACCCTAAAGGGCTCATGCGTTTCAAACTCCCTCCTACAGTGACCAATTACTAAGGGGATATAGGATCTGGATGTTAGTCGGGGAACATGAAAATTGAGTTGGCCTAGCAGGTAGGGACTCTCCATGTCCCCGTGAATAAGCTTATGTAGAAAGACGACACCAAGCATCGTTCTACGGTTCGCTAGGGAGGGAAGGTTAATTAATAGAAGTCTACTAGAGTAAGACGGAAATCTCAGATTTGCATCCTTGGTTAAGCCCCGTAGGGCGAAAAGCAAAATGTTTTTTTGGACAGATTCAATGCGGTTAATATGGACTCCAAAACTAGGACTCCAGACGCAAGAACCATATTCCAAACTGGGCCGAACTAACGAAACAAAAAGGCTCTTAGTTACATAAGGGGAATCGAATTCCTTCGACCACCTTTTAATGAATCCAAACATGCCTCTGGCTTTGTTAACCTTGCAGGAAATGTGTTTGGAGAACGAAAGTTTGGGATCAAGGCGGACTTCAAGATCACCGACAAGAGTTATTATTTCCAAAGAGCAGTCATTGAGCATAAAGGTGGCATACTGGGGAGAGACACGCGAAAATGTCATCAGTTTGCACTTGGAGCTGTTGAGATGTAATAGGTTAGCACGACACCATGCTTAAAAATGATTAAGATTAGATTGTAAATCTGACTGGCATGAACTGTCCTTATACTGCACACATAGTTTAACGTCGTCAGCGTCCATTAGTACTCTAGAGTTGGTTAAAATTAGCGGAAGGTCGTTAATAAACAACGAGAATAGCAGTGGGCCTAGGTGGCTACCTTGTGGGACGCCAGATGTGACACTGGGGAATTTGGAGAGAGCATTTTTAAACAAAACCTTTTGAGTCCTGTCAGACAAATAACTCAAAATCCATTTAAGAAGATAAACACGAATCCCAATTAAGTCGAGCTTCCTTACAAGAAGATAATGATTAACCGAGTCAAAAGCTTTACTAAAGTCCGTGTAAATCACATCGCCTTGAAAATTGCGTTGGGACCCTCTAATAACAAATGAGGTAAGTTCCAAGAGATTTGTAGTGGTTGATCTTCGCCTCATGAATCCATGCGGACATGGAGAAATTATGGATCTGCACAAATGCTGCAAGTGAGGAGTTATTTCATTCTCGAAGAGTTTCGGAATGGCTGACAACTTAGAGATACCCCTATAGTTGCTGGCATCCGATTTGCTACCTTTTATGTGGAGAGGAATAATAAAGGATTCCTTCCAAATAAGGGGAAATTCAGAAGTTTCTAAAGATAATTTAAACAACTTAAGAAGGGGGTTACACAGAGCGTCCGCGCAATACCTGAGCACGCAGCCCGGTATTCCGTCGGGACCCGGTGAGTACAGTGGCTTAATACGTCGAAGATCCAGACTAAGAGAGCTTTCGCTTAAGATAGGACTGAAAATTTGGTTTGAATAGGGCATAGAGTAAGGGTATGTCTGGTTTAAATTGGTCGAGGGAGAATAAGTTGTTTTAAAAAACTCAGCAAAAAGATCAGCAATAGCCTGATCTGAGTTTGCTGTAGAATTTTTAAATGAAAGCGAGAAGGGATATAAATTAGGTTTACGCTTAGTGTTACCAAAGTTATAAAACTGTTTCGGGTCCTGCGTGAACTGAACCCTACAACGAGTTGAGCACGGCAAAATTCGCCCGAGCTTTAATATAATTAGAAGAATCAGTTAGAGAACCAGTAAGTTTAAATTTATTATAAAGCCTAGACTTTACGTATTTTAAGCGTGTCAGTTCCTTATTAAACCAAGGTGGTTTCCTGGAGGCCGAGGGACAGGTTAACGGAACACATAATAAAAAGAACGAGTTCATGGCACTGTAAAAAATGTCCACGGCGGCTGCCATGTCAGTGCACATGTGAAGGTTAGACCAATTAAATTCAGATATTAAACTGGTTAGCCTTTGAAAGTTAGCTTTACGAAAACAGCGAACTTTATCGGCCAAACGATTAGATTTTTCCTTTACAACCATGCCGGTATCGATAGTCACATCGAAAGTAGGATGGTAAGGATCTTCAGGTAGCGTCAATGGTGAAACTCTTTTTAAGGTCACACCTGCAGGATCGGAGACGAAGCAGAGAACTAGTAAGCGGTTTAATTAATTAAAGACATGGTTAACTTGCGACAAAGACAAGTCAAGCAGGCCAACGAGAAGGTCGTGCTGTGCCGCAGTCTGAAGATCATTTGACACACCATCTGATGACCAGCGCGCACCATGTATATTGAAGTCACATAAAGTCACTACTTGGTCTTGATCTGAAAGCCTATTTTAAGCGGCCTGAATTGCCGAAATGTGTTTCCAATAAAAAGACTCTTCAGCAAATGGAAGAACATAAGAGCATGTTAGGTGTATAAAACTACCTGGGAATAATAGTTTTACACAGATGAATTCACAATCTATGAACTCATCGAAGACAACCAGTTCGGAGATAAGGGAGGAGTCAACGGCAATTAAAACTCCCCCTCCTCGCTGGAAAAGACGGTCCAATCATTAATTGTGTACTTACCCGAAACAATTTGGAAGGTGAAAATCTTTGCCTTTACCAGGTCTAAGTAAACACAATTACCTGGGATGCAAAAAAAAACTATCAGAGTACAATTTCGAGAGCTTGCTGCGTAAGCCTCTAGTATTCTGATAGGAAAGTAGGAGGGAGGTGATTAGTTTTTTGCAGCTGAAATCGGTGTGGTCGCAGTGGTCGAGAGGTTTGTGACGGCTTAGGGAGTTGTACTCCCACTGGCCGTTTTTTTCTTCTTTTTAGCCTTGTATTCTTTAACTACCACGTGCTCGGGCCAGAAGTCACCAGAGCAAATTGTGTCGAAGAACTTGAGCGGGACACTTATCTTGAAAGATGAGATGTCCCTGGCGTAAGAAAACTTGAATTTTTCCACCTTTAAATTTTCGGCTTGGGTTTTGACGTTTATATAGGCATGTACATCTTCAGATTCGAGATCAGGGGCAAGCCTCGAGACAAATATTATTTTCAAAGGTGGAACAGCAGTAAGGGTCTTTGGTAGAACAGCGGCCGGTAATCCGGGCCTTGTTTGACCCTGGGTATTTTTTAATATTGAAGTCTGCGGTGTCAGGGGTTGGGACACCGCAGCGGACTCATCGGACTCAACTAAAATTACTGGCGGAGCTGTCGCCAATTCCACCCCGGCACATTCGGTTGCCGAATCTATAATTGCACCCGATCGCAAAACCATTGGAGATGGTATTGGGGTCGGGGGCTGTGCCGATGGGGTGTGCCCGATCGTGGGTTGCTGGGATTGGCACAGTTGCTGCCGACTAGTAGCTGATTTTTTGCGCTTTGGCGACTCGTTTAACAGCTTCAATGTTTATTATTTTTTTTATAGTTATTGTTCTTGTATTATGTATGGCCATAAGTTATATATTTATAAAAGAACCAAATTGATTATGAAATAAACATTTTTATTCTATCCTTACGAACTGTTTGATTCTTATTTTTATTATTTGATTATATAATGTTATCTCTATCTCCTATTTCCGTTACTTTATACGGACCAGTGTATTTATTATCTAACTTATGACATGTTTCGTTTTTTAGTGAAACTTTATCTCCTACTGATATATCTATATTTTTTACTTTCTTGTCATATAGTAATTTATTTCTATTCTTATTTTCTTCTAACATAACTCTAGCTCTTTTATATGCTACCTCTAGTCTATATTTACTCTCCATAGCATAGTCATCTATATTATATAATGTTTCTATGTTATCTATACTATTTAATTCTTTTGGTAAATTATTTGTTTAACCAAATACTAACTCATATGGACAATAATTATGTGCCATTAATGGGGTCGTGTTGAAACAAAAGACGAAATATTGAAGCCATACATCCCAATCAGTTTTATCTACCGATATGTAAGATCGTATGTATTCATTAAAAGTTCTATGACTTCTTTCGATTATCCCAACAGTCTGGTGGTGGTGTGCGGTAGATAGTATTTGCGTTCTTATTTTCCACTGGTATGGCAACTTGATATTTTGTTAAGTCACAAATTAGTGTGACTAAATATTCATTTCCATTTTCTGATTTTGGTAGTGGACCAATAGTGTCCACTATTACTCTGTCGAAAACATAGATACATAGGTGTATCAGTTATTGTTAATGGGGTCTTTGTATGCGATATAATCTTTGCTTTCACTTTGATATCTAGTAGTGACTTTCATTATACGTACTGTAATATTTTGTAGCTCTTTAATGGTTATTCTTGATAATGCATCAGCATCTATATCTTTTAATCTCAGTTTTTGCTTATCGAAATTGTTTGTAGTTATTGATTCGGTTTCCAATCTGAATACATCCATATAATGGGTGCATAAGCTAGAAAGCTGTGACTTGAACTGTGGAGGGAAATTTTTCAAAAGTTGAGTTTATATAGATTTTTCTCTATTTTCTAGATTGGTTTTGAATACATCGTAGTTCGAAAGTGATTCATATGTTAGATTAACTGTACTGACTACTTGGTCGGTATTTGTTGTATTAAGTAGCCTTATAAAAGCGATATTGGATGTTGCTATGGTATTTGCAATGTAAATACCATGCCGAATAACTTGATTTGGAATTAGTACACTGTCTTCTTTTGAATAAAGTTGTATTTTTCGAATCACTTGGGATCTTGCTGGCAGAAGTATTGAGTTGTTGCCAGAACTCTGAGCTACTGGTACATTAATTGGAAATTTTAAGTTATTGGTCTAATTATAAGCCAATCTTCAGATGGCTTAAAGTCAAATTGACAGTTGTATTTTTTAATAAAACCAATTCCTAATGTTCCATCGCATGAAATAGGCAATTGTAAACTGTCGATATGAAAATCGTGGTGAATTATATATTTAGTCGTCTGTATGTCAACAGAAATTAGACCTTTGGATTTGGTTATTTCTTAACTTATTACTTTTATGTCTATTATATAATTATCTTGGATGTCGTGAAAGATATCAGAAGTTTCTTTTAAAATGGATATGCCTGCACCTTCGTCTATTAGAAAGACAAGTTATTTTCCAGTAGCTATATTGATAAATGAAACGAATATATTTTGACTAGGATTAATAGTATGAACTCTTGTATCTTCTACTGCTGAACATTTAAAGGGTTTTGGCAGTTTCCCCATGCATTTTGGACAACTTTGACATTATTTTGGTTGTTGTAAAGTAAGTTGTTGTTGTAGTTGCCTCGATTCGAGTTACCACGGCCTCTATAGTTTTCTCTATATTGGCCTCGTCCTTCATTGTTACTCTGCACTATGGGGCGAACGACCACCTTTGCTGGCCAAGACCCATTTTTTAAATAACGTTAAATTACGTTTTTATTGACCGAAATGTATTCAAATAACATGAATCTGCAATGTTACGTACATACAAGTTTAACAGTGACGCGCTCTGTTAAGTTATCCGCTGTTAGTTTAGCTGTTACTGCAACAAGAGGCGAGCACTGTTAAATTGCTTATTTATTGTGCAAGTTTAAAATGCCGAAAATATTAAAAAAATCCAAATGAAGTGCCCTTTTTTGGATGCAATCTTATTCATAGTGCCTTGTAATATATGTTTATGGTCGTTAACTGTAAAAATAGTCTGCGGTGTCATTTTAATCGTATATAATTTGTTACCTTAAAAAAATTATAAACTTTTAGTGTAATATAGTATTAAAATTGAGCTACAAAGTGAGTCCAGCTCTATCCACTTCTGAAATTGGCTGTATGTTTCAGAGCATTCAATTCTTGTTCTATTCTAAGAGTATAAAAGTGCACTTTTGTGCACTTTCTCAGAAATTTAACTTTAAAAGTTCTAACCTTACTTGTACATTCAGAAAATGTCAAGTTTTTTAACATGTGGAACGGTTAATGCTGCGAATATTGGCATTTTTTCTTATGGTTTACTAAATCTGTATGTCTTCAAGTCATATTACAGAAAATCGGATCTTCCAGTTAGTTTCTTTAAAAAAGAGAGAGCATAATAATGGATTTCTGCATTTAAATGTGATTTGGTGTGAAAAAATGATTGTAAAGCGGCCAGTTTTACACAGTTGTATTATGATGCAATACTAATAAGTACTAAAAAAAAAACGAAAAAAAAAAAATTTTGTTTACACTGAAAAAAATTTTGTAACCTTAAAAAATGACAAGACCACGCCCATTTTTCTTGAAATATCTTCCTTTTGTTATAAATAATTTAAATAAAAAAACAGATCTAAAAAATATTACTTCGTTTTAAAGTTATTAATTAATGCCACAAACAGTGGTCGTTCGCCCCATAGTGCTCTGGTAGTTGTTGTGGTTGTTATGATAACCACAAAAGTTGCCTCTATAATTTCCACGTCCGCGATTCGCGCCGCGCTGTGGATAGTTCTTGTAGGACAGTGATCTTTCGTCATCTGCTCAACCTCTTGTGTATACTGGTTAGCAGTTTTATTGCGTTGCTTTAGGTTCATCAATTTTGCTGACAATACTTCTACAGTTTTGCCTTTGATGTTGCCTTTTAATCTGGAAATCACTTGAGTAATTGTTGTTTCGTTTCCGATTAAATTTTTGGCGACACCTTTTAGCTTTGTTTTTATTATGGAAACTGCTAATTATTCGTGCTTGCCTTTTATTGATTATATTATTTGTAATGCATCAATAAAATTTGTTAAGTTTTCAGCTTTACCATCGAAAACTGGTATAAGCTTGGATGCTGTATTAATAAAATCAATATTAGATTGTGCCAATGTAATATTGTTGCTTATTTTATTCTCTATTATGCTTGAAGAATCTGTAGAATTATCCAGATCTGGCATTAATACAGCTGGGGTAGTAAGATTATTTGAATCTTGCTCTTCTATTATAGGGTTTATCTCTGTAAGTTCTTCTGTTAATTCCGGTTTATCACCAGTTTCAACTGTTAGATAAGTGTTTAGTATGGTCGGTACTGATATATCTAAATTGAGCTTTTGATTAATTAATATTAAATTAGATCGTAGTCTGATCAAAAATTTTGATATTTAGGACCAATGATCTTGATTGAATTTTTCCCTCTGGCCATGTATTAGTATTCGTGCTTCATTAAAGCATTTTACTAGTATTTCTAACAGTTTTTTAATACTGTTCTTTTGATTTGGCCTGTTTTGAGTAAGTGACTTTGTCAAAGTCAACTTTTTTGTTATTTATTTGCTTATATAATTCATTCCATTCCATTATTAAATGGAATATTATTGAGGCAATTGCTAGAATCATTTTCAGGTATTAAAAAAAATAAACAAATGGGTTTGTTATTCGTGTTGCTCCCCACTTCATCCGACTCGACAATAATTTAACCTCTCTTAAACAATAAAATGGCTACCTGGCCCAAATAGAAATAAATGAAATGATTCGGTTCGTGTGACACATACGATCCGAAGTCACTGCCAACAATGCAATGCCATTTGGGATTATATATTTTGTCGAACTCCGTCTTAATAGATTTGGTAATATCCCGCTCAATGTTGTATTTATCGAGGGCCTGTCGCGCAGTCAATGGCGTTCTTCTGCATCTCCTCACTCATGTCTGTATTCTTAATCACGGCCTTGCTATCCGTCATTTTTGCTATTTTGTGTCTGATCCGTTAGAAAAACAATATTGTACCTATTTATATATTCATATTCTAAATCTAAAATTAATGGAGACTCTGCTCCGTTTCCAACTATGGCTAATACCTTGTTCTCAAAAATAGGTTCCCTATCGATAGTAATTCTAACGCAATCCGCTGTATTCGTATTTTTTATTCAAGATAAGATCACGGCCTCACTTATCGGCGAGTCACCCAGGCCAGGAAATCCACGGCACCACTAAGGGAGGTGATCGCCCAAATAGGGTATTCAAGATAAGATCATTTTTAATTATATTTTAGTTCTCTTTTTAATACATCACCGTATAGATAAACATATTTGTATTTGAAAAAAATATTTTAAGACATATTTTTATAACGATTGCTTGCGCTTTTATATTGTGAAGCCCCAAGTCGCAACAATTAAACACAAAACAAAGAAACATGAAGATCCAGTGAACTAAGATCTCTATTAAGAGTTATTTTGCTATTACCATGAAGTAAGCTATTTTTCCTTTTGTTATTAGCAATAAGTTATATAGGGTGTCTATGTATGTGTAAGGAGGCTTAGATGCCTGGCAAATAGTACATGAACTAATTGCCTTTGAGTTGTCGCAACTAGTACTTGAACTAGGTGGACTGAGGTTTGTGCAAGAGTAAAATGCCTTTTGAGTTGAAGACGATTACTGACTTTATTGGTAAAATATAACGGTATTTATAGCTAAAAAGTGGTTAACAAATATGCTTGTGTTTACAGAATTTAATGTGAAAGAGTAATATAGGTTGCTATGTTGCGTATTGAATATGCGGAAATGAGATCAGTGCCCCATTCCACTTCTTCATCGTCAGCAGAATACACATATGCGCTTGACCTGGTGCTTTACTTTATTGTGGCCGTATATGATATTGCTGCGACTGATGAATTACAAATTATGCATTATTATTATTGTCGTAATTATGTTCGCGACTTAACATTCTCCCGGCCGTTGAACGGGTGTTCAACCGTCACTGATGTTGAACGCAAAACTCCGTGGGGCAGGTTCGGGTGTTGGCTGCTCACTCGTTGTCCGGGGCTTGGAACTTCGTCGTCGTGGTTTCCAATTGCTGTGTCGTTGTCTTATACCAATTTTTATGATTAGTATAATTGATACTGCTAGGGCCACGTAAGCCGCTATTTGATGATGATGGACAGTGCTGACTTTATTATCCCATTTTGCATCCTTCAGTTTGGCCAGCTGCTGTTGTAGGAGATCTAATTCGGCTAGTTCGGCATCGGCTACCTTGGTTGTAGCTTCTCCAACTGGTTTTGATGTCTCTTCTACGTTGATCTGGGTGATGTTGCCAAAGCGGACATATGTTGATTTTGTCTCGCTGATCTGAGTGCTGAATGTGCTAACACTGATTTTTGAGTTGCGCGCAGTGCAACCTGAAGCAAGTGATAACAAACCAGTTCCATCAATGTGTATTGTAGACGGAATTCCCTTGCACACAGCTTGAAGTTCGATTGGACTGCGGGTTGCAAACATCCATCTGTTTTGTTGATGTGTTGCTGACCATATTAGATCGGCCATCGTTTGAACCATCTCACATATTGTTTCAGTCTTGTTATTGAATAACTGAAATTCACATTGATTATCCACGCTAAACGTAGCTTGATGATTGATGCATATGTGCCCATCATTTGGTAGTTGAAGACACTGATCAAGCTTGTCCTTAGTTAGTCCCATGAACTGATCTCTATGGGCATTGACAGTTATGATCTCTGTTTTAAGATTGAATTCATGCCAGTTCCCATCCTTCCATACTGGGATGGGGATGATGCTAAAGACTTCTTGCTGTGCCGTGGACACTAACGGTATGGTTATTTTGAAAGCAACATGGTCCGTGGTGGTTGTTCCCTCGGCATGCATGATTCTATATAGTTAAATAACATCATTGGATGATACTGGCAGCTGTTGATCCGGCGGGATATGCGCCCTAATCTGATCGAGTTGATCCCTCAACTGTTTAGGAGACACTAGTATGGGGCTAATTGTTCGATGGCGAATGTCGGTAAGTACGTTGGCTATCTCAGTTTGCATTCGTTGCATTCCAGTTGCCAGTAGAGTTAGCTGGGCTGTTAAAACCATGAATGCTTGTTGCAAGTAGTCACCTTGATATTTTCCTCGTTCCTTGTTGAGAGCATCTATTTGTCGCTCTATGTTTCGGATGCGATCGTTGGTGGCTGAACTGCCTTTCCTCACTACATTAATAGTGGAATCCAGAATTGAAGTTTGATTTTTCAATAGCATCATCAATATGTCTTCGTTAGATTTGACATCATTTATGACCTTGGACATATCTTCAGCGTATCTGGAGTCAAGCACGCCAAACAATGAATTCGCCACGTTACCGACTATATTCAGCGGTGATCTGCGCTGCCGTGAGTGGTTAATCAGCTCATTTCCAGATTGTAACTCGGTGTTTAAATGTTGAAAATGCGCATATATAGAGTTACAGGCATTGATGTTTCGTAATTCTGAACACTTGTGTTTAAGTTCAGTTATGCCGGCATTCAACACTGTCATATCACTCCTATATGGCTGCAAGTCGTAGTACACGATGATATTCCATTATGAGATCGCCATTCTTGAGGTCCCAATTCGCTCATAGAATATTCCTGGCTGATTTGCGAAATGTGTGACACTTGCTTGTTGTCCCATTGCTAGTGGCAGAATGAGTAGCATTGCGAGCAACGTCGGAAGAATCGGAACTGACACCTTCCTCTTTTGTGTTGGTATTTCTTCAGCTGGCGTCGTATCTTCGATGGCGCTGTGAGGACGTTTGATGGCTTCATATTCTTTTAATAGTGGAGCAAGACGAGTTACTGGTCGTTTAAAGATCCCAGATGCAGTCTTCACATCTACTACTCGGACATGGCTGTCCTTACCGGGATATGTCTTCACTATTCGTCCCATCGGCCAGCTCATCACCGGTACGTTGTCTTCCTTGACTAGTACTAGTAGTCCTTCCTTCACGTCTTGTGACATGGTTTTCCACTTATTTCGCATTTGGAGCTCTTGTAAATACTCCATAGACCATTGATCCCAGAACATTTGCTTTAGCCCGGACACTAATTCCCATATCTTCACTAACGTTTTCCAGGGTGAAGCGAGATTTGCATCGGGAGGAGCCGTCAATGGTTCCCCAATCAGAAAATGACCAGGAGTCAGAGCTGATGTGTCAGTTGGGTCAGACGACATTGGTGTCAGAGGTCGAGAGTTGAGGATGGCTTCGACTTCCACGATTACGGTGTTTAGCTCCTCAAATGTTAACGAAGCTGTGGCTGTGACTGATACCAGCAACCGCTTCGCTGATTTTACCGCAGCTTCCCAAAGGCCGCCAAAAGATGGGGCTCGGGGCGGTATGAATTTGAATTCCACTTGCCTTTTATTGCAATGGTTTATGATCTGCGCTTGAGCTCTGTCGGTAAAGATAGCTTCTTCTAACGCCTTCAACTGATTGTTGGCACCGACAAAATTTGTTGCATTGTCGCAATGAATGGTCTGACATTTTCCACGTCGACCCAAGAACCGTCGAAGAGCAGCTAAAAATGCATCTGTTGATAAGTCACTGACTAGCTCTAGATGTACTGCCTTCGTAGCAAAACAGCAGAAAACTGCAATGTATGCCTTATCGGGTCTCTTTCCACGGATCTTGTGGTAAATCCAAATTGGTCCACAATAGTCAACACCAGAGTTGAAGAATGGCCAAGCCTGTGTTACTCGGTCAGCTGGTAGATTGCCCATGATTTGTTGCATTAATTTGGGCCGTGCTCGTGTACATCTGACACAGCTGTGAATAATGCTCCGTGCCATTGTTTTATCATTCAGAATCCAATATTGTTGGCAATGGCTCTCAGTGATTGAGCCCCGCAATGCATGTTCTCTTCGTGCATTTCTCGCAACAGAATCCTAACGAGAGAATCGTTGTATGGAAGCAAAATTTGATGCTTTGCGTTATATGGAAGGTTAGATTCTTCCAATCTACCTCCGACCCTGATCAGTCCGTCATTTCCGATTATAGGAGACAGGGATACGATCGAGCTCTTTTTGTCCACCGTTTTGTGAATACGAAGTTGTTTGTACTTGCTACTGAAGTCAATTTGCTGAATGGTCCGCAGGATGATGGTCCTTGCATTAGTTAATTCACCGACACACAATGTGGTTGTGGGTGCTCTGTATTTCTTGTTGCAGAACCGCATCATATACGCTACAATACATTGTAGTTTATAAAAGGAGTTGCTGTGATTGCACTTGTAAAGTACGCTGCCAAGCTCATCTTGACAAGTTGGCAGGCTAACTTGTTTAGACTTGCGTTCCAGATCGCTGGGAGTGATGGTTGGTACTTTAGACCACTTGTCGCGAGAGCCATGTAGGAATAGGGGTCCATATAGCCAGAGGTTGTGTTCCGCTAATTTACTGGCGGCAATTCCTCTTGATAGTACATCTGCTGGATTATTAGCCGATGACACGTGACGCCATTGAGATTGGTCTGAAACAGCTTGAATTTTTGCGATTCGATTTGCCACGAACGTATAGTATGACGACGCTGATGAGTTTATCCAGGACAGAACCACGGTCGAATCTGACCATAGATATCCAGGAACCCTTCCGTTAGGTATCCGTAAGTCTTTCCGCACCCTGTGGGTTAGTTCTGCTCCCAAGACTGCGGCGCATAATTCTAGGCGCGGTAGTGTTTCTTTTGCTGTTGGTGCCACTCTTGACTTTGAGCATAATAGCCGGACAGTTACTTGATTGTTCTTATATGTGGCACGGATATAAATTGCCGCTCCATATGCCCGCTCTGATGCATCGACAAACGTGTGTATTTCCTGATTGACGGGCACTTTTCCTTCGAAGATGTTCCTTTGGAATCTGCAAATTGTTCAATGATTGCAAATCAGCACGATAGCTTTTCCACTCATTTTGAAGCAGTTGAGGAAGCTCGTCGTCCTAGCCCATCTTTAGTTCCCACAGGGCTTGCATAAATATCTTGGCTTTTACCACAACGGGGGCAAATAGTCCAAGTGGATCAAATATCTGTGATGCTTCTGAGCTTACCACTAGTTTGGTGATAATTGAGGCTTCACTTTTTTGGGATCGCCCACATAATTGATCTTTATGTGGTATCCAAAGCAGACCCAACGTTTTAACACTGTAGTGTTGTAGTGTTTCATCTAATTTAACGTGGTTGACAATGTCTTCCTTTGGAATCTGAGTCAGAAACTCGTTGTTGTTGGAGCACCATTTACGGAGCTTGAATCCAGATGGTAGAAGTATTTTGTTTAATTCTTGTTGTATTTGAACTGCTTCTGGGATGCTATTTGCTCCTGTCAGACAGTCGTCGACATAAAAGTCATGTTTGAGGACTGATGATCCAAGTGGTAAATGTTTTCTGGCCCTCTCAGCCAAGTAATCTAAGCATGTGGCGGCTAGAAACGGGGCTGATGTTGTACCGTAAGTTACGGTTTTAAGTCGATAATATTTTAATTCGTCTGATGGTTTCTTTCGCCAGACGATTAATTGATGAAATTGATTTTCAGGGTTTATCCATACCTGGCGATACATTTTTTCTATATCGGCTGTAAATACGTACTTATGAGTGCGGAAGCGTAGCAAGATTGCAAACAGATCGCTCTGTACGGTGGGTCCAGCATACAATATATCGTTTAATGATTTATTGCTTGTGGTTTTACAGGAAGCATCAAAAACTACCCGTAATTTTGTAGTGCTGCTATCGGGTTTTAGCACACAGTGGTGTGGGATGAAATAATGATCCGAAGGTATGTTCTTTGGATGCACTTCTTTCATGTGTCCAAGTCCTTCATATTTCTCCATAAACTCTACGTACCCTTTCCAGACTTCAGGTGACGTTCTGCGCTCTAGTGCCAGGAACCTGTTGGTTGCAATTTTCCGCGATTCCCCCAGGGCTGTTGATTGTTCGAAGAACGGGAGCTTCACAATAAACCTTCCATCTTCTGCGAATTGGAGATTTCCTGCGAAGTGTTTTTCGCATTGCGCTTCTATTGGTGATTGAGGTTTCTTGTCGGTTTCTAAGTTCTCCAGCGTCCAAAATCGTTCCAACAGGGTGTCGATTTGTTCATCTGTTGTAGCCGCTGCACAAATTGCTGATTGGTTGTGTTCTGCAGCTACTTTTCCGGCGACAATCCAACCTAATTTTGTATTTTGGAGGATTGGGCCACCTGGCTTTAACATCATCTGATTTGGCAAAAGTAGTGAATAGTAGTGCTCAGCTCCGATAAGCATGTCAATCTTTCCAGGCTTGTCAAAGTTTGCATCTGCCAGATCAATATTTTGAGGGAGTCGTAAGTCTGTGGAATTTAGCTGATGAGCTGGTTGATCAGCTATAATGTGTGGTAACACAAAGGCTTCGACTTGTTGCGCAAAATTGTTGTGCATTGATTTCATGAGCACATTAACTCTGGCTCGGCTAGTCTTTGGATTTCCTCCAATACCTTCTATACGTAATGACGTACCATGAAGTTTAAGTGACAGCATTGAAGCCATTCGTTCAGAGATCAAGTTTATTTGTGATCCTGAATAAAGCAAAGCTCTGAAGGTTGCTACCTGACCATTGCTTGCTTGACCGATACTTTGGCTGTGGCCAGCAGATTGTAACTCTTGTTACTTGCTGCACCTACAGACGGAGATTTTGGCTCGGTTGCTGCACCTGACGTAGTTTCAAGATGCAGCAATGTATGGTGTTTTTTATCGCATTTAAAACACATACGACCTCGGCATTCCTTTGCCTTGTGGTCGCTGCTAAAACAGTTGACGCACAGTCGTTGTTTTTGTACCCAATTAAGTCTGTCGGGTATGATTTTATTGCGGAAGTCATCACATTTATAAAGCCAATGATTCCGTTTACAGAATGGACAGTTTGGTAACTTTCCAGCGCTGGCGGAAGTTCACGTTGGCCCTTTCTGTTCCTTTCTTGAGTGTTGAACTCTTTTTCCTGTTTCCAGCACTCGAATTCGTTGGTCGAGGAAACCGAGAATGGTGTCGAGACCTTGTAGTTGTCTCGATCCATCTAACGACTGTTCGTACAAAGCTTTGTTAGCAAGATCCAATTTTTGCTTAATAATAGCAATCAATATTGTGTCCCAGCTGGACACACCGATGCCTAGTCCTTTTAAGGATGCTAGAGACTCGATAGTGGTGATGTACAACTCCTTCAATGACTTTGGATCGTCATTGTTTGTGTGGTGTTGCAAGAAACGGTTAAGAATTGTGTCCGCGACATGTCGGGGATTGTTATATGCGTCAACTAATATACCCCGTGCGTTTCCGTAATTTTCTTCTTTAAGATCTATATGTCTTATCAATCTTTCTGCCTCTCCAGTTACGGTGGTTTTGAGATACCACATTTTCCGTACTGTCGGCATGTTAGTGTCATGGACCATGCATTTGAATAAATCAAAAAATTGTGTCCATTTGAGTAGATCACCATCGAATTTTGGGATGCTAACTCTGGGCAAGTGCACATCTTCATTGCTTGATGCGTTTAATCTTGCTCCCAACACTGCTTGAATGTCCCTTTCAAGTCGGAGAAAAGACTTCATGTCATATCCTGCCTTGACCGGGTCCTCGTATTCTTCATGAACCGAGAAGTGGATTTCTTGGGATTGAGACCATAGTGATTTTATCAAATCACTAGTTACGGTCTTTCCGGTCTCCGAAAATTCTTTCAGAGCCCAATTGATTGAATCAGCTATCGCTTTTTGTCGGCGACATGCCGATATCAGCTTGTTCACAGGCTGCTGGATGCTGGCAGCGTCTGTGTTCCCCTGGGCATGGCTCGTCGTTTGAGCCATTGCGTCAGTTATAACATTTCTATACTTGTCATATGATTCTTGACAGTCTTTATAGAAATTCAAATATCCTGAGGTCCTGTATTTCTCAAGAATATTACGATCATTATCCGCAAATCGATTCCATGCTTCATCGATTGCGGCCAACTTTGATTGGTAGTAAGTTGGATTTAGCTTTCTTTCCGCTGAATCTTTCTTGAAGTTGCGGATAAGTTTCGAGATCTCTTGGCTGATCTTTTCCTGCAAGTCTAACGCCTCTGTGACTGCTTGCTCCTCCTTGGTAGTCATATTGAAACTTATTTAACTCCTGACCGATGGGAGTATTTTATTCGCTTGATAGCTGGATACGCTCCTATTCGCAACCGTTGGTGGTCGAAGAAATTATCAAGTGTTCAATATACTTGGGGGATTTACTAGAAGCTGAGTTCTAGCAAAAAGAATTTTTACGAAACTTTAAACGTCCAGGAAGGTTTCCAAGAGGTACGGAATTTTCCTTTCGGTTTTTGATTGTGTCCATGAAGGTTCCCAAGAGGTACGGAACTTTTCCTTTTGGTTTTGATTGTGTCTAGGAAGAGTTCCCAAGAGTTACGGAACTTTCCTGTCGGGGTCACCAAAATGTCTATGTATGTGTAAAGAGGCTTAGATGCCTGGCAAATAGTAGATGAACTAATTGCCTTTGAGTTGTCGCAACTAGTACTTGAACTAGGTGGACTGAGGTTTGTGAAAGAGTAAAATGGCTTTTGAGTTGAAGACGATTACTGACTTTATTGGTAAAATATAACGGTATTTATAGCTAAAAAGTGGTTAACAAATATGCTTGTGTTTACAGAATTTAATGTGAAAGAGTAATATAGGTTCTTCATCGTCAGCAGAATACACATATGCGCTTGACCTGGTGCTTTACTTTATTGTGGCCGTATATGATATTGCTGCGACTGATGAATTACAAATTATGCATTATTATTATTGTCGTAATTATGTTCGCGACTTAACATAGGGTATTCCCACATTGACTACTTTCCATCACTTGAACTGACGGTCCATAAGCTTTAACCGTTCCAAAATTTCTCATTTTGTTCTCCATCAGAATTTGATGTACGTATTTTACCGATAGTTTGGCAATGGTTTTTCGGTGCAACTCTGAATTCTTCTTCTTCTCGGCAACATTCACAAGGAAAATGTAAATAATAACGGCCCGGAACAATTAAAAAATGGAGAACGCCGATGAAACAGGGTTTATGTGCACAAGTTTTTAAAGTTTTTTGTTTAGAAGTATTGTTTTTAATTTTACAATTGAAACCAGAACCGCCGGTGGGAAGCTGAGGTGGGCCCTCGATATGGAGCTCCTGCTCGTAGACTTATGGCAGGAAAATATTGAGCAACTGCGATGGACTCGATGGGGCTCCATCAGCTTGGCAGCATTTTAATTCGCTGCATAGTTTCTCCGGATCGTTCACACATTGGAGCAGGATTTTGTGGACACCGAAAGTAAGTTGTCCAGACACCGATTTTCGTTAATATTTAATGAATGTGTTTTTATTGCAGATTCAAAGGAATACTTTTCCGGGGACATGGGGTTTGACTCCGAAGAGGGGTCGAACCTAAGCTGTTCTCGAGGTTTCGGCAGTCAGCCTCTTGCGAAGCGTTCCAAGACGGACCCGAAGAGCGAGCTGGTGAAAATTGCTCGGGAGAGGCTGGAGGAGCAGCGAACTCAAACTGCGATCGTACAGAAAATGGCTAAGAGCCAGACACAGTTTCAATCAGAACTGCTATCCATTTTAAGGAACGCCGCAAAAAAAGAATAAATTAAATAAAAATAAAATTCTCGCAATTTACATACTTTATTCTAATATACTTATGGATTATTAATGAAGCAATATTGGGCAATTGCAGATCTTATTTTTTCAGCAGGTTGTCTGAAATCTGCAGACATATTGGTTCGTTTGAAGTAATCATAATTAATTCGTTGCTCCTAGAGATTCCAGGAGGATTAGCAACGCACTCCTCGTCTTGTGCGTCGTCTCCGCTGCAATGTCCAGAGCTCCCCGTTTCTACCAATGGTTCCAGGAGGAGCAGCCACGCACTCCTCGTCTGGTGCGTCGTCCCTCGCTGAAATACCCAGAAATAATTCTTTGCTCGGAAACTTGGAAAGAGTATACTACACTCAGGGCAGCGTCGGTTAAGCAATTAAGAAGCTATTTGAACTTGTCGACTGGTGTAATGGTGACATCGTCGTCTACCAAGTGTGTGAACGCGGCGAGGAATCGGTTGCATCCGCTGAATTTTTCATTAAATTTGTGCAATTTTGGTAAGGGCAGTGTGATTCGACTGTGCAGCTGTCGTGATTAGAAAACTAGTGTCTTTCTATCTTATATGCGTAAGCCATCTGTGTCAATGCGCAACTTTATGTCTGTATCAATGGTATGATTTGAGTTCTATTTAGCGAGCTGCAATTCAGACTTTGAAAGGATGTTAGTGACCTCACTGACTTTCTGCTGAAGTTGCTCGATGAAATCTGCTCCTGTATGTATGTCTGTATTTATCTTTGAGAAGGACGCATGCTCTGGTTGGGTACTGAGTTTGGCTTCGTTGGGTGATGAATTGAAGACTTATAGACAAGTACGTTGCGCATGTGTAAGTGAAACGAGAGATCTTGCAGCGAACGACCACTAAGCTGAGCGAGCCCAACAGATCGTAAAAACGCGCCAGTATGGAAAGTAATCTGTGCAAGCGAAATAAAAGAAGTATTAATAATAATTCTTGTTAAATAGTTGGACCACTTATAACGATATCGTTGAGCGAAAGATTGCTAGATGTGATAGCAGACGCGTCGAATACCACGCGGAGCTTAGTGGCTGCGCTGTTTGGACGAAGCAATGATCCGTGATGAGGATTAAAGTAGTGAGGCTGGGCAAGTTCCACGTGCTCCAAAACCTGCATGTGATTGGGCGGCAAACATTCACTCATCAATTGGCAAAATATCTCCGTTAGCTAAGAGAGTTAAATTGCTCCCTAGCACTAGCAAGCAAGTTAAGGTACTGCTCGAGTTGTGGTTAAATCCGGGAACTACATCGGCGGCGCAGGGCTGATCTTCTGAAAAGGTTGGGTGAATCGGTGCAAACATGGAACACGGTACACACAGCATTTGAACCTGGAATTACATTTAGCCATCATGAGCTTTCTACAAAGACAATTTATACACAATTATAATTGTATAACGAAATTAAAAAGCTTATCTACGCTCAGCTTTGCACATGAGGGGCATTTACCAACGCTCTGATCCGTTGCCTTGCACTTAAAACAGCTGTTTTGGGCAGTCACAAATACCTCTTCGAATATTGCCCTGGCACCTTTCTGTCGGCTTCTCTATGTGTTTTCCTGACAGCCCATCCTTGGTTAGGCTTTGCCCGTTTCAGTCCAGAAATTCGCTGAGTTCGCTTAAGGTTTTTAAGCAGTTCTCCCACGACGGCAAAATATCGTAATACTGTGACCCACTGTAGGCCGGTCGATCATCCGAATCCACCTTTTAAAAAACGTTGTGAATAAAAATGGCATTTTTTATATCCGATGCGAATTTGAGTCAACTGGCTCTATGATGGGATGTGTTGGCATTGATGTAGAACTCATCGAGTGACTGTCTTTTTGTTTTTGCCGGGTCAGTTCTTTCGATGTTGGATTGAATTTGCGATGCTTTCTTAAAATGCGCGTCCAGAACTTCCGGCCTAGAATTTAACTCAGCTGCTCCCATTGCTTGATCAGAATCGATGTTTTTCTTGATGTTAGCCATGGCCCAAAGCAAACTTTTCGTATCCTGGCGGAGGGTCATCATCTAATTTGGGTCTGTGCAAATGTTAATTGTCTGTTTTACTCATCGTGCGAAATATTTTTTTTACAGCGAACCTTTTTTCCTTGCCTACAACCGTTAGAAGTCAAATCCACTTTTCGCCAGGAGATCCGTAATACTCAAATAGCGGTTCTACTGTGTACTCAGCCTAACGGAGAATGAAGGAATGACGATGCAAGTCCGTTGCCTCTTAGCTTTGGTAATGATTATGATCAACTGTACGAAGGGATGGTATATAATAATTGGCTTACGCCTTGTAATGATTTCCTTTCTGGAATTTGTATGTAGATGAAATAAATCGTGCGAACCTCGATTTCGAAGAAACATGCCAAAATTTCGACTCCTTGCCAAGGACTTCGAGCAGCAGCCCAAAAATGTATGCTACGATTTGCGCAGCAATTATCGACTGAATTTTTTATCAAGCAGCTTCTGTTACGTGTCGTGCAGTGCGCTTGCTGCTCCACACGGATCGTCAGCTGATCGAGCAATCAGCTGGCGTGACCGGCACAATATGTGGAGGCATCCACGTTTGACCCACAAAGAGAGAGTGTAGAGGCGGACGAGAAAGTAAGAGAAAGTTTCGGGAAGAAGGAATCCCCTCTTACCCCTAGCCATCATCCCTCTCAACAGATCAGTGAGTCAGCGAAGTGCCCTCCGCGGGCCGCAGGAGTCGTGCCTCGACGGGTAAAGTGGCCTCACTCACTGCAACCACCTTTTAACCCTAGGGGCGACATCATTTCGGTCCAGTGTGGTCCTCCTCGAACGATGGTGTGCGAGCTTATTTAATTCAAAAATTCTGGCGAATTCATATATTATGTTCCTATTTATTGCTATTCTTTATCCTTTATGTTATAAAAATATATTTGTATGCGTCGTCGAGTCATACAACTAACGTCATACACCAAATACAATATGTTAGAACCTTGTAGTCGCAGCTATATGCATTCAGCGTGTTAAATCACCAATGACTAGGCCATATGCATACGAAGCGGGGCAAAGGTCCCATTTCACCTATAGCTAGCAATAAGACACCATAACCCACATCACTTTTATACACTATAAGCACTTTTGTACCTATAAATACGAGTTTCATTAATAAAGTCAGTAAGTGTTCTACCTCAACAAAAGCTCTACTCATTCAGTAGAGGCTGCCTCTTGAAACAAAATCAATTTAAACCGTTCACCTAGTTCCAAGTGCTAGTTGCGACAGCAAAAGGCAATAGTTTATGCACTATCTGCCAGGCATCTAATCCTCCTCACAAACATTTTGGTGACCACGACGAACACGTCAACCCCCAGGAAAGATTCCGTAACTCTTGGGAATCTTCCTGAATTTTCACTCTTGCTATAAGTATTTGGTGAGACCAGCAGGAAAAGTTCCGTAACTCTTGGGAACCTTCCTGGACAATGTCCGCAAAGCTAACGTTGACAAACAATCTTTTTCTAAAACTCTAAATTCTATAAATCCTTCAAGGCTAGTCGAAGGATTCAACAAATGGTGTTGAATCCTTCGACCACACCACGGTTGCGAATAGGAGCGTATCCAGCTGTCAAAGCAAATAAAACACTCCCAACGGTCAGGAATTAAAAAACTTTTTTCAATATGCCTAGGAAGGAGTAGCAAGCAGTCACAGAGGCGTAAGACTTGCAGGAAGAGATCAGTCAAGAGATCTCGAAGCTTATCCGCAACTTCAAAAAGGATTCAACGGAGAAAAAACTACATCCAACTTGTTATTATACAAAGTTGGCCGCAATCGATGAAGTGTGGAATCGATTTGCGGAGAATGACAAAAACATTCCAGAGAAATATATAACTGCAGAATATTTAAAGTTCTACGTAGACTGTCGAGACTCATACGACAGATATAGAACCATCATAACCGATACAATGGCACAAACATCGAGCAATGCCCCTGGAAGGGCAACCTCGAGCTGTGCCCCTGGAAATGCAGATGCCGCCAGCATACAGCAACCTGCAAGCAAGCTGATATCAGCATGTCGGCGCCAAAGAGCGATAGCCGACTGCATCAAACGGGCTCTGAAAGAATATTCAGAGACCAGAAGGGTCATAACAATGGATTTGATAAACTCTTTATGGTCCCAATATCAAGACATCCTCTTTTCGGTTCATGAAGATTACGATGACCCGGTCAGGGGAGAATATGACATACAGTCGTTCCTCCAACTAGAAGGGGATGTTCAAAGAGTCTTAGGGGCGCAAACAAATGCATCAAACTATGAAGATGTGCATCTGCCCAGAGTCAGCAACCCAAAATTCGATAGGAATCTACTTAAATTTTTTTATTTATTCAAAAATTACATGAGCGCATGGGAAATATTGGTTGACGCATACAACATTGTATATTACAACATTTGAGTCTCTAGCATTATTTAAGGGACTAGGCATTGATATATCTAGTTTGGATACAATCATAATTGGCATCAACAAGCAAAAACTGGATTTAGCAAACAAAGCCCTCTACGAACGATCGTTAGACGGGTCAGGAGAACTACAAGGTCTTGACACGATGTTAAGCTTCCAGGACCAGCGAAGCCGGGTACTGGGAACAGGAAGGCGCAATCAACAACCGAGAAAGGAGCAGAAGGGATCAACATGTACTTCCGCCAGCGCTGGAAGAGTACCACATTGCGTATTCTGCAAAAAAAAATCATTAGATATACAAATGTGATGATTTCAACAAAAAGATAGTACCCAAACGAGTCAATTGGGTACAAAACCAAAAAAGGTCCGTTAACTGTTTCAGCAGTGACCACAAGGCAAAGGATTGCCGAGGCCGTAAGTGTTTTAAATGCGATAAAGAACACCATACATTGCTGCGTCTTGAAGCTTCATCATGCTGGCCACAGTCAAGATATCAGTTAAAGCAAGTAATGGTCAGGTGGCCACATTTAGAGCCTTGCTAGATTCAGGATCACAAATAAATTTGATCTCTGAACGAATGGCTTCAAAGCTATCACTAAAGCTCCACGGTGCATCATTACGTATCGAGGGAATTGGAGGCAACCAAAAACCACCCGAGCTAGAGCAAACGTTATTTTGAAATCTATGCATAATGATATTACTCAACAAATAGATGCTTTTGTGCTGCCCCATATCATAACTGATCAACCAGCTCATGACTTTAATTCCTCAAAATTACAAATACCAAACAACGTTACCCTGGCTGATCCAAACATTGACAAACCAGGATAGATCGACATGCTCATCGGAGCAGAGCACCATTATTCTTTGCTCCTACCAAACCAGATGCTATTAAAGCCGGGAGGCCTAATTCTGCAAAATACAAAGATTGGATGGATTTTTGCTGGAAAATTCCTGCTGAACACGACTCAGCAGCGATTTGTGCCACAGAAGAAGAGGTTGATACGCTGCTAGAAAGATTTTGGACATTAGAAAGTCTAGACACCAAAGGGAAAATTCGATCTCCAATAGATGGAAAATTCATTGTAAAACTTTCATTTTCTGAAGGAACTTCAGCCCTGGGGGAATCTCAGAGGACGGCGACCAACAGATTCTTGGCGTTAGAGCGACGAACAGCACCGGAAGTCTGGAAAGGTTATGTAGACTTTATGGAGGAATATGAACGCCTTGGGATCATGAATCTTGTGCATCCCATTTACCTTCGGATCACTACTTCATCCCACATCACCGTGTATTGAAGCCCGAAAGCAGCACTACGAAACTACACGTAGTGTTCGATGCTTCATGTGAAACAACAAGCATTAAAGCATTGAATAATATATTGTACGATGGACTCACGGTGCAGAGCGAGTTCTTTGCAATTTTGCTACGTTTGCGCACACACAGATACGTATTTACCGCAGATATAGAGAAGATTTATCGCCAGGTGTGGATGCACCGTGATCAGCAGTTTCATTAATTAATCGTATGGCGAAAGAAACCATCTGACGATCTAAAGTTTTACCGACTCAAAACTGTCACATACGGTACAACGTTAGCTTCATTCCTAGCTACAAAATGCTTAGACTACCTGGCCGAGAAGGCCAAGAACCATCTACCGCTTGGAGCATCCGTACTCAAACATGATTTTTACGTTGACGATATTCTCACAGGAGCAAACAGTATTCCGGAAGCAGTCCAAATTCAGCAAGAACTAAACCGAATACTGCTACCATCCGGATTTAAGCTTCGAAAGTGGTGCTCCAGCAACGATCAAGTATTAACCCAAATTCCACGAGAAAACATTGTACCTGACGTCAAACTAGACGAAACACTCCAACAGTATAGTGTTGACTCTGGACTTGCTCTGGATACCACAAAAGGATCAGTTATGTGGACGATCCCAAAAAAACGAAGCCTCAACCATCACCAAGCGGGTAGTAAGCTCAGAATCGTCGCAAATATTCGACCCACTAGGATTATTTGCCCCCGTTGTGGTTAAGGCAAAGATATTCATGCAAACCCTTTGGGAGTTATAAATGGGTTGGGACGACGAACTGGACTGGAAAAATTATCGGCAATATATGTACGAGCTACATACAAAAATAATCAAGTTTCCGTCCGGTTGCTCTGCTCAAAATCGAGAGTAGCACCATCAGCTAAGGAAACACTACCTCGTCTAGAACTATGTGCTGCAGTTTTGGGAGCTGAACTGACCCATAGAGTCAGAAAGGATTTACGCATGCCTGAGGATAAGGCATTTGGGTATTTATGGACTGATTCAGCTGTAGTCCTGTCCTAGATAAATGCAGCCGCATCATCATACCACACGTTTGTGGCAAATCGGATCGGAAAAATCCAAGCTGTGTCACATCAGTCTCAATGGCGTCATGTGTCATCATCAAATAACCCAGCGGATGTACTATCAAGAGGGATTACCGCAAGTAAATTAGCAGAGCACAACTTCTGGCTGTATGGACCTCTATTTCTGCACGGGTTCCGAGACAAGTGGTCCAAAGTACCGACCATCGTTCCCAGCGATCTAGATCGACGAGTGAAGCAAGTAAGTTTGCCAACATGCCAGAATCAAACTGGAAGCGTTCTATACAGTTGCAACCACAGCAACTCCTTTCATAACCTGCAATGCATTGTAGCATATATGATGCGCCTCTGTAACAAGCCAAACCGAGCTCCTACACCCACGGTGAGTGTCGGTGAATTGACTCATGCCAAAACAATCATCCTAAGAACCAATCAGAAAATTGAATTTGGTTTTGAGCATAATCAACTGCGCATCCACAAGACAGTGGACAAACAGAGTTCAATCGTCTCCCTCTCTCCAATAATAGAAATTGACGGACTTATCAGAGTCAGAGGGAGGTTGGAAGAATCTAACCTTCCATATAACGCATACCCTCAGATCCTGCTTCCATACAATGATCCAATTGTGAAGAAGTTGCTGCGAGAGATGAATGAAGAGAACATGCATTGCGGAGCACAATCTCTGAGAGTCATACCCAAACAGCAGTATTGGATTCTCATTGACAAAACAATGGCCAGGAGCAGCATACACAGTTGTGTCAGATCTACAAGAGCACGATCCAAGTTAATGTAACAAATCATGGGAAATCTACCAGCTGATCGAGTAACACAGGCTCGGCCATTCTCCAACTCTGGAGTCGACAATTGCGGTCCCCATTTGTATTCATCATAAAATCCGTGGGAAAAGACCAGATAAGGCCTATATTCCAGTGTTCTGCTACGTTGCTACTAAAACAGTACATCTGGAGCTAGTGAGCGACCTAACGACAGATGCTTTCCTAGCAGCTCTTCGGCGATTCTTAGGTCGACGTGGGAAATGTCAGACCATTCACTGCGATAACGCAATAATCTTGGTCGGTGCCAACAACCAGTTGAAGGCTTTAGAGGAAACAATCTTCACGGAAAAGGACCAGACCAGGATCATAAACCAATGCAGTAAGAGGTAGGTAGAATTCAAGTTTATACCGCTTCGAGCGCCATCATTTGGCGGCCTATGGGAAGCTACGGTAAAATCTGCGAAGCGACTACTGGTATCAGTCACAGCCACATCATCACTAACGTTTGAAGAGCTCAACACTGTGATCATCGAGGTCGAGGCAATATTCAATTCAAAGCCCCTCACTCCGATGTCATCTGACCCTACGGATACATCAGCACTCATCCCAGATCATTTCCTAATTGGTGAGCCACTAACAGCGCCTCCTTATGCAAGTCTTGCCCTACCCGGAAAAACTCTGGTAAAAAGATGGGAGTTAGAATATTTACAAGAACTACAAATGCGCACCAAATGGAAAACCATGGCGCAGAATGTCAAAGAAGGATTACTAGTATTAGTATAAGAAGGCAACGTGCCGGTAATGAGTTGGCCTATGGGACGGATAGTAAAAACATATCCACGCAAAGACAACCAGGTCCGAATAGTAGACGTTAAAACAGCATCAGGCATACGACCAGTTACTCGATTGGCACCCTTGTTAAAGGAAGAAGAAGCCACAAAACGTCTGCACAGCGCCATTGAGGACACAGCGCGGGCAGAAGAAACCCATACGCAGAAAAAGAAGATGTTGTTGCCGAGCCTCCTAACGTTGCTGGCAATGCTAGACAATCCATAAACGTGACTCAGTTTTCAAATCAGCCTGGAATATTTTACGAGCGACTCGGCAACTCCAGAATGGCAATCTCAGAATGGACGATAATCGTATATTACGACTTGTAGCCATATTGGAGCGACATGGGAATATTGTCGGCCGGGATATCGGAACTGAAACACAAATGTTCAGAACTACGCAACTTTAATACCTGTAGGTCCATCTATGAACATTTTCAACATGTACACGGGAGCTACAATTAGAAAATGAGCTGATTAATCATTCGTTATTTGGAGTTCTGGACTCTGACATGTCCGAAGTAATAAAAGAAGAGCAGTTCAGCCTCCAACGAACGTATCAAAACGCTAGAATACCAGATAGATACGAACCATAAGGAAAGAGGCAAGTATCAAGGCGACCACCTACAGCAAGCTTTTGTAGTCCTGACAGCTCAGCTAACTCTGGTGGCAACTGGACTGCAGCGGATGCAAAATGAAATAGCTCGTGTTCTCACTGACATTCGCCATCAACACTTAAGTCCAATGCTAGTATCTGTCAAGCAACTATATCAGATTCGAGAACATATCCCACCAGATGAACTACTTTCCGTATCATCGGATAACGTTATCCAACTCTACAGACTCATGCATGCCAAAGGCACAACTAGCGACCATGTCAGCTTTAAAATATCGCTATCGTTGGTGTTTGTAACGCAGCATGAAGTGTTCAGTATCATTCCTATCCCGACATGGAAAGCAGAAAGCTGGCAGCGATTCAATCTGAAGACTGAAATCATAGCCGTCAATGCCCACAGAGATCAGTTGATTGGGTTGACTAAGGACGAATTTAAGCAATGTCTAGAGTTGCCAAACGATGAGCACATATGCTTCAACCACCAAGCCACATATAGCGTGGACAATCGGTGTGAATTTCAGTTATTTTACATCAACACTGAAACTATATGTGACATCACTCAATCTAGGACCGATATGTTGTGGTCAGCAACTCATCAGCGAAATAGATGGATGTTTTCCACGCACAGTCCCATAGAGCTTCAAGCGGTGTGCAAAGGAATATCTTCCACAGTGCACCTTAATGGTACGGGCTTACTTTCACTTGCCATAAGCTGCACTGCACGCAATTCAAAAATTAGCTTAAGAACATTTAGCATCATGATCAGCGAAACTAAGGCTACATATGTTCGTTTTGGCAATGTCACGGAGATTGGCCTAAAAGAGACACTCAAGCCAGTCAAAGGAAATATAACCAAGGAAGTCAGCTTAGAAGAACTAGACGTATTACAACATCAGCTGGCCAACCTAAAGGAGACCAACTGGACAAATCATATCACCACTCCACAGCATCATCAAATAGCTGCCTATGTGGCCCTAGCAATGTCACTCCTGTTGATCATTGCATGGGCTCTCAGACGGACGTTCGACAGATGGACACCACTACGCCGACACCCAAACCCAGGCAGAACAATCCACACCAGGACCTACCCCACGGAGTTTTTCGTTCGACCTAAGCGATGGTAGAACACCTGTTCAACGGCCGGGAGAATGTCAGTCGCGGCATTATTTTAATTATAAACAATAATACGTCATACACCAAATACAATATGTTAGAACCTTGCAGTCGCAGCAATATGCATTCAGCATGTTAAGTCACCAATGTCTAGCGCATATTCATACGAAGCGGGGCAATGGTCCCATTTTACCTATAGCTAGCAATAAGACACCGTAACCCACATCACTTTTATACACTATAAGCACTTTTGTACCTATAAATACGAGTTTCATTAATAAAGTCAGTAAGTGTTCTACCTCAACAAAAGCTCTACTCATTCAGTAGAGGCTGCCTCTTGAAACAAAACCAATCCAAACCGTTCACCTAGTTCCAAGTGCTAGTTGCGACAATAAAAGGCACTAGTTTATGCACTATCTGCCAGGCATCGAAACCTCCTCACAAACAAGGTGAGCTGAGCTTTTGTCCAAAAATCAGAGCCTTACATTTGGAACTAGCTGCCGATTTGTCCACAGATGCTTGTATTCTAGGCATAAGGATTTCAAACAGAATAGATATATTCGCAACAATATGATCAGATTTGGGAACATATTTCGTCGGTGCAGACAACTAATAAAAAAAAGTTAAAGAGTTACTTAGCGTTGAAACCTCAAAGGTGATCGGCACGGAGCGTAAAGAAACGTTGATCTTTCCGTAACGGATGGATTCCATGTAGACTCGACAATGGTTGGACTAAGTACCTCGGGTACGTCTCCTTTAAAATTGCTTTTTCTTTACTTGGAAGCGGATCTGATCTGGTTGTGCTGATTGCACGTCTTATATCGGTCACCACTGCGGAAGGTTCCCTTGCCAAACAGTTGGAACAGAAGCGATTGGCGAGAACGGCGCGGAGGCTCTTTGCAGCTCTGAGCCTGAGGAACTGTTGCCATTTAAGAAGAGGATTCTGTTGCAGACTCAACATCGGTAGGAGTGAGTGCTTTTGGAAAACTTGCCCTTTAAGTCGGCCACACTGCGATTGGCTAGGAGTTTGCCGAACGGACCTTTCGGATGTGTAGCAAACTTGCGTGGAGAATACAGACACGGTGCAAGCGCTTGCCATGGATACTGGGCCTAAAATGTTGCGCTTGGAAGCACAGAAGAACATACGAAAAAAAGTCAGCTCCTACCAGGACGTCGATTTCGGCTCTCTCGAAAAACGACGGGTCCTCTATGGGGAGATCAGGAACAGAGATCGCACCTCCCTAGGGCTGGAGCCACTCTGGCCTCGTACGAGTTTAGGCAGCGTGCTAGTGCGATTGCAGTTGCCAACCTTGCCAAAAAATGCCCAGATCCGCTAGACCCGACGTCTTCGGATGCTTCCAAAAAGCCATGGCGCTGCGTCAGAAAAGCTTCCAACTCGTTCCAAGTTGGGATTTCCAATTTATTATGTACTGAATACTCACACATGAGGAGCGTTAGCTTTGGAATCTTGGAAGAAATTACGTAAACGACAGTCCCTTAAAGCGGACCCGGACTCTTGGGCCTGCATTGTGAAGAGGATTTTGAACTGGCTGTTGACCAATAACCGCCGATTGATTTGAATTGATTTTGAAGATGGTACAACTTCCACACTGGTGTGAGACACGAGTTTTGGATATATATTGCGAAGATAATCCCCAACGAAAATTTCGGTGCTAACTGGTGGCAAACAACAGCCCGATTGATTGTCTATTATGTTCTGAAACTGGCCAACACACACTGTTCTTGAAATCAATCAGTGTCGAGTCGGCCGTACTGTCGGTGGACCTGGAAAGAAGATCGAAACAGCTTTCATAGCTCTTCTCCACCTTTTCCCACAAGGCCCGGATTTGGTCCTGATGGAGCTTGCACATGCCAGGGAAAACCATTTTATTTTCAAAAGTGCACGGAGTGTGGAGATTAACCTCGAATTGGCTAACACTGTCGGTTGTGGCAATAAAATTCTTAAGAGCGATGTCTACGTCATTTTGATCCATTTAGGAAATCGACCGAGTGAGCCTAAGCGGAGGACTAGGGCTAGTATCCACTGAATTATCGCTTTTCGCCCTTGGAATGGCAGCAGCGGTCTTTGGCTTTAGATGAGACGAACGTGGAGATGCTGGGTGGATGGATTGATTGGATCGGTCGGCAAAGCACTGCATATGTGAGGAATACAAGAGAGAACAAAAACACAGCAACAACAACACGGCCGCTGCAGCGGTAAGGTTGTCATTTTTGCAAAACATTAGCGCCGGCACCCGTAGGATTTGAATTGGGGGTTGGTTTTTAATGTTTATTGTTTTGTCTCGTCTTTAATTTTTTACTTATATATGTTTTATGGCAGAGCTTAGTTCCTGGTATCGGAGGAAGAAAAATTATGGAAAATATATGGGCATGCATGCTATTATGGGTGTATGTGTGGATATGTAAGGGCATGTTAGAGCAGCGAGAAGTCCACTGTATAAGAATGAAAGCGACAAAAGACCAGCAGCATACCTATCTTTTTAGCAGAAAACTCACCGAAACTGCTGGTAGAAGGGACGCATGATATCCATATCTGGCTCGAAGGACCAATGTTTATCGAGGGCGATATTTATATTTGGAAGAAAGTCGGTTGCGTCGTGGAATTCTAGCGTCAGCTTTATTTCGCTGCATACATGAGACTAACTAAAGCTAACATGAAGAGTCGTGCTCCCGTCCGCTTTACTCCCCTAAAGCGAGAGCGGGCTAGCGTCGACGGATAGTCAAAACGATTCCAGCGGAGGATGGCCATGTAAGTATAGCAGAAGGTGAAACATCCACTGGGATTCTTAATTTCGAACTAATTTTTTGGTGAGTGGGATGTTCTTCATCTAAATGTTTACCTTCCGTTTAAGATTCAAATTTTATTTTTAAATGTTACCATTATCCTTCCGATAAATTAATCAGCCCGCTATCAATATTTCCAACGAATACTGATTGAGAGCTGCATCGCCTATCACGAGAATAAGAGTTTGGCAAGAAATGGCAACTCGAAAACCCAATTAAATAAATAATTCGATCGTTCTTTATTTCATCTTGCAAATTCTTGCGATTTTTTTAAAGTAAAATAAATAAATGTTTTACTAATGGAGCTAAACAACGAGAGTTGGGACGATTCTATTAAGTGTTGTTGTTCATTGACACACAAAGTGGCAATAACTTTATTTAATTTGATAATTTATCCGTTCAAGAAAAATAACGACAATTTCACGCAGACACACATATACATATAGAAAGGCGGAGCAAGAAAAAGTTAAAGTTTATCTCGAGGGACATGCCTGCCTATTTGACGTCAAGGCCAAGTGATTAATCACCGCTGCAGCTGCTGGTATTTAATGCTGGCTTGTATGTATTGGTCTCCAAGCTTGGGTTAACTTCCCCACTATTAATGCGAAACTCAACGAGAGAGAGGGAGAAACGATTGCAATAATAAAACACAATAAACAAAAAATAAATGTTTCGTCCAAAGAGGTTTAGTGTATATTTTATAATTTTTATTTCTCTTCAGCGTCCCAGGGTACCAGCGAGTCGCACCTCCCGCCAAACCGACTTAGGGGCGCAGCCGTGTGATGTTCGGCACGAACGCGTTCTTGATAGACGCGTGAGAAGAAGAATATATAAAAGAACGAAGAATAATTTGATTTTGATAAGGTGCTACATTAAGGGTTAGTTCTACAAGCAAAAAAGTTTGAAGTTTGGGAAGACTATCACTACCAGCAATATGGTCATAGAGACGGTTGTAATCGGCGCATTAAACCCTAAAGGGCTCATGCGTTTCAAACTCCCTCCTACAGTGACCAATTACTAAGGGGATATAGGATCTGGATGTTAGTCGGTAGGTAGGGACTCTCCACGTCCCCGTGAATAAGCTTATGTAGAAAGACGACACCAAGCATCGTTCTACGGTTCGCTAGGGAGGGAAGGTTAATTAATAGAAGTCTACTAGAGTAAGGCGGTAATCTCAGATTTTCATCCCAGGTTAAGCCCCGTAGGTCGAAAAGCAAAAAGTTTTTTTGGACAGATTCAATGAGGTTAATATGGACTCCAAACGTAAGAACCATATTCCAAAATAGGAAGAAATAACGAAACAAAAAGACTTTTAGTTTTATAAGGAGAATCGAATTCCTTCGACCAAAGAGCAGTTATTGAGCATATAGGTGGTATACTGGGGAGAGACACGCGAAAATGTCATCAGTTTGCACTTGGAGCTGTTGAGATGTAATAGGTTAGCACGACACCATGCTTAAAAATTATTAAGATCAGATTGTAAATCTGACTGGCATGAACTGTCCTTATACTGCACACATAGTTTAACGTCGTCAGCGTACATTAGTACTCTAGAGTTGGTTAAAACTAGCGGTAGGTCGTTAATAAACAACGAGAATAGCAGTGGGCCTAGGTGGCTTCCTTGTGGGACGCCAGATGTGACACTGAGGAATTTGGAGAGAGCATTTTTAAACAGAACCTTTTGAGTCCTGTCAGACAAATAACTCAAAATCCATTTAAGAAGATCAACAGGAAACCCAATTAAGTCGAGCTTCCTTACAAGAAGAGAATGATTAACCGAGTCAAAAGCTTTACTAAAGTCCGTGTAAATCACATCGGTTTGAAAGTTGCGTTGAAATCCTCTAATAACAAATGAGGTAAGTTCCAAAAGATTTGTAGTGGTTGATCTTCGCCTCATAGAGCCATGCTGACATGGAGAAATTACGGATCTGCACAAATGCTGCAAGTGAGGAGTTATTACATTCTCGAAGAGTTTCGGAATGGCTGATAACTTAGAGATACCCCTATAGTTGCTGGCATCAGATTTGCTACCTTTTCTGTGGAGAGGAATAATAAAGGATTCCTTCCAAATAAGGGGAAATTCAGAAGTTTCTAAAGATAATTTAAACAACTTAAGAAGGGGATCACACAGAGCGTCCGCGCAATACCTGAGCACGCAGCCCGGTATTCCGTCGGGACCCGGTGAGTACACTAGCCTAATACGTTGAAGATCCAGACTAAGAGAGCTTTCGTTTAAGAAATTATTGAAAATTAATATTGAACTGGTCATAGAGTAAGGGTATGTCTGGTTTAAATTGGTCGAGGGAGTTGTTTTGAAAAACTCAGAAAAAGGATCAGCAATAGCCTTATCTGAGTTTGCTGTAGAATTTTTAAATGAAAGCGAGGAATGATCTAAATTTGGTTTACACTTAGTGTTAACAAAGTTATAAAAATGTTTCGGGTCCTGCGAGAACTGAACCGTTGAGCACGGTAAAACTCGACAGAGCTCTATTATAATTAGAGGAACCCGTTAGAGAGCCGGTAAGTTAAAATTTATTTTGTAATAAATTAGACTTAACATTTTTTAGGCGTGTAAGGTCCTTACTAAACCAAGGTGGTTTACTGGAGGCCGACAAATAGGTTAAAAAACGAATTCATGGCACTGTATAAAATGTCCACGGCGGCTGCCATGTCAGTGCACATGTAAAAGTTAGACCAATTAAATTCAGGTATTAAACTGTTTAGCCTTTGAAAGTTAGCTTTACGAAAACAGCGAACTTTATCGGCCAAACGATTAGATTTTTCCCTTACAACGATGCCCGTATCTATAGGCACATCGAAAGTAGGATGATAAGGATCTTCAGGTAGCGTCAATGGTGAAAGTCTTTTTAAGGTCACACCTATAGGATCGGAGACGAAGCAGAGATCTAGTAGGCGGCTTAAAAAATTAAATACATGGTTAACTTGCGACAAAGACAAGTCAAGCAGGCCAACGATAAGGTCGTGCTGTGCCGCAGTCTGAAGATCAATTGACACACCATCTGATGACCAGCGCGCACCATGTATATTGAAGTCACATAAAGTCACTACTTGGTCTTGATCTGAAAGCCTATTTTAAGCGGCCTGAATTGCCGAAAGGTGTTTCCAATAAAAAGGCTCTTCAGCAGATGGAGGAACATAAGAGTATGTTAGGTATATAAAACTACCTGGGAATGAAAGTTTTACACAGATAAATTCACAATCTGTGATATCATCAAAGACAACCAGCTCGAAGATAAGGGAGGAGTCAACGGCAATTAAAACTCCTGGCTGGGAAAGACGGTCCAATCTATAAATTCTGTACATTGGAGATGGTATTGTGGTCGGGGGCTGTGCCGATGGGGTGTGCCCGATCATGGATTGCTGGGATTGCACAGTGGTGGCGCCCATAGGCCATAAATCAAAAAATCGAAGTCAAAATATTTAGGTAAAAAGTAACCAAATTAGCTGTTAAAAGTCAAACCTTTTCCAGACCAAACCGGGTTTCGCTGGAAATCTAACGGTTCTTTCTAAAAATAGCATCAAAGTTGTGAACACATGTTCATTTGCAAGACAAAAATTGCATGCTTGCTTATTTTGTCATTCAAAGCCAAACTTCAAAGAGTTAAAACGTCGAGATAAGTGAACGGATTTTATTCATTTAAAATGGAATTTAAAGCTGAAGGTATTTACTTTAAGTCCATTTAGTAACAATAAACTAATATGTTTAATCGTTTTTGTGAAATAAATGTTGTAAAACCATGTTTTTTTGTTCATTTTGTGTGCGTCTTTTTCATGTTTACATAAACTTTTAGTTGTGACCCCCCTCGCTCCCCCCAATGTGAGTATTATCAGTGCATTAACCAATCTTTTTAGATAATGAAAAGGTTAAGTCTAGCTGCAAATAGTTGCAAATGTGCCTGTAATCTTCAATATACTAACACCGCCTTTATATTTTTAATGGCTAAAATCGCAACTCGAGTTGCTGCTTTTCATTTGTTTTTGTGATGTTGCTTTTGTTCTCTTCATTTGTGATTGTGTTTGTGTTTTTATACACTTTTGCATATCGTTTTTATTTCTTTAATTTTTGTTATTTTTATAGGAGACACATATAACTGTGTGTTTTCACGCATGCATATATTTAATCTTTGGTGCTCCGTATAAAGATATTAAATCGTTTAGACGTAAGCATACAAGAAAAATATCTCGCGTTTTAACAAACACCGATTTATTCAATAGGTTACTTTTAAGTTCCGATCCTTTTATTTCGGGTCAAAAGAAACTTCCTTGTTAACAAAAGTCAAAACTCCTTAAATTAGTGATTGAGTTACTTGATGAAAACATAGAATAATTTTACTTATAACTTGTTTGTATAATTATAAAACTTTTTTTGTTAGGTTTCATAATAAAAAAAAATGTATGTATAATAAATTCATTTAAATTTATTTTTCTTTGTTGTTGTAATATACTGATTTGACTCCTAAAAGTATATAGAATAGTAAAAAATGGCCATGCCTCAAATTCTATGAAAATATGTTGAAAACTGCATACTCTATAATTTTTTTCCCTAAAAATTTTTCGATCGTTCCTATGTGAGCTATATGATATAGTCGCCCGATTTAAATAATTTTTACACAATATATTTAATATATTTTTCTAGATTTACTGTAAAAATTGCATAGTGATATCTCCACTAGAAGTATTTATGGCCGCCGCTCCATACAAGCCCGACCACTGTGGATTGGCACAGTTGCTGCCGACTAGTAGCTGATTTTTATTCGCTTTGGCGACTCGTTTAACAATTTCATACTATTAAACTGAGCGTCTAACGCGGAGAACAGGTCGTTCGCCTTGCGAAAGTTGACTATTAGTTCTTTAAAGCCACATCTGGTCTGTCGCATGAAGGATAACGTTTCCTTTTCAACCTCACGACAGGCATGGCAACAATAATGTAAGCCAATATTATTGGATATTATATCCGCGACACGGCCCGTAACTTCTACGCATTCGGCGGGAACAACCGCATCGCAAAGCCAATAGTAGAGGGTAGGCGTATCTGCCAAAATATTTTTTTGGCAGCCTTTATTTGCACAGGCGATAGTTGAACGCATATTCACACAACCTTAGACCATTGTGCCGGAGAACAGATAAGCAAGTTAGCGGTTAGACGGGGAGAGTACGTGCGAGGGCACGAGAGCGGGAGAGCTTGGAACCGCTTAGCGAGAAACCCGTCTTATCAAAAAACTAAAAGGGAATAATGTAATTAATTAGTACAGAAAACCACATGCACACGCGGCAGCAAACGGTATACGTTATTAATTAAGTTAAGTGACAAATTAAATAAAACCCCGGTGGTTAAAAAGGCAAATAAAACACAAATTCGGACCGGAAAACAAACACACGACCGTTCGCTGTGAAGGCTTTATTATTAATCAGTATAATTTAATTATTATTCATGCAAATTAGCTCTACTATATGGATTCGTGTGCGTCAAGAATTAAAAGTGAGGTGCAATATTTCAGCACAATAAAAAAAATCAAATTTGTCTCCAACTTCAGCTTTGCACAGATACATCCAATTTTCTCTGAATCCTATGTTTTCTTCCAGCAGCCACTTTTTTCGGTGAAGATCTCTCGGTGATAACAAAAATTTGGATCAGTTTTCTTTTTTGTTGTTATTTATTTTTGTAAAGCACAATACACATTTTCAATTGCACTTTTTTATTTATGTGCCACTGTCACTTTAATTTGTTGCATTTCTTAAGATTATTTATTACTCTTGTCCACCCAGAAAATTGTTTAACAATCTAGCAAATAAACAGCATCGAGTCACAGTGTTTATGCTTTTGACAATGACCACAAATTGTTGGGATAATATATTAATTTTTTCCATCGAATTTTCTAATTCCTAATCAAATCACTTAAAACAAGAAAGAAAGCTAACTTCGGCACGCCGAAGATTGTATACCCTTGAAGCTTACAATTGAATCATTATGAATTATTAAAATTTTATCAATTGGAAAGTAAAACTAATAGGAATTGTTTAAAACATTTATACGTATAAAAATTAGGTTTAGAATTACGTATACGTAATATTTCCCGAACATTCCTATGGCAGCTATATGATATAGAAGTCCGAGTTTTATAAAATTAAAACTGAAATTCTAGAATAATATAAAATGACCACATCTCAAATCATATGAAAATATGATGAAAATTGGCCAACTTATAATTTTTTTCCTGAAAATTTACCGATCGTTCCTATGGCAGCTATATGATATAGTCGTCCAATCCGGACCGTTCTGACTTATATAGCAGTGAGAACATATAGAAGACTATCTGCAAAGTTTTGTTCAGAAAGCTTTAAAACTGAGGGACTAGTTTGCGGATAAAAGGACAGACGGACGGACAGACGAATAGACCGACAGACGGACATGGCTAGATCGACTCGGCTATTGATGCTGATCAAGAATATATATTCTATATAGGGTCGGAAATGTCTCCTTCACTGCGTTGCAAACTTCTGGCTTAAATTGTTGGAATTACGTTTTCCCATTAATGTCCCCTTAAATTGCTTCTATAAATAATGCTATATGTGGTTAAAGGGAATTGATGTTCGATGTCGTTACATAGTTACAGTACTAAGAAGGAATGCTCTTTATTTTTTATTTTTATTTATTTTTTTTTTTTTTTTTTGTATGGACGTTGATGCACTACGATCAGTACATTCAAGTGGGCCGTATGACACCAAGCTCGTGCCTGTTCGTGTTAGGTGTTAATAGGCGTGACAAATGCAAGTATAGAAAAGGATTACGAAAAAGTGACTACCGGCGTACTGCCAGACTATAACGGTACGTGAAAGTAAAGCTGACCAAACAAGTCAGCACTTTCTACGTCACCGTAGATCAGCTTGTAAATAAATGTTATAACTAGCAAAGTTGTACGGTTAGATAAGACTGGTAAGTTTATTAATAGGAGTCTACTGGAATATGAGGGTAACCTCTGGTTTGCATCCCAGTTAAACCGCGAAAAGCGAAAATTGAAAAGTTATTTTGAACTGACTTAGTGCTTTTACTGTGGACCCTATACTGGCAGCTCCAAACGCATGATCCACATTCTACGATAGGATAAACTAAAGAAATATAGAATGATTGGGGTCATGGAATTGTTTTGACCACCGTTTAATGAATCCAAGCACACCTATGCCTTAATATAAAATATGATCAATACAGTAAAGTTTAGCTTCCAGGCGGCTTCCCAAATCATCAACTTTAGCAATTCCTTCCAAAGAGCGAAAGTACAGCGTATACGTTGCAAGCCTGGGAACGACACGAGTGAATGACATAAGCTTGCATTTAGAGCCGTTGTAATTTAACAAGTTAACGAAGCACCTTATATTGCACGCAAAGTTTGACGTCGTACGCGTACATAAGTACATTGGAGTAAGTCTGAACTTTGAGCAGGTCTCTAATAAATAATGTAAACAACAAGGGACCGAGATGGCTCCCCTGCGGGACGCCAAAAGTAGCCCTGAGAACATTAGATAAGGTATTTTTAGAAAGGACCTTTTGCGTCCTGCCATTCAGATAACTTGAGATCCATCTAAGAAGATCAACCGGAAATCCCATTAAACCGGGTTTTTGAACAAAGTCGAATGCTTTACTGAAATCAGTATAGATTACATCTGTCTGAAAGTGGTTATGGAAGACCTTTATTATGAAGGAAGTGAGCTTCAAATAATAAGTTGTAGTTGATCTTCGCTTTATAAATCCATGCTGACATGGAGAAATTATTGATCTGCAAAGGTGCTGCAAATGTGAAATGGATGATGGTAGGTAGGTATGTGCAAGTGGTAGAGTCACCATGGTAGCCTCCAATTAGAGCTGAGCTCCGTTTTGGTCCACCCCCTCCTCGGGCAGTAGTCCACGCATCCCCTCAGTACCAGCCCGTGTCATTCAGGTAGGCTAGGATGGCAGTCACTGGCTGCCTTTCAACTTTCCCTAGTGACTCGAGCTGGTAGGCTCCTATGTGACGCGCTTTTTGTCTGTTGAGTGCCGGGCAGTGACACAATAGATGCTCCGGTGACTCCTGCTTGCTTGGTGTCTTGCAGCTTCTGCAGTATGGTTTGTGGGGTGAGCCGATCTTGCAGGCGTGCTTGCATATTAGCCAGTGGCTTGTGATGGCTACCGTTACCCTCCTAATGTCATTTTTGTTCTTGGAGAGCAGCTCAGCGGTCCGATTAAAATTGTATACAGGCTAGCAAAGTGTAGATCTTGTGTGCTCCGTCCTTATCGACCATTCCCTGCCGGCTATTACTTTGAAGTGGTAGTGAATTTCCGCCTAGACAGAGTTAAAGGAAACCTGAATGTCTATTGTGGCTGAGCTGTCTTCTGACCCTTTCCTGGCCAGCTCATCGGCTTTTTCGTGTCCGGCGATATTGTTATGTCCGGGTACACACACTATTTGTAGCTTATTGTCTTCTGCGAGTCTGTTGAGAGCCTCTTTGACTCTGGCCACTAATGTAGAGGTTGTCCTTGCAGTTGCGAGAGATTTTATAGCCGCCTGGCTTTCTGAGTATATATATTACCTTGGTATTCCGGAGGGCTCGATATATTTCCAAACATCTTTCTACAGGAGTAGAAGGTGATGCTTGCCTTCTTCACCCTTTCATTTATGTTTTGTTTCCATGACAGCTTCGTATCCAGTATCACTCCTAGATATTTTGCTTGTTGTGATAGCTTTAGTTCTGTACCATATATCATTGGATTTCTGGAATCTGGGGATCCTTATTCTTTTTGTGAAGAGCATGAGTTCCGTTTTACTTGGGTTGATACCCAGACTACAAGTTTTTCCCATGAATTGAGTTTAATCAGCGCTCTTGTCATTAGATAACACCAGGGAATGGTCCCGAAGTGAGTAAGACTACGTCTGCGTATGCTACCACTTTGATTCCTTCGCTGTTGAGTGCTCTCAATATGTCGTCCATGTTGATTAGATACAGAACTCCTCCCTAAGGTGTGCCCCTCTTCACAAATCTTGTGGGATGAGTGCCACTCAGTTCGGCTGTTATTCTCCGGCTTGTTAGCATTGCGCCGATCCACGCTTTGATGCCTTCCTCAACTTAAATCTTGTTAAGGGAGTCCAGGATGGAATCCGCGTTTACGTTATTAAAGGCTCCTTTTATGTCCAGGAAGGTGGCCATTGCGTAGTTTTTGAAAAATAGAGCCTTTTCTATGTATCGCACCACCTCATGTAATGCTGTTTCAGTGGATCGGCCTTTTCTGTACGCATGTTGCGCATTGGAAAGGTTTTTCTCCGTTCTTTCTCTGATGTGGATATTAAGTATCCGTTCCAGTGTTTTCATTAGGAATGAGGTTAGGCTTATAGGCCTATAATCCTTGGCTTGGATGTGTCCCCTTCTTCTTGGTTTTGGTATGAAGACTACCCTCGCTTCCTTCCATGGAAGTGGTATGTGTGCTGTTTTGATGCATGCTTGGAAGATTGCTTGCAGCCATTTTCCCGTGCATGCTTTTGTCGTTTGCAGCATTGCCGGTATTACACCGTCTGGACCTGGACTTTTGTATTTGTCGAAGGAATCTATCGCCCAATGGATTCTTTCTATGGTGATGATCTCGTCTACTTGTAACTGCTGGTCTGTCCCCTGGCTTTCCACTATTCTGTGTTCTTCTTTTTGGTTTCCTGGGAAGTGCGTATCTAGCAGGATTTCCAGTCACTCTTCAGCCGACGTACTTCCTGTCCCGTAGGGTTTGTTTATAAGCGTGGGGCTTGTGTGCCCTTTCGCTAGGATTTTGCTTAGCATTGCCGTGTCTTTGACTCCTTCTAGCGATTCGCAGTAGCTACTCTAAGATTCTGTCTTGGCTGCGTAGATCGTCTTTTTATATTCTTTGTGCATTGCTTTGTACGGCTGCCAGTCTTTGGTTCCGTATCTCGTGTTGAAGGCTTTTCGAACTTTCTTTCTGAGTTCGCATAGCTCTTTGTTTCACCATGGTGGGTATGTCCGCTTAGAGTATGTTAGTCTGCATGACTCTTTATAAGCTTTGTTCAGAATATTTGTAAAGTCCTCGACTTCCTTATCTATTCCTTCCGGGGTAGATCGAGTCTTGATCCTTCTATCTTTGACCTTTGTCTGTACAATCTTTCCGTATTTGTCCAAGTCGGTGTTACGAGGGTTTCGCTTCTGCGCCGTTTCACATATCGGCATCACGATTTAGAAGAATATGTCCCTGTGGTCTGAAAACGAGTCTTGTGTAGAGACTCTCCAATTTCCTACCTTATAATCGCTATGCTCCATTTGGAGGGTTATATTTAGGACTTCTTCCCAGCCCTGAAATCCTTCCGTGCTTGGAAAGATGAAGGTGAGCGTGTTTCCTTTGTTACAAATAGTGCCGTCACGACATATAATACTATCGGAGAGAGACTCACCCTTTTGGTTTGTCTCCTTACTTCCCCACAGTGTATGCCTTGCGTTGACGTCGCACCCGAGGACGAGCGTCGTCTTAGTCTCCTCGGCCCACTGCATCACCCTAATGAAAGCTTCGGGTGGTGCTGGTTCGTCGTGGGCCATATATCCAGAGGCTATTAGTATGGCTGTCCCATCCGCCGCCTTGAATCTTGCCACTGCTAGATCTAAGTTGATGAGATTGGGGTAGAGAAGAGCATTAAGGTTGTTTTTAATGATTATACCCGCCCTTGGCCTACGTGTCGAGTTTGTGTAAGTTAAACACGATGGTTTTATTATAAAAAAAAAAATAATATTTTATTGGACACTTGGTCCGTATTTATTTGCACAAAAATTAGAACTAAATTATGTTTACAGAAATTGCCATATTTATACCCAATAACTTTGTCGCTGCCTCTGCCGACGTCGGAGCTTTTTCTTTGTCTTCGCTGCAGCGGGAAGTGGATCAGACGCTGCAGTCAGCACCTTTGGGATATGTCTTCTTTGAGTATGTTAGTCTCCACGACTCTTTGTATGAGTTGATGAGGATATTCGTGAAGTCCTCGACTTCCTTGTCTAATCCTTCTGGTCAGGATTGTAAATTGATCCTTCTACCTTTTGCCGTTGACTGTACAATCTTTCCGTACTTGTCCCAGTCTTTGTTGCGTGGATTGCGTTTTCAAAGAAAATATATCTATGGTCTGAAAAAGTGAGCTGTGCCGAAACCCTCCAGTTTCCTACCTTGAGGTCGCTGTACTCCATTTGGAGAGTTATATCTAAGACTTCTTTCCAGCGTTGAAATTCCTCCGTAGTCGGGAAAATGAAGGTGGGCGTATCCCCTTTATTACATAAAGTGACGGCACGACATATGATACTATCGAAAAGAGACTCACCCCTCACGTTTGTTTCCTTGCTTCCCCACAGCGGGTGCCTGGCGTTTACGTCGCACCGGAGGATAAGCGTCGTCTTGGTCTTCTCGGCCAACTGCATCACCCTGATGAAGGCTTCAGGGGGTGCCGGCTCGTCATGAGCCATGTAACCGGAGGCTATCAGTAAGGCTGTCCCATCCGCTGCTTCCAGTTTGGCCACTGCCAGATCTGAATTGCTGAAGTTGGGATACAGAAAAGAGTTAAGTTTGTTCTTTATAATTATACTTGCTCTCGGCCTTCCCGTCGAGTTTGTGTATATTATTGTGTATCCATTTCCAGTCCAGAGATCTCCCCTTCCCTGGTCCAAGGTTCTTGTATTAGGCCGATGTCGATGTCCTTCTCCCGTAGAAGGACTGCGAGATTCGGTGAAACGTGCGAGCTACGCTTCAGGTTGATCTGCACGACGCAGCATTATTGTGGGGTAGTGTTGGGGGTGTCGTCATCGATGACCAGGTCGTCCAACATTTTGTCAGCGTCGTCGACCTTGTCCTCGAGATTGTCATCCGACTCGGCTAGGAAGACCTTTATTATGGCCTTCCTTATCCCGTACCGGACCTTATAGTCTTTCTTCTCCAGCTGCTTCAGGCATCGCTTGTTGATGAGGAACAAGAACGGTTGACTTGTCTTCATCCGAGCTCTGGGCCTCCTTGGGTTATCCGTGGCGGGGATGAGCTTGATGCTTATCCCCTTCCATGCGTTGCTGCGTAGCAACGCACTCTGCCAGGAAGTCCCTTGAAGACTCGTCGTTGTACCTGATCACCCGGTGCCCTCTAACCATGTTAGAAGAGCCAAAGGATGGTGAAGGACCAGTTGGCTCTGCTAATATCTTCTCTGATACCATCTCGGACAGTCTGATCTCTACCTCATCCAATTTCTCTAACAGCGAGCGCCCATCGTCGTTGCGCTCGTCCACCAATGCCATGGCGAGGCTGCCTCTGGCCACATCGCTGAATTTCTTTGCCAGCTTGACGAACGACGTCGCTCGTGGGGCCCCTTTGGCGTCTTTAGCCCTTTTCGGAGCGCTCTCACTCAGGACGCTTTCAGGTGCAGGGACGCATTCGGGTGCTCCCTTTCGTATCGCTCGAATTGCTCCACAATCGCTTGGAATTTGGACTTGTCCCCTATGTCGCGCTTGACTTGCCTCGGAAGTACTTGCCTTTTGTTGTATCGTTTGGGGAGTGATTGCCTTGACTCATCATCTGAGCGCAGCAACTCATCCTCGTCAAACTCCGAGGTGTTGTGGAAATTTACCTCGCCCGTGAGGTACGAAGCGGATTGTTGTTGAGCGCGGTGGGCCTGAAGGGTTCGGGGCTTTAAAGAAACTTAGGGTTGCCCGGCCCTGGGAAGGCTCCGTTCGAACACAGCTGGTTTAACCTCTCAGCTGGGAACATTATAGTCAGAGTGCACGGGTCGCTTGACACACCTGGCTTGAGGGCAGGCCGTTTCGAGACTTGCCCAGGTCTGGGTAAGGAATTGGAGTCATAGGATATTTGGGTAAGGGATTCACGGGAAATGCCGCTCGCTCGCCGTACTATGGTACGTTTCCAGGAGGTACCACGCGGAGAATCCCTTTTCGGAGAGAGGGTGCTGTTTATCAACTTGATACTGACCTACGAGTCGACTTGGTGCTAGATTTTTTCCAAGGAATATTCATCAACAGTTGCCCTGCTGACTTTGCTTTGGTTTGGTGCACCCTTACCACCCGTTACTGTTGTAGTATACACATATATTAAATGGTTAAAATAAAGAGATCTCAATATAGAGTCTCTGTCACAAACATTAGTATCCAAAATATGAGACTTCCGATATGCTTCGGTTGGTCAATGCAAAATACAAGTGTTAGCATTTTGACACTCGTGTGTGATTCTATCTTTTGCTGCCAGTAGTATCGCTGGAATAACATATCAAGGCCCGGGCTTTTATGTTTGTCGAAGGAGTATATCGCCAATTGTATATTTTCAAAGGTTATAATGTCTCCAGTTGACGTTCGTGTCTGTTTGGTTCTTGACCTCCCGGGCCCCAAATTTTTGCTCTCACGTTCCCTGGAAAAGTCGTTTCTACCAGAACCTCTAGGGATTCCTCGACTGACTTTGTTGACGTTCCGTCAGGTTTGATCATTAGGAAAGGGCTTGTGTGCCCTTTGAGAAGAATCTTAGTAGACCTTGCCGTGCCCTATGTCTTCTACAGCTTCGCAGTAGCTTTTCGAGAAATATTGCTTGGCTTCGCATACTGCTTTTTTGCATTACTTTTCTGCATCTATATATGGTGCCCGTTCTTTTGACACATATTTTGTAGTAAAGCACTTTTGTGCTCTCTTTCTGAGGTCAGTTTGATCACTACGGTTTAAACTGCTTCTTTGAGACTGATACTTTACATGTCTTATTGAAGGCGTTACTTAGTACCTTCGTGAGGTACTCTAGTTCCTCGTCGAGGGCCCTTGCTGAGGATTGTAACTTTATTCTCCTGTTGCTGACCTTAAAGTGGACAATTTTGCTTAATTGGCCACAGTTTGTCTTGCGTAGATGACGTCGCGATATCGCTTTGCTATTCGGTAGCGATCTAAAAATAAATATGGCAAATTCCCGTTTTCGACCTGTGTGTGTTTCAGCACCTCCTCCCACCCTTGAAAGACCTCCGTGCTCGGAAAAACTGAGGTTGGTATATTCCGTTTGTAAAATATTGAACCGTTATATTATATGATCTAAAAGTGACTCACCTCTAGTATTGGTCTCTGAACTTCCCAAGAACTTACCACCTGCTAGATCTGATGTGCTAAGATTAGAACATAGAAAGCTTTAAAGTGATTCTTCATTAATTTACATGCTCTCGTTCTGTCTGTCGAGATGGTGTATAGTAAAGTGTATCCAATCAGTATCGTCGCTGGTCCATGGTTCTTTAAATAGTGGAATCTCGATAAAAAGGATCTTCAAATTAGCCGTGTGAGCTGCGCTTTAAGTTAATTGGTTTATGAGCAGTTAGGGTGAATCGTTTTCATCTCCAATTCTGCTTTAAGGATGACCCAGTCCTCTATATGGATGCGCTCTCAGACATTGGAGCACCCTTGCATCGTCGTGTTGCCCCAGTGGTAATCCGATGCGGGCTCTCAGTCTTCTAAAAATCTCCCCGGCGTGAACTAACCTAATTGTGTGGCCGTATCAAGTGTTGCTAATCTTGACAACACTTTTTGCCAGGAAGGTCCTCGAGAACCCGTCGTTGCACCTGATTTCTTAGTGCCCTATCACCATGTCCGAAGAGTCGAAGTAGAGGATAGGTCCGCACGTCAAAGCATCTAACCGTGTTGGCCAACTTGGTCTCTATCTCCTCCCACTTCTCTGCCAGCAGGAGTCAATCGTCATTGAGCAAATACACCAGCGCCATAGCCGAACTGTCTCTGGCCATTTCACTAAACTTCTTTTTTTTTATTGACTAAGGATGTCCCATGAGCGTCCCTGGCCCTATGAGGTGCGCTCACGCTTATACCCTGTGCCCGAGCACGCTTTGCCTTCGGGGACAGGAAAGTCTCTCTTTCGCAATCTCTACAAGGAACTTAGTTTTGTCAGCGCCTCTTGTTTCTACCTTCCCCTCAGCCTCATTCATAGCTATCTTTACTAGCTCACCACGCCTTTTCTGGGGAAGAGTGGCTCGTTAAAGCGTCTCCATCGAAATTAGGCAACTGGACTTGGAATCAGCAGCTCATCTTGGTCAGTCTCCGATGTCGGTTGAAATGTTAAGCCCTACCTGGTCATCAGGGGTTAGCCCCCCTCTCCACAATGTTAGTAGAAAGGGTTTGGCAGTTCGTTTTAAGTACATGATCGCCCGCTTTGTTCGCTTTTTTGGGGCTTTGAAAAAGTCGACCATGGCTTGGGCCCCTTAGCCACGGAAAGGCACCTACGCCCCAGGAAGGGTCCATTTATACACCGCTGTCTTTACCCCTTAGCTGCAAACCTTAACGTCAGCGGGCGCTGGTAGAGAAACACGCCTGACTTAAGGAGAGACATATTAAAGACTTGCCCAGATCCGCCTGACTACCATTGATCACAATCCCTGACCGAACTCGGCCGAAGACGTGCTTTCATCCGCTCTGACTTAAAGATATAATAGCACTACTGATGGTGCATGCAGTTATGGAGGGTGACTCAGTCCTCCGTTAGTTCTCCTATGTACCTTCTACTGACGGCCACCATTAGCAAACAGGCAGCAAAATAAGTAACTGGCTTTAACGAAGCATGTATTCGATTACAGGACCAAAAATATCAACTAGATAAAAGTCATTGGTATCGAGTATCAAGTTGAAATAGGACTACAATTAAATTTAATATTTATAAAAGATTGACACAATTTTAATATTTTGGTAGCGATTAAGCACACCCTTGAAAATATAAACTGGAAACGCCCCAGAGTCACCAGATCCACCACCTGTTGAGCCAGTAGAAAAAGAGAGCTTTGATACTAATAACACAGAAATAGAAGAAAAAGATCTATATAACCTCACCATCCTCGCTGTCCTTATTCAATCTGAATAATCTGTTTAATGTACAAAGCGTTTTTTGTGCTGCATGAGATATCAGTTTGGGGGGTGCATAAACTAATTGCAACTTCAGAATTAAAAGCAATAAACACAACCGCTTTCCAAGATCTAACATCAGCAACTGCCTTTATTAACAGCAGTAAGATAACATAAGGTTGATAACAGAGAATTTAATAGAGTTTAATCAATGCATGTTTGCTTACATTTGTGTAGTCAAAGAGAAAACGATTGAATGATAAAAATTTGACCGAACATCCCGACCGTCTTAAAAGTATCATCTTTCAACAAGATTGAGATTCTGGGGTAACACGGCCTGCTTATTCAGTGGTCGGTAGCATACACCAGTGCTAGTTCGAATGTGATCCACTCACATTAACCCATCATGTCCGGGAACAACAAATTCGTTGCGAGGAGGAATATGTCGTCGTGGATGATGACCATGGTGTACGCCTTGATGTTTGCTGATGGTGTTGTCCATTTAGTGCAAAAGCGCAGTTCTTGTATGTAATCGAGGCACCACCTTCGCCAAAGCTCTTACTTGCTTGCCGTCACGGCCTCGAATCATTCCAGGCTGGAAATGCGTGCTGATGGTATAGTCCGTTCTGTAAGGGAGCGAAGGGATTTCCCCACCAGGAAGTGGCCCGGGGTAAGCGCTTCCCAAAGACCTCCAAAGTGAGCAGCTGTGGGAGGGATGAAATGGAAATCAGTTGAGAAACAAGATGACATGACTTCTTGGGTGGCTTCAAGGAATTCTCGTAGTTCTCGAAGATAGTTGGCAGCTCCGACGAAGTGGGTTCCGATGTCGCAGAATATTTCCGTTGGAATTGAATGCCGGGCGATTATTCGTTCGAGTGCTGCAAGAAATGCCTTAGATGTAAAACAAATGAAGATGGCGGGGTAGGACTTTGTTGGACCCTTTCCTCTGATGCGAAAATACGTAATAAACGATCGACGCCACACTTCTGGGCCGGCTTCTGCGGCTACATTCGTTCTGGTGGCAGCGATCCCATAAGTTGGGTCTCCAATTAGGGTCTGAATTGAACGCAGGCTTTCGGGTCGGCGTGACAATTCCTTAGGTGCAACTGTCGGACGTAAGTTCGAGCAAAGTGCGATTTGCTAGGAAGTAGCAGCGGGTGCCTTTCAGATTCGGGGATGTCGGCGTTCTATAGTCGTCCTCCAACCCTGATGAGCGCTTGTCCTGATGAGCTGTTGAGAAATGGAGTTAGATACTTTACATGACTTGTGAGCGGCTTAGCCTTCTGCAGTGTGCGAAACTTTTCAAGGAACGACTGTTGCTGGATATTGTAGACAGTGCTGAACAATGTGCGGCGAAATTTTTTCGATGTTAGCGATAGGTCGACAATTTTGTCTCTTCTTGATAAGTCGGCAAAGCGAAAGACGTAGGCAATGTTGCGGATGCAGCGAGTGTACGAGCTAATGTGAGTCAACTGTTGTAGGACATGATTTGTGTTCACAGCCGTGCTGAATGTGCTCCTTTGTTGCTCAGTTTTGTCAGTATCTGGATTGATATCGATGATTTGTGGAGTTGTTGGCCACTGGGACGATAGTTGCATCAATAATTGTGGGCCTGTGAACCATATCGATGCTGCCAGCTCAGTTGTTTGCCGGGTGTTTCTCACTTGGCACAAATTTACACCATCTGCAGTCCATTCTTAAATTTCGGAGATTCGGTTTCCGACAAATGCTGACAGTGTGACTGAATGCTGTTTTAACCAGTAGAAAAAGACCTAGTGTCTTCTTTCCGCTAATAGGGGTTTTAATTACGTGTAAAGCTGGCCTAGCAAATGCGCTCCACACAACTCCAGTTTTGGAAGGGATTTTTTCTTAACAGGGACCACTCTCGATTTGCTAATCAGCAGATGCCCAGCGATATCTCCCGTCGACATTTCTGAGCGTAGATACACGCAGCAGCCGTAAGCTTTGATTGGTGAGTCACAAAATCCATGAAGTTAAAGCGATCAAATCTTTTGTTGTTGACAATAGCGGGGAATCGATAAAGTTGAGACTATTTGGAATGACTCTAGGCATTTGCTCCAGGCCGTGTGTATGTTTGCTGGAACGCTTTCATCCCATGATACGCCAGCGACCCAAAGTTCTTGCAGGAGTATTTTTGCGACAACCACAAGCGGTGAGAGCAATCCGAGCGGGTCGAACAAGGCGGATGCGATGGACAAAATACTTCTTTTGGTGATACTTGATGAGTGGTTCCTTGGCATGAACTTAAAGAACAGTGTATCCTTGCGCTGATTCCAGTTTACGCCAAGAGCGCTGGCTAATCTTCGCCACACATGCTAAGCTCCTTTACTGTGTGGGTTTCCATGAATCCAGCGTAGTTCGAATGCCATTTATTGAGTGGGAAATGTCCCCGATGCAAGAGTTCCGTTACTTGATCCTTGATAATTCGAAGCGTCTCTGAGACTCTGTCTGCACCCGTGAGTAGGTCAACATAAAAAGGCGATGGGACAGTTGGCTTGATGAACATCGGCGAGGTGGTTTAGGCTGCGTGTTGACAAAAACGGGGGGATGCAGCGCCGTAGGTCACCGTATTCAATTAATACGTGTGCAATGGGTCTTCTGAAAATGCTCTCCAAAGGATGTACTTGTATTTGCAATCAATAATGTCAAGATTTACTTGCCTGTACATCTTGCTCACATCGGCAGTGATGGCGTAACGATGAAGCCTGAACTTTAGAAGCTGCAGGTACAAATCCTCCTAGAGTGTTGGGCCGACGCCCAACATGGGTATGTGATCCATGAAGTCGTAGTATTGCTGACGAAATGCTTAAGATTTCGACAAACGACGTTCCTTTGTCAGGAACCGACGGCGAGCAGCAGTAATCGAGTCTCCCAATCGGCTAGGGTTGTCCTTGAATGGGAGTTTGACGTGAATCCTACCAGTGCTGTCGAGGCGAGTGATCTTCTCAAATTGTTTCTCGCAAATGGAATGCTCCGGCTTTTCCAGAAGGGGCGAGTCGGCTGCTTCCAGTTCCCACAGACGTTTAAGATTGACATCAATTGAAATTTTGTTTAAGGCCATGCAAGTGGAAACTTCTGTTGGCGCAATTTGCTGAAATCGGTCAGTTACAACCCAGCCGAATTGCGTTTTCTGCAGCAGCGGGCCTTGAGGTCCCAGCCATATTTGCCCTACTAATGAAGCATCAAAGAAGGCTTCGGTTCCCAGTAACAGGCATTATTGGTAGAACCTTTCATCAGCGAATGGCGTGTTTTCTGGCAGCTTCCAAGTCGAAACGTCAATGGCAAGATTAGGCTGATATGAGATATGTGGAATAATACAGAGATCTGCGTAGAGTACGAAAGATGAAATGCGAGATTTGATGGATGCAGTTGAGCACAATTTCTTATCTGTTTGTGAGTAGCCGATGCTCCGAATTTGGACTGCATGTCTTTCCCTTCGTAAGCGAAGCCGTTGTGCGAAGTCCTCCGTAACGATATTCACTTGGGAGCAGGAGTCGAGGAGAGCTCTCCCAGGTCTGTAGGTTCCAACTGCGTGTTTGACGGGAACCATCGCTGTGGGAAGTAGCACCTGTGACTTCTGGCCAGAGTGCGAATGGGAGTGTGTTGCCGCTTCCAACGGTGGTGCGTTTAGAACCAGTTGGTGCGGGCGAGACGAATCCAGCGAATGGTTGTTGTGCAATAGAGTATGATGTGCCTTGTTGCAGGTGCGACAGCGATTTTTTGATGGGCAGATGGACAATTGGACCAGCGCAAACGATGACCGCTCCGATCCATGGGATTGCTCATCAGACAAAAGAAACTGGCATTGGCGTTCAATCAACTGCGTACACTGGCACCAGGATGGTAGAGTAAGATAATCCAGTGATTCGTTCCATTTAGTTTTGGTCTGCTGGTCTGTGCTCCATGACCACGTAGATGAGCATTGCCTCAGAAATTTGAACATCCGATCATAGCGATGACAGGGCACTATATAAAGCAGATGCGTTGTCAATCAAGCTGCGAAGATGTCGGGCATTTGTCGCGCCAGCAGGCGGCAGTTTAAAAATCGAAGCGATTGCTTTATTTTGTCTATATTCGAGATTTGCTCACGGTTGACCAGTTGCAGAAATGACGAAATGAAGCTCCTGTTATCCGTTTGATTTCCATCGAAACTAGGCAGTGCCAATCTTGGCAATCGAGATGGCGCGCTCCAGCTTGGTGCAGATATGTGGTCGAATACTGTGCTGTGCAACTCCTCTCCAAAAAGTTGTTGAATTGCGGATTGTACCGAAAGGGCTTGCTTAAAGAATGATTCTAAGATTCCCAAACGGCACTGAAATTCAGCTGACGATTTCTTATATTCTTCTTCCCTGATGTCGAGCATTCCTTTTATGCGCGTAATGTGGCGTTTAATATTCGAGCGCTCTCTTTTAAAATTTTCCAACATAGCCATTGCCATTGCTGTGACGAAGAATGCGAATAAAGAACTATAGAGCGGAGCGACGAATGTGGCAATGCCGTGAGATTGCTCCAAAACGAAAGCGTCCAAAACTCGAACACTGTACCAGCGGTTGCAGAAAACAACAACATTTTTTTTGGCAGAATAACGGTGCGAAGGAAAATGAGCGATCGACGTGATGCACAAAGCTTTTTTGTGCTGCATGAGATATCAGTTTGGGGATGCCTAAACTAATTACAACTTCAGAATTTTTTAACAGAGTTTGATCAATGCATGTTGATGAGCTTTGTTTACATTTGTGTAGTCAAATAGAAAATGGTAGAATTATAAGAGTTTGACCGAACATGATCAAATCAGGACTTAATAATTTCCTATACAGTTCCAAGCTGTTTTGAACTTAGCTCTATTTAAGGTCTGCTTATGGGGAAGACACCGAATATGCCACCCTTAGTTATAAATTATAACGCACGATAGGTTGTATTAAATGTTTTGTTGTTTATTTGGAGCTGCAATCGGACCGTGTCAAAAAGCTTGGCCCCAAGAATATTATATACATATGTAAGCTTACAAAAAAGTTTGTGAATAGCGCGACAGCTTTAGCAAGATAAGAAAGAGGAAAATAGAAAGAACGAAAGGGCGCTGCAGGTGCAGTCGTACACCTATGCGCGCATAACTAGGCGCAGCCGATCTGCTCCGAACAAGGTCCAAAACAAAAAATACTCTTTATACAATTTAAAGTAAAACATCTAACGTAGTTAAAGCCAAAAAGACAAAAAACAATTAAAAAGGCAAAATACCGGAAAAATTCACTACAGAAATATAAATGTACGAAAACTCGTTGACGTTTTGTATATCAGCCGTTCAGGCTGATAAATTCAGTTCTAAAGAAGCCATTTCCACAACGCACTCAGTGGCAACGTGCCTAATGCCCAGCACATTCCAAGTGCAGCCGAAGTTTGATATGCACTTCATACCATTTACCGTTTGAAAGCGGAATCAGCATGCTTCCCACGCCGAACCGCTTATATACATATGTGCAAGTTAACACAATCAACGAGCTTTAAGTTAATGATATAAAAAATACAGTCGTAAGATCCGAGCTGAGAAGTCTAAGGGCAAGCTTTAAAGATATGAACATCATTGGTAGTCGGCAGTGCTTTAGAGATACGAACTTTGCTGTACAGAGATCAGACGATTTTGGATATCATAGGAGCCGGTCATCATCACGCAGACTAACTCAAAAAAGTCCCAATTAAACTCACGCAATCCACGTGATCATAAATGGACGTTGATGCACTACGATCAGTACATTCAAGTGGCCCGTATGACACCAAGCACGTGCTTGTTCGTGTTAGGTGTTAGTAGGCGCGATAAATTAAAGTATAGAAAAGAAACTCGAGGAAGTAACTACTGGCGTGCTGCCTGATTGTTTGCTTGCATGCGTGCTAAGTGGGTTAGAATTAAAGTTTTTAGTTTGGGAAGGGTATCTACGTTAGACGTTATTATGTCCAAATCGTTATAATTTGCACTAAAGACTCTAAAGGGTTCATGCAATTCAAAAGACGTTCTACAGTGGCGCAAAACTAAGGGAATACAAGATCTAGTCTTTCTACGTGGTACGCGAAAATTAAGCTGACCAAACAAGTCAGCACTTTCAATGTCACCATGGATTAGGTTGTAGATAAAAGTAATGCCTAGCATGGTTCTACGGTTAGACATGGATGGTAAGTTGATTAGTAGGAGTCTACTGGAATACGAGGGTAACCTCTGGTTTGCATCCCAGTTTAAGCCGCATAAAGCGAAAAGTAAAAAGTTCTTTTGAACCGACTCAATGCGTTTACTGTGGACCCCATACTCAGTGCTCCAAACTACTTGTAAAGAAATATAGGTTTTGTAACATAGGGGTCACTGAATTCTTTCGACCACCGTTTAATGAATCCAAGCACACCTCTGGCATTATTTACCATTCACGAATTATGATCAATAAAGTCAGGTTTAGGATCCAGTCGAACTCCCAAATCATCAACTATAGCAATTCATTCCAAAGAGCGACAGTTCAGCGTGTAAGTTACGAGCTTAGAAACTGCATGAGAGAATGTCAGTAGCTTACATTTAGATCCGTTTAAATTTAAAAAAATAACGAAGCACCTTATATTGCACGCAAAGTTCGACGTCGTACGCGTACATAAGTACATTAGAGTTAGTCAGAACTTTGAGCAGGTTGTAAATAAATAATGTAAGCAACAAGGGTCCCAAATGGCTCCCTTGCGGGACATCAGAAGTAACCCTGAGAACATTAGATAAAGTAATTGTAAAATGGACCTTTTGCGTCCTGCCATTCAGATAACTAGAGATCCATCTAAGAAGATCAGCCGGAAGTCCCATTAAATCGAGTTTCCGAACAAGACGCTTTACTGAAATCAGTATAGAATACATTTGTCTGAAAGTTGTTATGGAAGCCTTTTATTATGAGGGAAGTGAGCCCCAAAAAATTAGTTGTAGTTTAAAATGGAGGGGGGTGGCTTCAACCTAGAGCACTCGATAAATAAAACACGGAAAACTATTTTCGGGGTATTGCGCGACGTGCGGTCTTTATTGGTAGAAGTATGAATTAGAACTAACATACATGAAGACTTAAACTAGCATCTCAGAGCGGATTGGAAGCTCTATGGGCCAAAAGTCCAAAGGAAGAGGGAGAGAGAGCGAGGGTGTACGGGATCACACTGCCTTTGGAAAATAAACGCCCTTTTGGCGTGAACATTTCCCCCCCCCACCCCCGTGCGAGGGTTCGCAGCAAGAATATCAGGAAGACATTGTTCGGGAAAGCGTTGGATACGCTGAGCGCACGTCGATATGTAGAAGCGTGTGGTGATGCTGACCACACAATTGGCATCGGTCATCACTGCGACAAGATCCTGTGGAATGGTGGTGGGCCAAGCAATTTACGCAGTATTTCTTCTCAATGACAGCCTGGAGCCGTTTCTCCGTGCTAAGACGAAGAAAACCGTGGCACTTCCGAAGAGGATGGTTCCCTTGGCAGACTCGGCATTGGTAGGATAAAATACCTCGGGAACGTCTGCATTTGTTCTCGCCAAATGGAACCCAGTAATTGACGGAATTGGGAGAAGTGGTCACTCGTGTGGAGAACGAGGAAATCCTTTGGATCGGTCCGGATAATTGTTTAGCGGTATCAGGCGGAATCGGAACACTGGAGGAGCAGTTGCTTGGATGCAACAAAGTGTGATGCCGACCGTGACACGTAAAACATTTGTGGACACTTAAGCATTTATGGAGTTGATGCCCGTTTGCAAAGAAATTCAAGCAGAACTGCTTCTTTTTGATGAAGGAGGTACGATCCTCTGTCGTCATCTGGAGAAAGCATGGTCATTTACGCACTGGGTGTTTCTCTTTTGAACATAAATCGCATTCTTTCGGTATTGGAATGATCCTCGTACTTTCAGATTTCAGGATTTCAGGACTCGAGGTGACACTTTGGAGGGTGTCGACTTGGACGAATGGAGGCGCGCCGGAGAAAGTTGGATAGAATCTATAGTTTCTAGAGTTCTATGGCGCTCAGTCAGGAAAGAATCAAGTTGTTGCCACGTAGGAATTTCGGTTTTGTTCGGCAAGGATTGCTCCCATAATGAGAGCGTCAGCTTAGGCAGTTTCGTTGAACACAAATAAACCAGAAGACAACCCCAATTATCCGTAGGAAGACCGGAAATATTTAAGGACATGAGGCAATTTTGAATTGTATCTTGCAGCTCTTTCAAGGCTGACGAAGACATGGACTGCTTGTTAAGCAATTTTTTCAGTTGACTGTTTACCAGCGCTCGTTTGTTTTCGAAACGCTCAGATAGGTTTTTCCAGGATGAGCGGAAACAATCGTTGGTGAGTGGCGAATTGGAAACTATGGAATTAGCTTCACCACTAGTCTTGGCATATAAATAGAACAGATTTTCGACAGCGGTCAGCGCAGGATTGTCTATATAGACCGCTGTGAAAAGGTCTCGGAAAGTCGGCCAGCGAAGATAATCGCCCGAGAAAACTTCGGTTTCGCACGGAGGAAGGCGACAGCCAGACGGAAAGGAACTTTGAAGCGCTGGGGATTGGACTTGAGCTACTTTTTAAGAGATCGTATTGATCTTTTCCATGAGCTGGGCGTATTTTGCCTTAAGAGTAGGCACGGTGTCCGCCGCGCCCTCTATGCCAACTGAAATTAGCTCGGAACAAGCTTCGTACTCTTTCTCGACCTTGTCCCATAGAGCCCGGACTTGGTCGAGGTGAATTTGGCAGGTGTACTTGGATGGACTGGGTGCTGCTGGATTGCAGACTCTGGACTCGAAGTGACTCAGACGGTCACAGGTCATAGTAAATTTATTTAGAATTGATGGAGTCATATTGGAGAAATTTTCTTTGGAATTACTTAACTGGATTTAACAATGAATGTTTGTCGAATTATTTTTAAGGTCGAAGCTAGATTTGGAATTTAGGAACCAAGCGGAATAACTTAAATATTTTATTTTATTTTATTTGTGGTTGCGGAAATGTAGGACTTAACTGAATATTATTAACTCAGTCGGAAACATATACGGTCACACTAATGCGGATTTGGAAACGCCCTTTTCAAAAGGTCGAAGCTGAATTCGGAACTAAGGAAATATATAGCAATATTTAATTGTAGAATGTTTTTAATATGTATATATGGAAAGTTCGAATTTAAATCAATAATATTCACTTCCCAGGAAAACAGATACGGGCACACTAATGTCACTATGGAAGCGTACTGAAATTTCTAACTGAATTAGTTACTTGGAATTTTATTAACCAAAAATAATTTAAAAATTATTTTGTGTGGATGGACTTATTCAGTTGATCGTTGCTGTATTTGCGGCGGTACTGTTTTCGTGAATAAGAAGTGCGTGTGAATATGTTTGTGCACCAGCCGTATGCCAATGCAGAATAGCGGAGACCACGAGAGACGGAAGAAATTGACAAAAATCGGAGTGTCTATCTCTGACGAATATGTATGTATGTAAGTGCAATGTGTATTTATGTATGTATGTTTATTTTGATAGAGCAAGGGAAGTAAACAAATAAATATACAAATTAAGTTGGCTTTGATGTGCCTTGGTTTTTTGATATATTTATTTGTAAAAGTTGTGGACTGTAATTGTAGAATATTTAAGTTTTATGTTCTTGAATTATTAAATATATAATAGATAATATATTTAATAAGAACTGTTTGGGAACGAGCCACCTTGCATTGGGTTTCGTTTTTTTGTTTTGATCTCCGCTTCCGTCAGCCTTATCAGCGGCCGCTGCGCGAGCATCATATCGCTGCACCTGCGCGCGAGCTTTAGACCAGTACCTTTCCATACGCTTATAACTCCCAACTGTAACTTGTTTTCATCTTCGACTAGCATAATCGAATGACGTGTACGCGGCCCAAGCTTAATTCAGTCACATTTTTGCTCTCAATGTAATCTAACGCATCGCGGTCGCCAAATTAAAATTAATTGTTCGGAAATAACCAATAAATATATTAAACAGTAACACTAGGCGGATTCATTTATAAACATTCTAAAAACTGGTCCTTCGAGCCGGATTCGCGGTAATTGTTTATTTTCGGCCATTAAATTTGATTATTGTGGGTTTTGTCAACGGTGATCTATAGGTTCCAATATCGTATAGAATCGTTATCTTCTCGCGATCGCCATGCGGAGTGTAATTCAACAACGGGGCTTCTGCAAACACCAAATCACTCGTGCGCATAATAATGCCTTAAAATTTGTTGATGACATTCAATCATTGGACACAATAGTGGTGCGCCTGGCGCAACTTCAAGAACATTATTTGCGGTTTGTGCGGCTTTCGGAAGAGCTGTATGCCTTCCAATCAGAGTCGGATTGGGAAAATCCGGACGACGATTTTGATGCCTACGAGGAAGAACATTACGCTACACACGCCATTCTGAGCAACACTCTGGAGGAGTTACGGCGTGATCAAACGTCTAACAATATTACGGCAACTGTGCAAGCAGCAGATGCGCCTCAGAGAAGCCTTGTGGATTTCCAGTTCGAGCGAATCAAACTCCCAATCTTATCCGGGAACTATGAGGACTGGAAACATTTTTCGGATATGTTTACGGATTCGATTGCCTCCAATCCGAGCCTGTCGGATTGCCAAAGATTTCATTATCTCAAATCGTACCTGGCTGGAGACGCGCTCACCTTAGTCAAACATATTCCGGTGACAAACGAGAACTATCGTTAGGCATGGGATCGGCTGGAACAGCGATATAATAAACAATCGCTAATTATCCGATCATTCCTAAAAAGTTTCATGACGCTTCCAAGTGCTACGACGTCTAATCTCAGCACAGTGCGTAAACTAGCCGATGGCGCAGATGAAGTTATTCGCGGCTTGCGAGCCCTTAACTGCGAAGATCGGGATCCCTGGCTAATTTTCATCTTATTGTCAAAATTGGATACCGATACCTGCCAAGCTTGGGCGCAGTGCGCAGACTCTGAGGAGAAAGGTGTGACCATCAACCAATTTCTCAAATTTCTCACCTCTCACTGCGATACTTTGGAGGCTTTTCACTTAGTTCGACCAAACCAAGCTCGACGCGCCGCTACAACGCACCACGCAGACACTCATCCTAGACGAGAAGAAGCCAAATGCACATCGTGCCAGCAAAATCATCAACTGTTTAAGTGCCCTAAATTCATCGATGTCGACCTCGCATCTCGTCGGGAGTTTCTCAAGACTAGAAAGCGATGTTTCAATTTCCTCAGCCCCAGTCATATGGTGGGTAACTGTACATCGCGACATACTTGTCGGATCTGTCGCCGCAAGCATCACACCCTAGTTCATGGCTCGGCTCAGCCAATGCAAAATGGTAACTACCTGGAGAGAGCTAGTACGGACAGCCGCGATCGCCCATCAACCTCACAAGCAGAATCTACAATCAGCCAGAATCAAATGCTTGCTCGAGAAATTCTTCAGTCAGATAGTGTACCTCCTGCGGAAAATAACTTCACGCATCACACTTTGGAAAATATTTCGGCTGCAGGTTCTCAAACTCTGCTGCCAACCATTCTTGCAGACGTCGTCGACGCCTGGGGAAATACCACAACTTGCAGGATGCTCTTGGACACTGGGTCCACAATAACCTTGGCGTCGGAATCATTTGTCCAGCGAATAGGCGTACGTCGAACGCACGCCCGGATTTCTGTTCTCGGTCTCGCAGCCAGCAGCGCGGGCGTTACCCGAGGACGCGCACATATCAAGCTGCGCTCTCGTCATTCGGACCGAACTGTTGAACTGGTCTCATTTATTCTCAACTCGCTGACATCCTCACTTCCGGCCCAGGCTATTGACACCTCATCTTCTATGTGGAAGAAAATCTGCAAGCTTCCTTTGGCAGACCCCACATTCTGCACTCCAGGATCCATTGATGTCATCGTTGGATCAGATCAACTCTGGTCTCTCTATACTGGAGAGAAAAAATTCTTTGGTAACGACTTTCCTATCGCTCTGAATACTGTTTTTGGTTGGATTATTGCAGGCTCTTAAAACGCATGCGATGATCAACTGACTTCAGCCGTTACTCATCATGCGGACCTCGATACACTGGTTCGTTCTTTCATGGAAATGGATCTATATTATCCAGCCTAGCCAGGCCCTTTTGGACGCCAACGACCCGACAGAGCGTTACTTTGCAGCCACTCACACGCGCTTGAGGAACGGAGTTAACGTCGTTGAGTACCCCTTCAAGGAGCAGGCACCGCCTGTTGATTCAACTCTACCACAGGCCATCAATCGCTTTCTCTCTCTGGAACGCAAGTTTCGTCGATCTCCAGGATTAAAGCAGCAGTACGAAGCTTTTCTGGACGACTACTTGCGACGTGGTCATATGGAACAGCTGACTTCGGCTCAAATCGATGAGTCCCCAGAAACCTGCTTCTATTTGCCGCACCACGCTGTCATCAAACTGGACAGTTTGACAACGAAATGTCGCGTAGCTCTGGAGTGTCTCTCAATGACCGACTTCAAATTGGTCCGCCGATTCAACGCGACCTGTTCGGCGTGTGCTTACGTTTCCGGCAGCACCAATATGTAATCTGCGCTGACATCGAAAAGATGTTTCGAGGAATTCAAGTCTTCAAGCCGCACACCAATTTTCAGCGCATTGTTTGGCGCAAGAACGAGAATGAACCACTGCTTCATTTTCGCCTTTTGACGGTTACGTATGGATTGGCACCGTCTCCATTTCTGGCGGTTCGAGTTCTCAAGCAACTAGCCGAAGATCATCGCCACGAGTTCCCCGCAGCAGCCCACGCGCTTATTCACGATGCTTATGTGGATGATATTCCAACAGCGTGCAACTCATTCGAAGAGCTCATGATTCTGAAAAACGAGCTGATTGAACTCTTGGAAAGGGCACAATTCAAACTCCGAAAATGGAGTTCCAATAGTTGGCGTCTTTTAAAATCATTGCCAGAAGAAGACAGATGTTATGAGCCTATCCAGCTCCTCAACAAAGCAGCCGCGGATTCACCAATCAAAATTCTTGGCATCCAATGGAATCCAGGCAAAGACGTCATGTACCTCAATATCAGGGAATGCGATCCGACCATTTATCCGACTAAAAGGGAACTCTTGTCGCAGCTGTCCAGCATCTATGACCCGCTTGGATTGGTTGCGCCGGTCACAGTCCTACTCAAGCTTATCTTCCAAGAAAGCTGGACAAGTGTTTTGCAATGGGATGACCCTATTCCTGAGACTCTACGCTCGCGCTGGAAGGCCTTAGTGGAGGATTTGCCAACACTTACGCGATGTCAAGTGCCACGATACATCGCGTCGCCATTCCGACGGAATTCGCCGACGCATCCGCGCACGCCTATGGTGCGGTAGTGTACGCTCGACTTGCAGTTGGAGGCAGTTTGCAAATCACCCTGGTTGCTGCCAAAACCCGGGTAGCTCCGATCAAGCCCGTCTCAATCCCACGTTTGGAACCGAATGCTGCGTTACTTCTCTCTCGATTGCTCACGATTGTCAAAGCCTCACTAACGATTCCTATTTTCAGCACGAGCTGCTGGACAGATTCAGAAATTGTGCTACACTGGCTTTCAGCTCCTCCACGGCATTGGAACACATACGTCTGCAACCGAACGGCTGAGATCCTGAACGACTTTCCCCGCAGTTGCTGGAATCATGTCCGCACAGAGGACAACCCTGCCGACTGTGCTTCTCGAGGGCTTCATCCATCCAAGCTTCTAGAACATCGACTGTGGTGGAAGGGCCCATCTTGGCTGGCCACACCGATTTCTGAGTGGCCACCGTCTACAAGCAAGTTCAGCGTATCTTCAAATCTCGATGTCAACACCGAAATGCGAGCTGTTAAGCCCACAACTCTACATAACTTTCCTGATGAAAGTATCAACGAGTTACTTATCCACAAATTCTCAACCTGGACGCGTCTGATAAGAGTATCTAGCTACTGTTATCGCTTTATTCACTCTCTTCGATCTCATCATAGGAATCCGGCACCATTCCTTACAGCTGCAGGCCACACGCTGCCGACTGATTCGACACGTGCAACAGAGATTCTTTGCCAGAGAATATGCGCAGCTAGATAATCGACACCCGCTTAATGCTAAATCACATTTAATTCGGTTCTCCCCATTTCTGGACGATCATGGAATTATGCGAATCGGTGGAAGGATCGAAAAATCTATCCTCAACTTCAACGCAAAGCATCCAATCCTAATACCAAAAGATTCACCCCTAGCTGGACTCCTGGTTCGACATTTTAACGTTTCCTATCTACAGCCTGGAGTTGACGCTACGTTCACCAATCTTCGTCAGGCAGTTTTCCAATGCAAACACTGCTTTCTTCAACGCAAAGGCACCAGTAACCAGATAATGGGAGAGCTGCCAATCCCTCAAGTTCAAGCTAGCCGCTGTTTTCAACATACAGGGTTGGATTACGCTGGACCGATCGCTATCAAGGAATCAATGGGACGAACTCCACGGATCGGAAAGGCATGGTTTTCTATTTTTGTCTGTCTAACTACAAAGGCAATTCACATCGAGGTTGTCAGTGATCTGACCACAAAGGCCTTCATCGCAGCCTTTCAACGATTTATCGCTCGCCGAACGAAGCCCACTGATCTTTATTCGGACAACGGAACCACATTTCATGGCGGGAAGCAAACTTTGGATGACATGAGACGCCTAGCCATCGAACAAGCCAAAGATGAAGAATTAGCTGGATTTTTTGCCAACGAAGGGATTTCTTGGCACTTTATACCCCCATCTGCACCTCATTTTGGCGGAATGTGGGAGGTGGGCGTTCGTTCAATAAAACTTCATATGCGACGGATACTTGGATCCAAGGCGCTTACGTTTGAGGAACTATCGATTGTCTTGACCCAAATTGAAGCCATCCTCAACTCTCGCCCACTGTGCCCGACTGGAGATAATTCTTTGGACCCGCTGACTCCCGCTCACTTTCTGACTGGAGCGCCTTATACTACCATCCCAGAACCCTGCCGTCTAGATATGCAAATCAATCGACTGGAGAGGTGGAACCAGCTCCAAGCTATGGTCCAAGGGTTTTGGAAACGGTGGCATATGGAATACCTGACATCGCTTCACGAACGCACCAAATGGCATCTTGAAACTGATAATGTGAAGATCGACACACTGGTAGTACTCAAGGAGCCTAATCTACCTCCCTCAAAATGGATTCTTGGACGCATCAGCGAGGTGCACGCAGGATCAGACGACAAGGTCCGGGTCGTTACAGTCAAGACGGCTCATGGATCATACAAACGCCCAATTACCAAAATTGCTGTATTGCCTCTGTGCTGAACGACCGTTCAGGGGGGCCGGTATGTTTGGGAACGAGCCACCTTGCATTGGGTTTCGTTTTTTTGTTTTGATCTCCGCTTCCGTCAGCCTTATCAGCGGCCGCTGCGCGAGCATCATATCGCTGCACCTGCGCGCGAGCTTTAGACCAGTACTTTTCCATGCGCTTATAACTCCCAACTGTAACTTGTTTTCATCTTCGACTAGCATAATCGAATGACGTGTACGCGGCCCAAGCTTAATTCAGTCACATTTTTGCTCTCAATGTAATCTAACGCATCGCGGTCGCCAAATTAAAATTAATTGTTCGGAAATAACCAATAAATATATTAAACAGTAACACTAGGCGGATTCATTTATAAATAAGAACTATTTGGATTTATTTTTGCTGTGTAAATAATTTAAATACCTTGCCGGTATATTCGGGATTTAATATTTATTTACTTTGGTGAAAATTGCTGGTGGCAATTATAGATTAGTGGAGTGGACTGTATTGGAAATATGTAGAAGCATATATGTATGTATGTAGTTGGAAATAAATGCAAGCGGAACACAGTGAACAAAGAGAAATTAGGAATTGGAAGTTTCACTGCGGCTTTTGGCATTATTTTAAACACACGGATAAATATGCGGACATTAATTTTGTTTGGAATAGGAAGCTTTTATACAATAATCATGCAGAGAAGTTAGGCGATCTGAGTTTCGCAAATGTAAATATTACTTATCTTGTGCGGCGTTAAAGCCACCGAAGCTGCTGGGGATGGAATTGTCCGGCTCTGATGGACCACGAAATGGAGGGGGGTGGCTTCAACCTAGAGCACTCGATAAATAAAACACGGAAAACTTTTTTCGGGGTATTGCGCGACGTGCGGCTTTATTGGTAGAAGTATGAATTAGAACTAACATACATGAAGACTTATACTAGCATCTCAGAGCGGATTGGAAGCTCTATGGACCAAAAGTCCAAAGGAAGAGGGAGAGAGAGCGAGGGTGTACGGGATCACACTGCCTTTAAGAAATAAACGCCCTTTTGGCGTGAACATAGTTGATCTTCGCTTTATAAATCCATGCTGGAGAAATTATTGATCTGCGAAGGTGGCAAATGTGGAGTAATGATAGTTTCGAAAAGTTTTGGGATGGCCGACAGCTTAGAAATTCCTCTGTAGTTGTTGGCATCCGATTTGTTCCTTTTTTGTGGTGTGGAATAACAAACGACTCCTTCCAAATAAGGGGAAAGTGGGAGGTTCCTAAGGATAAGGCACAATTTCAGAAGGGGATTGCACAGGGCGTCGGCACAATACCTAAGCACTCAGCTAGGTATTCCGTCGGAACCTGGCAAATAAGCTGACTTGACACGGAGAAGATCTGAAAGAATAGAGCTCTCGTTTAAACTAGGACTAAAAAATTAAGTTCGATTTGGGAATGATTTGACTCAGTGGAGTTTGAATATGTGGTTTGAAAAAACTGCGCAAATAGATCGGTCATTGCCTGATCATTATTTACGGTTGTACTTTCAAAGGAGAGCGAGGAAGGATGAGTAATAGGCTTACGTTTAGTGTTAAAAAATTGAAAAATTGAGAAAACTAGGCCCTACAACGAGCAAGATAATTTTTGTTACACTGCGCGTTTAACACGGTGAAGCTTAACCGAGCCGATAAATGACATGATATGACAGATTGAGAACCGGTGCGTTTATATTTAGAATACAGCCTAGACTTTTTGTTTTAAAGGCGACTCAACTCATATTAAAATCACCAAGAACTACTAAGTGCTCCATATCCGAAAGACTATTGGAGACCATCTGGATAGCGGAAAGGTGGTTCCAATAAATAAGAAGTTCCGACAAGGGAGGAATGTAGGAACAAGTAATGAAAATGGAGCTACCATTGACTGATAGCTTCACACAAAGGAAGTCAACATCGTTGCACTCCTTGAAAGTTAAAGATTTAGATGTGAGACTGGAGTCAACCGCTATGAGGATACCACCCCCACGTCTGATAGGCCAATCCACTCGGTAAACCGTAAGCGCAGCTGGAAAAACTTCGGAGCTCAAAATCTCCAGCTTTAACCAGGTTTCTGTGAACACGATAACCTGAGAAGCAAACGAAAGACCATCAGAATACAATTTGGGAAGCTTACTACGTAAACCTCTTGCATTCTGATAGGAGATGAAGAGGGAGTCAGTTAGTTTTTTGGAGTGGGAGTCGTAGAGGACGCAGTGATCTGGTCGGTCCTGGGAAAACTTATTCCTGCAGGCCGCCCTTTCTTTTTCTTAGCTTTGAGCTCCTCGACGACAATATTTTCCGGCCATTATATAATAAATCGGCCACGCTAGACAGCGGACCGAATAAATAATTATTATATAACAAATATTTTTAAGGAAAAAATAAGGACAAAAACTCTTAATTGGCGCCCAAATGAATATAAAAACTAACAAAACGAGCATTCGGAGACAACAACAGCAAGATTGGCCACTCTCTAACCTAAATAACACATTTTTCTAATTTACATAAAATAATATATTAAGCCATAGTCTTGTTATTTTTGTTAACATTTATTTATTTATTGTAGGTATAACGTTTTCTGAACGAATATTTTTTTAAAAAGTGTGAAGAAAATATTTATGACAAAAACTCATGTGTAACAGTGATAACCTTTTTGACGACCTCGTGTCAGGATTGAATAAGTGGTCAGCGCTCCAGCATAGTAGGCTAAAAAGTGTCGAAGAAATTAATATCTCGTCAAATATCAACTAGACGTTAACAACAAATCCTGCTAGCGAAATGACATTCAGTGAAGTTCAGTAAAAAGCGATCGTAGAAAGTGTTGCTTCATTTGAAAAATTATCAGTTGACACCCTAGAACTTGAAACTTACAGAGATGCTAATCAGTACTGTGTGACGATCCGTCGTTGGTTGGGCGGCTCAGGGATGGCCAGGATCTGTCGCAGGTATTTATTTGTGTCAGGTGTAGTCGCTAGAAGAGATTTCCGACCCGGTCCCAGAGTATAAGTCAAGGGAATTACTTAGTAATTAGTTAACGAGTACGTTTATTCAGGTTTAGATTTACAATTAGGTGGAAACTGGATAGCGTGTCTGCTCGTTCGGCTCCTTCCGTCAGGATCTGTGTGCTCGGCTCCCGGTCCGGTGTCCTGGGTGATGCCTGTCGCCTCTCAAGGCAACGCAACCGTTTGCGGAGTGTCCGCTGGGTGCCCTGAATTGAGCCGATCGCTGTCTGTGGCTGGAACGATAAGAAGTCGTCTCGGAACCTTTCGGTCGACCGCGAGAGTGAGAGAAGATATCTCGGGAACCTTTCAGTCGACCGCGAGAGCGAGAGACAAGATGTAACTCGGGGACTTTTCAGTCGGCCGCGAGCGCGAGAGACAAGATATAACTCGGGGACTTTTCAGTCGGCCGCGAGAGCGAGAGACAAGATATAACTCGGGAACTTTTCAGTCGACCGCGAGAGCGAGAGACAAGATGTAACTCGGGGACTTTTCAGTCGGCCGCGAGCGCGAGAGACAAGATATAACTCGGGGACTTTTCAGTCGGCCGCGAGAGCGAGAGAACAATACTTAGCTCGGGAACTTTTCAGTCAACCACGAGAGCAAGAGACAATACTTAGCTCGGGAACTTTTCAGTCAACCACGAGGCGAGACTTAACCCGGGAACCTCTCGGTCGGCCACGGGACAGACGTATTGCGGATCGGTGAACCGAGCCGGGGGAAGGCGGGTTAGGGGGGAACAAAGTAACTACTAGGGTAGCTAACTACAATTTATTAGCCGACCAGATCAGAAGATCTGGCTGGGCCGAAAAAAGTGACTTGGCTGCTGACTACTTGGGAGGCTTACCTCACCCGATCGCTGTCGGCTGCTGAGTGACGATACAAGGGCTGAGGCTCGCCTTATATAGGGATCCGGCAGGTTTCAGTGTGCCTGTCCGCCTATCTGGCGTTAGACCCTTTTTCTACTGTGCCTAACGCCTTCTCCCCGCAGTGTGCCCGCTTGTGCGCGCGCTTAAGCGCGCGCGCCCTTCGTTTGAATTCCAAATTCTTTCTCTCTACGCTTGTCTTCTCTGTTTCTTTTCTTGTTCTTTTCTTTATTTCTGTTTCTTCGTTTACAGTTTTTATTCCTATTTCTTTGATTATTATTATTATAGGCTCAAAAAGTGACTCACCTGTATCATTGGCTTCTGAACTTCCCCGGAGCGTGCGTCTCGCGTTAGGGTCGCACCCGATCTCCAGGGATGTTTTCGTGTCTCAGGTTCGTTGCAGCAGCTTAACCACCGGTTCTAGCGGACCCGGACCGTCATGGGCCATGTATGCAGAGAAAAGCGTTAAAGGGATTCTTTATTACTACACAAGCGCTCGTTCTACCTGTCGAGTTGGCGTATAGTAAAATGTATCCTGGTAGTATCGAACCAGAAACTTGCTCGTACCCGGTCCAAGTGTCTTGAAGTAGTGCAATGTCGATTTTCTTCTCTCTTAGAAGGATCCTCAAATAAGCTGAAGCGTGTGAGCTGCGTATCAGGTTAATTTGTACTAGTGACGGCATTGGTATTTATCGGCGTGGAGTTTGGAGGACTTGTCGTCGATGGTCATGTCATCCAACAACTTATTAGTGTCGTCCACCTCCTCCAATAGCTCGTCCGGTTCGGCAAGAAAAACCTTGATCTTGGCCTTTCTGATGCCGTACCGAATATTGTAATAGCTCTCCTCCAGCTGCGGCAGGCAGCTCTGGTTTATGATCAGTAAATTTAACTGACTCGTCTTTATTTGTTTCTTCGCCTTGGGGATGGCTCAGTCCTCTGTATGGATAACTGGATTTTGTGCTCTCAGACACTGGAGCACCCTTGCATGGTCAGATTGCCCTAGTGGTAACCAGGTGCGAGCTCTGGGTCTTCTAGGAATCCCCCTGGCGAGAACCAATCTAATCCTAAGGCCGTTCCACGTGTTGCTGATCTTGGCAACACTTTCCTCTAGGAAGCTTTTCGAGAACCCGTCGCCGCACTTGATTACACGGTGCCGTCTCTCCGTGTTCGAAGAGTCGAAGGAGGGAATAGGATCGCCAAGCAGGGTGACTAACCTGTCGATCACCATGTAGGACAACTTGGCTTCTATCTCCCCCCACTTCTCTGCCAGCAGGCGCCCCTCATCCACCAGCGCCATAGCCAGACTGTCTCGCCTTCGGAGCAGGAACGCCTCCAGGTTAGCTTTTTGATACGTCTCGAATTCAACAATCTCTTTCAGGAGTTTCTCTTTGTTGCCAGCGTCTCTCGGGTCCACCTTGCCCTCAGCCTCATTCTTCGCTCAGAATGAAACGGGCTCTGAATGCCCTGGCACGCCTCCTTTGGTGTTGCTCGTCTTTACCGCTTTTGGGGTTTACAACGGTGATGCCCAACTGAGCCACACCTGTGTGCGTTATGGTTTATGGAGTACTAGTAAGAGCGCCCCCCTCAGATGTCGACGGAGCTTTGATGACCGGACTCGTCTTTATCAATATCCGTCGAGGGTTGAGATATGTAGATCTGCCTAGGCATTGATAGGTCCTCCTTGTCCATCTCCGAAATCTTTTGGGGTTTAGCCTCCCCCACGAGGTACGAAGCACGGCGTTGCTTATTCATTTTTAACATACGATTGCCCGCTTTGTTCTGGCCTGGCGACCGTGGCTTTGCCTGGGTTGCCCGGCCCTGGGAAGGCTCCGTTCAAACACAGCTGGATCAGTCCCTCAGCTACGAACCTGTAAGACAGCGAGCACGATTCGCATAACGCGCCTGACTTGAGGGGAGTCATTTTAAAGACTAGCCCAGGTCCGCCTGACTTTTATTGGTCAACATCCTCGATCAAACTCGATCAGGGACCTACTTCAGGCCACCCTCTCGTGGAGAGTGTAATCGCACTACCGACAGTGCACACAGTTACGGCGGATGACTCTGTCAACCGTTTTTCCCCCTGTGTAAATAAAAAAATAAATAAACACATAAATTGAGGGATACTCAAAAACTACGCGACATTTGGAAATCATTAAATCAATGTTTCTGTGGACTCGTCAACATGAGTTGATGTTCCACATATCAAAGTTGCAAGTAGCCGTCTAGGAGAACATCATACTGCTGCTTTAATTCTAAAGATCAGCAAAATTTGAATTCTAGCGATAAAAAAAAGAGAGGTACCCGAACGCGTGTAAATGGAATCGTTGGCACCCAAAATGACGCTGTATGGGATCGTTCGCCTCGAAAAGAGAATGTCTTGGCCGTATATTATCCATCTCTAAAAATAAGCGAACCATAGAATCAAGATCTGTTAATGTTTAATAGCAGAAGTCAGGTAACCATCATATGTGTAGCGTGCAATAATCGAGCCAAAAACAGTATTTAGGGCGATAGGAAAGTCGATGGCGAAACGTTTTAGCTCTTCAGTAAAGTCCAAAGCTGATCTAATACAACAATGATATCGATTAATCCTCGCTTGCAGAATATTGTATCTGGCAAAGACAGGGATGGACGTGTTTCTCAAGAGCTCCGACTTGAGTTCTTTCTCCAATATATATAAATCGAACGCGATATATAAATAAATATTGTTAAATGTGCGATTTTACCTCCTTAAGTACCACGCGCGTTAAGCTCAATTAAATGAGCGGCGATCAAAATAAAGAGCGTTGAAGCTCTGTTAACCAAAAAAAACGGTTGTTTTCGTACTTCTCAATACGCGATACCGAAGTAGGAAAAACGTCTACAAAGAGCAACCCGGCCTTACTGGCCGTCTAAAACACGAGAGCGCGCTCTGTATCCCCAGCCCTACTAATTCCTACTCCTACATTTTGGAGCTATCTATGCCAGACCCCACCACCACCGGCTTCTACGGAAGACGCACCAACAACAAGCAGTGCTGCAATTTCTGCGACCTCAGCAAAAGAAATGGCAACAACTAAAACAACGACCAATATTGCGAAATCGGTGTCATCGGCTCCATCGCCAACTGCAAGGGCAAAAAAAACCGTTAGCTTCGATAAGCAACAAACGGTTCCGGCCATACAGACCGGTATTGATCGCTATATCCAGACTAAGCGTAAGCTTAGTCCGCAAAATACGGTTGGTATTAAACCAAAGATCAACCGTATCATCCAATCCAACGAACAAGCAAGGAGCTCCAACAAAACCAACAGATTTTCCCTTTTAGCAGATGCTGAGAGCCAAGCCGAGCCCGAGCAGGTGACCCAGAAGAAACTTAAGCCCCTACCTTTTTAAATTAGGGAAAAAAGTTCAAACGCCCTGGTCAACAAAATTGTTGCGCTGGTCGGGGATGAAAATTTTCATGTTGTTCCGCTTATAAAAGGGAACATCCACGAAACCAAAGTTCAACCCAAATATGATGAACACTTCCGAGCTGTGTCTAAATACCTGGAGGAAACAAAAAAGAACCTTTACACCTACCAACTAAAAAGCAGCAAAGGACTACAAGTAGTACTAAAAGGTATCGAACCTGACGTCGCCCCCTCTGAGATATTAGAAGCCAACTGCAAGGGCAACAAAAACCGTAAGCTTCGATAAGCAACAAGCGGTTCCGGCCATACAGACAGGTATGGATCGCTACATCCAGATTGAGCGTAAGTCTGCAAAACACGGTTGGTAACAAACCAACCAAGCCGAGCCCGAGCAGGTGACCCAGAAGAAACCAAAGCCCCACCTATTTATATTAGGGAGAAAAGTTCAAACGCTGTGGTCAACAAAATTATTGCGATGGTCGGGATGAAAATTTTCATGTTGTTCCGCTTATGAAAGGGAACATCCACGAAACCAAAGTTCAACCCAATATGATGAACACTTCCGAGCTGTGTCTAAATACCTGGAGGAAACAAAAAAGAATCTTTACACCTACCAACTAAAAAGCAGCAAAGGACTACAAGTAGTACTAAAAGGTATCGAACCTGACGTCGCCCCCTCTGAGATATTAGAAGCCAACTGCAAGGGCAACAAAAACCGTAAGCTTCGATAAGCAACAAGCGGTTCCGGCCATACAGACCGGTATGGATCGCTACATCCAGATTAAGCGTAAGCTTAGTCCGCAAAACAAGGTTGGTAACAAACCAAAGATCAACCGTATCATCCAATCCAACGAACAAGCAAGGAGCTCCAACAACACCAACAGATTTTCCCTCTTAGCAGATGCTGAGAGCCAAGCCGAGCCCGAGCAGGTGACCCAGAAGAAACCCAAGCGCCTACCTATTTAAATTTGGGAAAAAAGTTCAAACGCCCTGGTCATCAAAATTGTTGCGCTGGTCGGGGATGAAAATTTTCATGTTGTTCCGCTTATGAAAGGGAACATCCACGAAACCAAAGTTCAACCCAAATATGATGAACACTTCCGAGCTGTGTCTAAATACCTGGAGGAAACAAAAAAGAACCTTTACACCTACCAACTAAAAAGCAGCAAAGGACTACAAGTAGTACTAAAAGGTATCGAACCTGACGTCGCCCCCTCTGAGATATTAGAAGCCAACTGCAAGGGCAACAAAAACCGTAAGCTTTAATAGCAACAAGCGGTTCCGGCCATACAGACAGGTATGGATCGCTACATCCAGATTGAGCGTAAGTCTGCAAAACACGGTTGGTAACAAACCAAAGATCAACCGTATCATCCAATCCAACGAACAAGCGAGGAGCTCCAACAACACCAACAGATTTTCCCTCTTAGGAGATGCTGAGAGCCAAGCCGAGCCCGAGCAGGTGACCCAGAAGAAACTCAAGCCCCTACCTATTTAAATTAGGGAAAAAAGTTCAAACGCCCTGGTCATCAAAATTGTTGCGCTGGTCGGGGATGAAAATTTTCATGTTGTTCCGCTTATGAAAGGGAACATCCACGAAACCAAAGTTCAACCCAAATATGATGAACACTTCCGAGCTGTGTCTAAATACCTGGAGGAAACAAAAAAGAATCTTTACACCTACCAACTAAAAAGCAACAAAGGACTACAAGTAGTACTAAAAGGTATCGAACCTGACGTCGCCCCCTCTGAGATATTAGAAGCCAACTGCAAGGGCAACAAAAACCGTAACTTCGATAAGCAACAAGCGGTTCCGGCCATACAGACCGGTATGGATCGCTACATCCAGATTAAGCGTAAGCTTAGTCCGCAAAACACGGTTGGTAACAAACCAAAGATCAACCGTATCATCCAATCCAACGAACAAGCAAGGAGCTCCAACAACTCCAACAGATTTTCCCTCTTAGCAGATGCTGAGAGCCAAGCCGAGCCCGAGCAGGTGACCCAGAAGAAACCCAAGCCCCTACCTATTTAAATTAGGGAAAAAAGTTCAAGCGCTGTGGTCAACAAAATTATTGCGATGGTCGGGATGAAAATTTCATGTTGTTCCGCTTATAAAAGGGAACATCCACGAAACCAAAGTTCAACCCAAATATGATGAACACTTCCGAGCTGTGTCTAAATACCTGGAGGAAACAAAAAAGAATCTTTACACCTACCAACTAAAAAGCCGCAAAGGACTACAAGTAGTACTAAAAGGTATCGAACCTGACGTCGCCCCCTCTGAAATATTAGAAGCCAACTGCAAGGGCAACAAAAACCGTAAGCTTCGATAAGCAACAAGCGGTTCCGGCCATACAGACAGGTATGGATCGCTACATCCAGATTGAGCGTAAGCTTAGTCTGCAAAACACGGTTGGTAACAAACTAAAGATCAACCGTATCATCCAATCCAACGAACAAGCACGGAGTTCCAACAACACCAACAGATTTTTCCTCTTAGCAGATTCTGAGAGCCAAGCCGATCCGGAGCAAGTGACCCAGAAGAAACCAAAGCCCCCACCTATTTATATTAGGGAGAAAAGTTCAAACGCTGTGGTCAACAAAATTATTGCGATGGTCGGGATGAAAATTTTCATGTTGTTCCGCTTATGAAAGGGAACATCCACGAAACCAAAGTTCAACCCAAATATGATGAACACTTACGAGCTGTGTCTAAATACCTGGAGGAAACAAAAAGAATCTTTACACCTACCAACTAAAAAGCAACAAAGGACTACAAGTAGTACTAAAAGGTATCGAACCTGACGTCGCCCCCTCTGAGATATTAGAAGCCAACTGCAAGGGCAACAAAAACCGTAAGCTTCGATAAGCAACAAGCGGTTCCGGCCATACAGACAGGTATGGATCGCTACATCCAGATTGAGCGTAAGTCTGCAAAACACGGTTGGTAACAAACCAACCAAGCCGAGCCCGAGCAGGTGACCCAGAAGAAACCAAAGCCCCACCTATTTATATTAGGGAGAAAAGTTCAAACGCTATGGTCAACAAAATTATTGCGATGGTCGGGATGAAAATTTTCATGTTGTTCCGCTTATGAAAGGGAACATCCACGAAACCAAAGTTCAACCCAATATGATGAACACTTCCGAACTGTGTCTAAATACCTGGAGGAAACAAAAAAGAATCTTTACACCTACCAACTAAAAAGCAGCAAAGGACTACAAGTAGTACTAAAAGGTATCGAACCTGACGTCGCCCCCTCTGAAATATTAGAAGCCAACTGCAAGGGCAACAAAAACCGTAAGCTTCGATAAGCAACAAGCGGTTCCGGCCATACAGACCGGTATGGATCGCTACATCCAGATTAAGCGTAAGCTTAGTCCGCAAAACAAGGTTGGTAACAAACCAAAGATCAACCGTATCATCCAATCCAACGAACAAGCAAGGAGCTCCAACAACACCAACAGATTTTCCCTCTTAGCAGATGCTGAGAGCCAAGCTGAGCCCGAGCAGGTGACCCAGAAGAAACCCAAGCCCCTACCTATTTAATTTAGGGAAAAAAGTTCAAGCGCTGTGGTCAACAAAATTATTGCGATGGTCGGGATGAAAATTTTCATGTTGTTCCGCTTATGAAAGGGAACATCCACGAAACCAAAGTTCAACCCAATATGATGAACACTTCCGAGCTGTGTCTAAATACCTGGAGGAAACAAAAAAGAATCTTTACACCTACCAACTAAAAAGCAGCAAAGGACTACAAGTAGTACTAAAAGGTATCGAACCTGACGTCGCCCCCTCTGAGATATTAGAAGCCAACTGCAAGGGCAACAAAAACCGTAAGCTTCGATAAGCAACAAGCGGTTCCGGCCATACAGACCGGTATGGATCGCTACATCCAGATTAAGCGTAAGCTTAGTCCGCAAAACAAGGTTGGTAACAAACCAAAGATCAACCGTATCATCCAATCCAACGAACAAGCAAGGAGCTCCAACAACACCAACAGATTTTCCCTCTTAGCAGATGCTGAGAGCCAAGCCGAGCCCGAGCAGGTGACCCAGAAGAAACCCAAGCGCCTACCTATTTAAATTTGGGAAAAAAGTTCAAACGCCCTGGTCATCAAAATTGTTGCGCTGGTCGGGGATGAAAATTTTCATGTTGTTCCGCTTATGAAAGGGAACATCCACGAAACCAAAGTTCAACCCAAATATGATGAACACTTCCGAGCTGTGTCTAAATACCTGGAGGAAACAAAAAAGAACCTTTACACCTACCAACTAAAAAGCAGCAAAGGACTACAAGTAGTACTAAAAGGTATTGAACCTGACATCGCCCCCTCTGAGATATTAGAAGCCAACTGCAAGGGCAACAAAAACCGTAAGCTTTAATAGCAACAAGCGGTTCCGGCCATACAGACAGGTATGGATCGCTACATCCAGATTGAGCGTAAGTCTGCAAAACACGGTTGGTAACAAACCAAAGATCAACCGTATCATCCAATCCAACGAACAAGCGAGGAGCTCCAACAACACCAGCAGATTTTCCCTCTTAGCAGATGCTGAGAGCCAAGCCGAGCCCGAGCAGGTGACCCAGAAGAAACTCAAGCCCCTACCTATTTAAATTAGGGAAAAAAGTTCAAACGCCCTGGTCATCAAAATTGTTGCGCTGGTCGGGGATGAAAATTTTCATGTTGTTCCGCTTATAAAAGGGAACATCCACGAAACCAAAGTTCAACCCAAATATGATGAACACTTCCGAGCTGTGTCTAAATACCTGGAGGAAACAAAAAACAATCTTTACACCTACCAACTAAAAAGCAGCAAAGGACTACAAGTAGTACTAAAAGGTATCGAACCTGACGTCGCCCCCTCTGAGATATTAGAAGCCAACTGCAAGGGCAACAAAAACCGTAAGCTTCGATAAGCAACAAGCGGTTCCGGCCATACAGACCGGTATGGATCGCTACATCCAGATTAAGCGTAAGCTTAGTCCGCAAAACACAGTTGGTAACAAACCAAAGATCAACCGTATCATCCAATCCAACGAACAAGCAAGGAGCTCCAACAACACCAACAGATTTTCCCTCTTAGCAGATGCTGAGAGCCAAGCCGAGCCCGAGCAGGTGACCCAGAAGAAACCCAAGCCCCTACCTATTTAAATTAGGGAAAAAAGTTCAAGCGCTGTGGTCAACAAAATTATTGCGATGGTCGGGATGAAAATTTTCATGTTGTTCCGCTTATAAAGGGAACATCCACGAAACCAAAGTTCAACCCAAATATGATGAACACTTCCGAGCTGTGTCTAAATACCTGGAGGAAACAAAAAAGAATCTTTACACCTACCAACTAAAAAGCCGCAAAGGACTACAAGTAGTACTAAAAGGTATCGAACCTGACGTCGCCCTCTCTGAAATATTAGAAGCCAACTGCAAGGGCAACAAAAACCGTAAGCTTCGATAAGCAACAAGCGGTTCCGGCCATACAGACAGGTATGGATCGCTACATCCAGATTGAGCGTAAGCTTAGTCTGCAAAACACGGTTGGTAACAAACTAAAGATCAACCGTATCATCCAATCCAACGAACAAGCACGGAGTTCCAACAACACCAACAGATTTTTCCTCTTAGCAGATTCTGAGAGCCAAGCCGATCCGGAGCAAGTGACCCAGAAGAAACCAAAGCCCCCACCTATTTATATTAGGGAGAAAAGTTCAAACGCTGTGGTCAACAAAATTATTGCGATGGTCGGGATGAAAATTTTCATGTTGTTCCGCTTATGAAAGGGAACATCCACGAAACCAAAGTTCAACCCAAATATGATGAACACTTCCGAGCTGTGTCTAAATACCTGGAGGAAACAAAAAAGAATCTTTACACCTACCAACTAAAAAGCAACAAAGGACTACAAGTAGTACTAAAAGGTATCGAACCTGACGTCGCCCCCTCTGAGATATTAGAAGCCAACTGCAAGGGCAACAAAAACCGTAAGCTTCGATAAGCAACAAGCGGTTCCGGCCATACAGACAGGTATGGATCGCTACATCCAGATTGAGCGTAAGTCTGCAAAACACGGTTGGTAACAAACCAACCAAGCCGAGCCCGAGCAGGTGACCCAGAAGAAACCAAAGCCCCACCTATTTATATTAGGGAGAAAAGTTCAAACGCTATGGTCAACAAAATTATTGCGATGGTCGGGATGAAAATTTTCATGTTGTTCCGCTTATGAAAGGGAACATCCACGAAACCAAAGTTCAACCCAATATGATGAACACTTCCGAGCTGTGTCTAAATACCTGGAGGAAACAAAAAAGAATCTTTACACCTACCAACTAAAAAGCAGCAAAGGACTACAAGTAGTACTAAAAGGTATCGAACCTGACGTCGCCCCCTCTGAGATATTAGAAGCCAACTGCAAGGGCAACAAAAACCGTAAGCTTCGATAAGCAACAAGCGGTTCCGGCCATACAGACCGGTATGGATCGCTACATCCAGATTAAGCGTAAGCTTAGTCCGCAAAACAAGGTTGGTAACAAACCAAAGATCAACCGTATCATCCAATCCAACGAACAAGCTCCAACAACACCAACAGATTTTCCCTCTTAGCAGATGCTGAGAGCCAAGCCGAGCCCGAGCAGGTGACCCAGAAGAAACCCAAGCGCCTACCTATTTAAATTAGGGAAAAAGTTCAAACGCCCTGGTCATCAAAATTGTTGCGCTGGTCGGGGATGAAAATTTTCATGTTGTTCCGCTTATGAAAGGGAACATCCACGAAACCAAAGTTCAACCCAAATATGATGAACACTTCCGAGCTGTGTCTAAATACCTGGAGGAAACAAAAAAGAACCTTTACACCTACCAACTAAAAAGCAGCAAAGGACTACAAGTAGTACTAAAAGGTATCGAACCTGACGTCGCCCCCTCTAAGATATTAGAAGCCAACTGCAAGGGCAACAAAAACCGTAAGCTTCAATAGCAACAAGCGGTTCCGGCCATACAGACAGGTATGGATCGCTACATCCAGATTGAGCGTAAGTCTGCAAAACACGGTTGGTAACAAACCAAAGATCAACCGTATCATCCAATCCAACGAACAAGCGAGGAGCTCCAACAACACCAACAGATTTTCCCTCTTAGCAGATGCTGAGAGCCAAGCCGAGCCCGAGCAGGTGACCCAGAAGAAACTCAAGCCCCTACCTATTTAAATTAGGGAAAAAGTTCAAACGCCCTGGTCATCAAAATTGTTGCGCTGGTCGGGGATGAAAATTTTCATGTTGTTCCGCTTATAAAAGGGAACATCCACGAAACCAAAGTTCAACCCAAATATGATGAACACTTCCGAGCTGTGTCTAAATACCTGGAGGAAACAAAAAGAATCTTTACACCTACCAACTAAAAAGCAACAAAGGACTACAAGTAGTACTAAAAGGTATCGAACCTGACGTCGCCCCCTCTGAGATATTAGAAGCCAACTGCAAGGGCAACAAAAACCGTAAGCTTCGATAAGCAACAAGCGGTTCCGGCCATACAGACAGGTATGGATCGCTACATCCAGATTGAGCGTAAGTCTGCAAAACACGGTTGGTAACAAACCAACCAAGCCGAGCCCGAGCAGGTGACCCAGAAGAAACCAAAGCCCCACCTATTTATATTAGGGAGAAAAGTTCAAACGCTATGGTCAACAAAATTATTGCGATGGTCGGGATGAAAATTTTCATGTTGTTCCGCTTATGAAAGGGAACATCCACGAAACCAAAGTTCAACCCAATATGATGAACACTTCCGAGCTGTGTCTAAATACCTGGAGGAAACAAAAAGAATCTTTACACCTACCAACTAAAAAGCAGCAAAGGACTACAAGTAGTACTAAAAGGTATCGAACCTGACGTCGCCCCCTCTGAGATATTAGAAGCCAACTGCAAGGGCAACAAAAACCGTAAGCTTCGATAAGCAACAAGCGGTTCCGGCCATACAGACCGGTATGGATCGCTACATCCAGATTAAGCGTAAGCTTAGTCCGCAAAACAAGGTTGGTAACAAACCAAAGATCAACCGTATCATCCAATCCAACGAACAAGCTCCAACAACACCAACAGATTTTCCCTCTTAGCAGATGCTGAGAGCCAAGCCGAGCCCGAGCAGGTGACCCAGAAGAAACCCAAGCGCCTACCTATTTAAATTAGGGAAAAAAGTTCAAACGCCCTGGTCATCAAAATTGTTGCGCTGGTCGGGGATGAAAATTTTCATGTTGTTCCGCTTATGAAAGGGAACATCCACGAAACCAAAGTTCAACCCAAATATGATGAACACTTCCGAGCTGTGTCTAAATACCTGGAGGAAACAAAAAGAACCTTTACACCTACCAACTAAAAAGCAGCAAAGGACTACAAGTAGTACTAAAAGGTATCGAACCTGACGTCGCCCCCTCTAAGATATTAGAAGCCAACTGCAAGGGCAACAAAAACCGTAAGCTTCAATAGCAACAAGCGGTTCCGGCCATACAGACAGGTATGGATCGCTACATCCAGATTGAGCGTAAGTCTGCAAAACACGGTTGGTAACAAACCAAAGATCAACCGTATCATCCAATCCAACGAACAAGCGAGGAGCTCCAACAACACCAACAGATTTTCCCTCTTAGCAGATGCTGAGAGCCAAGCCGAGCCCGAGCAGGTGACCCAGAAGAAACTCAAGCCCCTACCTATTTAAATTAGGGAAAAAAGTTCAAACGCCCTGGTCATCAAAATTGTTGCGCTGGTCGGGGATGAAAATTTTCATGTTGTTCCGCTTATGAAAGGGAACATCCACGAAACCAAAGTTCAACCCAATATGATGAACACTTCCGAGCTGTGTCTAAATACCTGGAGGAAAAAAAAGAATCTTTACACCTACCAACTAAAAAGCAGCAAAGGACTACAAGTAGTACTAAAAGGTATCGAACCTGACGTCGCCCCCTCTGAGATATTAGAAGCCAACTGCAAGGGCAACAAAAACCGTAAGCTTCGATAAGCAACAAGCGGTTCCGGCCATACAGACCGGTATGGATCGCTACATCCAGATTAAGCGTAAGCTTAGTCCCCAAAACAAGGTTGGTAACAAACCAAAGATCAACCGTATCATCCAATCCAACGAACAAGCAAGGAGCTCCAACAACACCAACAGATTTTCCCTCTTAGCAGATGCTGAGAGCCAAGCCGAGCCCGAGCAGGTGACCCAGAAGAAACTCAAGCCCCTACCTATTTAAATTAGGGAAAAAAGTTCAAACGCCCTGGTCATCAAAATTGTTGCGCTGGTCGGGGATGAAAATTTTCATGTTGTTCCGCTTATAAAAGGGAACATCCACGAAACCAAAGTTCAACCCAAATATGATGAACACTTCCGAGCTGTGTCTAAATACCTGGAGGAAACAAAAAGAATCTTTACACCTACCAACTAAAAAGCAACAAAGGACTACAAGTAGTACTAAAAGGTATCGAACCTGACGTCGCCCCCTCTGAGATATTAGAAGCCAACTGCAAGGGCAACAAAAACCGTAAGCTTCGATAAGCAACAAGCGGTTCCGGCCATACAGACCGGTATGGATCGCTACATCCAGATTAAGCGTAAGCTTAGTCCGCAAAAAACGGTTGGTAACAAACCAAAGATCAACCGTATCATCCAATCCAACGAACAAGCAAGGAGCTCCAACAACACCAACAGATTTTCCCTCTTAGCAGATGCTGAGAGCCAAGCCGAGCCCGAGCAGGTGACCCAGAAGAAACCCAAGCCCCTACCTATTTAAATTAGGGAAAAAAGTTCAAGCGCTGTGGTCAACAAAATTATTGCGATGGTCGGGATGAAAATTTCATGTTGTTCCGCTTATAAAAGGGAACATCCACGAAACCAAAGTTCAACCCAAATATGATGAACACTTCCGAGCTGTGTCTAAATACCTGGAGGAAACAAAAAAGGATCTTTACACCTACCAACTAAAAAGCCGCAAAGGACTACAAGTAGTACTAAAAGGTATCGAACCTGACGTCGCCCCCTCTGAGATATTAGAAGCCAACTGCAAGGGCAACAAAAACCGTAAGCTTCGATAAGCAACAAGCGGTTCCGGCCATACAGACCGGTATGGATCGCTACATCCAGATTAAGCGTAAGCTTAGTCCGCAAAACACGGTTGGTAACAAACCAAAGATCAACCGTATCATCCAATCCAACGAACAAGCAAGGAGCTCCAACAACACCAACAGATTTTCCCTCTTAGCAGATGCTGAGAGCCAAGCCGAGCCCGAGCAGGTGACCCAGAAGAAACCCAAGCCCCTACCTATTTAAATTAGGGAAAAAAGTTCAAGCGCTGTGGTCAACAAAATTATTGCGATGGTCGGGATGAAAATTTCATGTTGTTCCGCTTATAAAAGGGAACATCCACGAAACCAAAGTTCAACCCAAATATGATGAACACTTCCGAGCTGTGTCTAAATACCTGGAGGAAACAAAAAAGAATCTTTACACCTACCAACTAAAAAGCAACAAAGGACTACAAGTAGTACTAAAAGGTATCGAACCTGACGTCGCCCCCTCTGAAATATTAGAAGCCAACTGCAAGGGCAACAAAAACCGTAAGCTTCGATAAGCAAGAAGCGGTTCCGGCCATACAGACCGGTATGGATCGCTACATCCAGATTAAGCGTAAGCTTAGTCCGCAAAAAACGGTTGGTAACAAACCAAAGATCAACCGTATCATCCAATCCAACGAACAAGCAAGGAGCTCCAACAACACCAACAGATTATCCCTCTTAGCAGATGCTGAGAGCCAAGCCGAGCCCGAGCAGGTGACCCAGAAGAAACCCAAGCCCCTACCTATTTAAATTAGGGAAAAAAGTTCAAGCGCTGTGGTCAACAAAATTATTGCGATGGTCGGGATGAAAATTTCATGTTGTTCCGCTTATGAAAGGGAACATCCACGAAACCAAAGTTCAACCCAAATTTGATGAACACTTCCGAGCTGTGTCTAAATACCTGGAGGAAACAAAAAAGAATCTTTACACCTACCAACTAAAAAGCAACAAAGGACTACAAGTAGTACTAAAAGGTATCGAACCTGACGTCGCCCCCTCTGAGATATTAGAAGCCAACTGCAAGGGCAACAAAAACCGTAAGCTTCGATAAGCAACAAGCGGTTCCGGCCATACAGACAGGTATGGATCGCTACATCCAGATTGAGCGTAAGCTTAGTCTGCAAAACACGGTTGGAAACAAACTAAAGATCAACCATATCATCCAATCCAACGAACAAGCACGGAGTTCCAACAACACCAACAGATTTTTCCTCTTAGCAGATTCTGAGAGCCAAGCCGATCCGGAGCAAGTGACCCAGAAGAAACCAAAGCCCCCACCTATTTATATTAGGGAGAAAAGTTCAAACGCTGTGGTCAACAAAATTATTGCGATGGTCGGGATGAAAATTTTCATGTTGTTCCGCTTATGACAGGGAACATCCACGAAACCAAAGTTCAACCCAATATGATGAACACTTCCGAGCTGTGTCTAAATACCTGGAGGAAACAAAAAAGAATCTTTACACCTACCAACTAAAAAGCAGCAAAGGACTACAAGTAGTACTAAAAGGTATCGAACCTGACGTCGCCCCCTCTGAGATATTAGAAGCCAACTGCAAGGGCAACAAAAACCGTAAGCTTCGATAAGCAACAAGCGGTTCCGGCCATACAGACCGGTATGGATCGCTACATCCAGATTAAGCGTAAGCTTAGTCCGCAAAACAAGGTTGGTAACAAACCAAAGATCAACCGTATCATCCAATCCAACGAACAAGCAAGGAGCTCCAACAACACCAACAGATTTTCCCTCTTAGCAGATGCTGAGAGCCAAGCCGAGCCCGAGCAGGTGACCCAGAAGAAACTCAAGCCCCTACCTATTTAAATTAGGGAAAAAGTTCAAACGCCCTGGTCATCAAAATTGTTGCGCTGGTCGGGGATGAAAATTTTCATGTTGTTCCGCTTATGAAAGGGAACATCCACGAAACCAAAGTTCAACCCAAATATGATGAACACTTCCGAGCTGTGTCTAAATACCTGGAGGAAACAAAAAGAATCTTTACACCTACCAACTAAAAAGCAACAAAGGACTACAAGTAGTACTAAAAGGTATCGAACCTGACGTCGCCCCCTCTGAGATATTAGAAGCCAACTGCAAGGGCAACAAAAACCGTAAGCTTCGATAAGCAACAAGCGGTTCCGGCCATACAGACAGGTATGGATCGCTACATCCAGATTGAGCGTAAGTCTGCAAAACACGGTTGGTAACAAACCAACCAAGCCGAGCCCGAGCAGGTGACCCAGAAGAAACCAAAGCCCCACCTATTTATATTAGGGAGAAAAGTTCAAACGCTATGGTCAACAAAATTATTGCGATGGTCGGGATGAAAATTTTCATGTTGTTCCGCTTATGAAAGGGAACATCCACGAAACCAAAGTTCAACCCAATATGATGAACACTTCCGAACTGTGTCTAAATACCTGGAGGAAACAAAAAAGAATCTTTACACCTACCAACTAAAAAGCAGCAAAGGACTACAAGTAGTACTAAAAGGTATCGAACCTGACGTCACCCCCTCTGAGATATTAGAAGCCAACTGCAAGGGCAACAAAAACCGTAAGCTTCGATAAGCAACAAGCGGTTCCGGCCATACAGACCGGTATGGATCGCTACATCCAGATTAAGCGTAAGCTTAGTCCGCAAAACAAGGTTGGTAACAAACCAAAGATCAACCGTATCATCCAATCCAACGAACAAGCAAGGAGCTCCAACAACACCAACAGATTTTCCCTCTTAGCAGATGCTGAGAGCCAAGCTGAGCCCGAGCAGGTGACCCAGAAGAAACCCAAGCCCCTACTTATTTAATTTAGGGAAAAAAGTTCAAGCGCTGTGGTCAACAAAATTATTGCGATGGTCGGGATGAAAATTTTCATGTTGTTCCGCTTATGAAAGGGAACATCCACGAAACCAAAGTTCAACCCAATATGATGAACACTTCCGAGCTGTGTCTAAATACCTGGAGGAAACAAAAAAGAATCTTTACACCTACCAACTAAAAAGCAGCAAAGGACTACAAGTAGTACTAAAAGGTATCGAACCTGACGTCGCCCCCTCTGAGATATTAGAAGCCAACTGCAAGGGCAACAAAAACCGTAAGCTTCGATAAGCAACAAGCGGTTCCGGCCATACAGACCGGTATGGATCGCTACATCCAGATTAAGCGTAAGCTTAGTCCGCAAAACAAGGTTGGTAACAAACCAAAGATCAACCGTATCATCCAATCCAACGAACAAGCAAGGAGCTCCAACAACACCAACAGATTTTCCCTCTTAGCAGATGCTGAGAGCCAAGCCGAGCCCGAGCAGGTGACCCAGAAGAAACCCAAGCGCCTACCTATTTAAATTTGGGAAAAAAGTTCAAACGCCCTGGTCATCAAAATTGTTGCGCTGGTCGGGGATGAAAATTTTCATGTTGTTCCGCTTATGAAAGGGAACATCCACGAAACCAAAGTTCAACCCAAATATGATGAACACTTCCGAGCTGTGTCTAAATACCTGGAGGAAACAAAAAAGAACCTTTACACCTACCAACTAAAAAGCAGCAAAGGACTACAAGTAGTACTAAAAGGTATTGAACCTGACGTCGCCCCCTCTGAGATATTAGAAGCCAACTGCAAGGGCAACAAAAACCGTAAGCTTTAATAGCAACAAGCGGTTCCGGCCATACAGACAGGTATGGATCGCTACATCCAGATTGAGCGTAAGTCTGCAAAACACGGTTGGTAACAAACCAAAGATCAACCGTATCATCCAATCCAACGAACAAGCGAGGAGCTCCAACAACACCAACAGATTTTCCCTCTTAGCAGATGCTGAGAGCCAAGCCGAGCCCGAGCAGGTGACCCAGAAGAAACTCAAGCCCCTACCTATTTAAATTAGGGAAAAAGTTCAAACGCCCTGGTCATCAAAATTGTTGCGCTGGTCGGGGATGAAAATTTTCATGTTGTTCCGCTTATAAAAGGGAACATCCACGAAACCAAAGTTCAACCCAAATATGATGAACACTTCCGAGCTGTGTCTAAATACCTGGAGGAAACAAAAAACAATCTTTACACCTACCAACTAAAAAGCAGCAAAGGACTACAAGTAGTACTAAAAGGTATCGAACCTGACGTCGCCCCCTCTGAGATATTAGAAGCCAACTGCAAGGGCAACAAAAACCGTAAGCTTCGATAAGCAACAAGCGGTTCCGGCCATACAGACCGGTATGGATCGCTACATCCAGATTAAGCGTAAGCTTAGTCCGCAAAACACAGTTGGTAACAAACCAAAGATCAACCGTATCATCCAATCCAACGAACAAGCAAGGAGCTCCAACAACACCAACAGATTTCCCTCTTAGCAGATGCTGAGAGCCAAGCCGAGCCCGAGCAGGTGACCCAGAAGAAACCCAAGCCCCTACCTATTTAAATTAGGGAAAAAAGTTCAAGCGCTGTGGTCAACAAAATTATTGCGATGGTCGGGATGAAAATTTCATGTTGTTCCGCTTATAAAAGGGAACATCCACGAAACCAAAGTTCAACCCAAATATGATGAACACTTCCGAGCTGTGTCTAAATACCTGGAGGAAACAAAAAAGAATCTTTACACCTACCAACTAAAAAGCCGCAAAGGACTACAAGTAGTACTAAAAGGTATCGAACCTGACGTCGCCCTCTCTGAAATATTAGAAGCAAGAAGATAAGCAACAAGCGGTTCCGGCCATACAGACAGGTATGGATCGCTACATCCAGATTGAGCGTAAGCTTAGTCCGCAAAACACGGTTGGTAACAAACTAAAGATCAACCGTATCATCCAATCCAACGAACAAGCACGGAGTTCCAACAACACCAACAGATTTTTCCTCTTAGCAGATTCTGAGAGCCAAGCCGATCCGGAGCAAGTGACCCAGAAGAAACCAAAGCCCCCACCTATTTATATTAGGGAGAAAAGTTCAAACGCTGTGGTCAACAAAATTATTGCGATGGTCGGGATGAAAATTTTCATGTTGTTCCGCTTATGAAAGGGAACATCCACGAAACCAAAGTTCAACCCAAATATGATGAACACTTCCGAGCTGTGTCTAAATACCTGGAGGAAACAAAAAGAATCTTTACACCTACCAACTAAAAAGCAACAAAGGACTACAAGTAGTACTAAAAGGTATCGAACCTGACGTCGCCCCCTCTGAGATATTAGAAGCCAACTGCAAGGGCAACAAAAACCGTAAGCTTCGATAAGCAACAAGCGGTTCCGGCCATACAGACAGGTATGGATCGCTACATCCAGATTGAGCGTAAGTCTGCAAAACACGGTTGGTAACAAACCAACCAAGCCGAGCCCGAGCAGGTGACCCAGAAGAAACCAAAGCCCCACCTATTTATATTAGGGAGAAAAGTTCAAACGCTATGGTCAACAAAATTATTGCGATGGTCGGGATGAAAATTTTCATGTTGTTCCGCTTATGAAAGGGAACATCCACGAAACCAAAGTTCAACCCAATATGATGAACACTTCCGAGCTGTGTCTAAATACCTGGAGGAAACAAAAAGAATCTTTACACCTACCAACTAAAAAGCAGCAAAGGACTACAAGTAGTACTAAAAGGTATCGAACCTGACGTCGCCCCCTCTGAGATATTAGAAGCCAACTGCAAGGGCAACAAAAACCGTAAGCTTCGATAAGCAACAAGCGGTTCCGGCCATACAGACCGGTATGGATCGCTACATCCAGATTAAGCGTAAGCTTAGTCCGCAAAACAAGGTTGGTAACAAACCAAAGATCAACCGTATCATCCAATCCAACGAACAAGCAAGGAGCTCCAACAACACCAACAGATTTTCCCTCTTAGCAGATGCTGAGAGCCAAGCCGAGCCCGAGCAGGTGACCCAGAAGAAACCCAAGCGCCTACCTATTTAAATTAGGGAAAAAAGTTCAAACGCCCTGGTCATCAAAATTGTTGCGCTGGTCGGGGATGAAAATTTTCATGTTGTTCCGCTTATGAAAGGGAACATCCACGAAACCAAAGTTCAACCCAATATGATGAACACTTCCGAGCTGTGTCTAAATACCTGGAGGAAACAAAAAGAATCTTTACACCTACCAACTAAAAAGCAGCAAAGGACTACAAGTAGTACTAAAAGGTATCGAACCTGACGTCGCCCCCTCTGAGATATTAGAAGCCAACTGCAAGGGCAACAAAAACCGTAAGCTTCGATAAGCAACAAGCGGTTCCGGCCATACAGACAGGTATGGATCGCTACATCCAGATTGAGCGTAAGTCTGCAAAACACGGTTGGTAACAAACCAAAGATCAACCGTATCATCCAATCCAACGAACAAGCGAGGAGCTCCAACAACACCAACAGATTTTCCCTCTTAGCAGATGCTGAGAGCCAAGCCGAGCCCGAGCAGGTGACCCAGAAGAAACTCAAGCCCCTACCTATTTAAATTAGGGAAAAAAGTTCAAACGCCCTGGTCATCAAAATTGTTGCGCTGGTCGGGGATGAAAATTTTCATGTTGTTCCGCTTATAAAAGGGAACATCCACGAAACCAAAGTTCAACCCAAATATGATGAACACTTCCGAGCTGTGTCTAAATACCTGGAGGAATCAAAAAGAATCTTTACACCTACCAACTAAAAAGCAGCAAAGGACTACAAGTAGTACTAAAAGGTATCGAACCTGACGTCGCCCCCTCTGAGATATTAGAAGCCAACTGCAAGGGCAACAAAAACCGTAAGCTTCAATAGCAACAAGCGGTTCCGGCCATACAGACAGGTATGGATCGCTACATCCAGATTGAGCGTAAGTCTGCAAAACACGGTTGGTAACAAACCAAAGATCAACCGTATCATCCAATCCAACGAACAAGCGAGGAGCTCCAACAACACCAACAGATTTTCCCTCTTAGCAGATGCTGAGAGCCAAGCCGAGCCCGAGCAGGTGACCCAGAAGAAACTCAAGCCCCTACCTATTTAAATTAGGGAAAAAAGTTCAAACGCCCTGGTCATCAAAATTGTTGCGCTGGTCGGGGATGAAAATTTTCATGTTGTTCCGCTTATAAAAGGGAACATCCACGAAACCAAAGTTCAACCCAAATATGATGAACACTTCCGAGCTGTGTCTAAATACCTGGAGGAAACAAAAAAGAATCTTTACACCTACCAACTAAAAAGCAACAAAGGACTACAAGTAGTACTAAAAGGTATCGAACCTGACGTCGCCCCCTCTGAGATATTAGAAGCCAACTGCAAGGGCAACAAAAACCGTAAGCTTCGATAAGCAACAAGCGGTTCCGGCCATACAGACCGGTATGGATCGCTACATCCAGATTGAGCGTAAGTCTGCAAAACACGGTTGGTAACAAACCAACCAAGCCGAGCCCGAGCAGGTGACCCAGAAGAAACCAAAGCCCCACCTATTTATATTAGGGAGAAAAGTTCAAACGCTATGGTCAACAAAATTATTGCGATGGTCGGGATGAAAATTTTCATGTTGTTCCGCTTATGAAAGGGAACATCCACGAAACCAAAGTTCAACCCAATATGATGAACACTTCCGAGCTGTGTCTAAATACCTGGAGGAAACAAAAAAGAATCTTTACACCTACCAACTAAAAAGCAGCAAAGGACTACAAGTAGTACTAAAAGGTATCGAACCTGACGTCGCCCCCTCTGAGATATTAGAAGCCAACTGCAAGGGCAACAAAAACCGTAAGCTTCGATAAGCAACAAGCGGTTCCGGCCATACAGACCGGTATGGATCGCTACATCCAGATTAAGCGTAAGCTTAGTCCGCAAAACAAGGTTGGTAACAAACCAAAGATCAACCGTATCATCCAATCCAACGAACAAGCAAGGAGCTCCAACAACACCAACAGATTTTCCCTCTTAGCAGATGCTGAGAGCCAAGCCGAGCCCGAGCAGGTGACCCAGAAGAAACTCAAGCCCCTACCTATTTAAATTAGGGAAAAAAGTTCAAACGCCCTGGTCATCAAAATTGTTGCGCTGGTCGGGGATGAAAATTTTCATGTTGTTCCGCTTATAAAAGGGAACATCCACGAAACCAAAGTTCAACCCAAATATGATGAACACTTCCGAGCTGTGTCTAAATACCTGGAGGAATCAAAAAAGAATCTTTACACCTACCAACTAAAAAGCAGCAAAGGACTACAAGTAGTACTAAAAGGTATCGAACCTGACGTCGCCCCCTCTGAGATATTAGAAGCCAACTGCAAGGGCAACAAAAACCGTAAGCTTCAATAGCAACAAGCGGTTCCGGCCATACAGACAGGTATGGATCGCTACATCCAGATTGAGCGTAAGTCTGCAAAACACGGTTGGTAACAAACCAAAGATCAACCGTATCATCCAATCCAACGAACAAGCGAGGAGCTCCAACAACACCAACAGATTTTCCCTCTTAGCAGATGCTGAGAGCCAAGCCGAGCCCGAGCAGGTGACCCAGAAGAAACTCAAGCCCCTACCTATTTAAATTAGGGAAAAAAGTTCAAACGCCCTGGTCATCAAAATTGTTGCGCTGGTCGGGGATGAAAATTTTCATGTTGTTCCGCTTATAAAAGGGAACATCCACGAAACCAAAGTTCAACCCAAATATGATGAACACTTCCGAGCTGTGTCTAAATACCTGGAGGAAACAAAAAGAATCTTTACACCTACCAACTAAAAAGCAACAAAGGACTACAAGTAGTACTAAAAGGTATCGAACCTGACGTCGCCCCCTCTGAGATATTAGAAGCCAACTGCAAGGGCAACAAAAACCGTAAGCTTCGATAAGCAACAAGCGGTTCCGGCCATACAGACCGGTATGGATCGCTACATCCAGATTAAGCGTAAGCTTAGTCCGCAAAAAACGGTTGGTAACAAACCAAAGATCAACCGTATCATCCAATCCAACGAACAAGCAAGGAGCTCCAACAACACCAACAGATTTTCCCTCTTAGCAGATGCTGAGAGCCAAGCCGAGCCCGACCAGGTGACCCAGAAGAAACCCAAGCCCCTACCTATTTAAATTAGGGAAAAAAGTTCAAGCGCTGTGGTCAACAAAATTATTGCGATGGTCGGGATGAAAATTTCATGTTGTTCCGCTTATAAAAGGGAACATCCACGAAACCAAAGTTCAACCCAAATATGATGAACACTTCCGAGCTGTGTCTAAATACCTGGAGGAAACAAAAAAGGATCTTTACACCTACCAACTAAAAAGCCGCAAAGGACTACAAGTAGTACTAAAAGGTATCGAACCTGACGTCGCCCCCTCTGAGATATTAGAAGCCAACTGCAAGGGCAACAAAAACCGTAAGCTTCGATAAGCAACAAGCGGTTCCGGCCATACAGACCGGTATGGATCGCTACATCCAGATTAAGCGTAAGCTTAGTCCGCAAAACACGGTTGGTAACAAACCAAAGATCAACCGTATCATCCAATCCAACGAACAAGCAAGGAGCTCCAACAACACCAACAGATTTTCCCTCTTAGCAGATGCTGAGAGCCAAGCCGAGCCCGAGCAGGTGACCCAGAAGAAACCCAAGCCCCTACCTATTTAAATTAGGGAAAAAAGTTCAAGCGCTGTGGTCAACAAAATTATTGCGATGGTCGGGATGAAAATTTCATGTTGTTCCGCTTATAAAAGGGAACATCCACGAAACCAAAGTTCAACCCAAATATGATGAACACTTCCGAGCTGTGTCTAAATACCTGGAGGAAACAAAAAAGAATCTTTACACCTACCAACTAAAAAGCAACAAAGGACTACAAGTAGTACTAAAAGGTATCGAACCTGACGTCGCCCCCTCTGAGATATTAGAAGCCAACTGCAAGGGCAACAAAAACCGTAAGCTTCGATAAGCAACAAGCGGTTCCGGCCATACAGACAGGTATGGATCGCTACATCCAGATTGAGCGTAAGCTAAGTCTGCAAAACACGGTTGGAAACAAACTAAAGATCAACCATATCATCCAATCCAACGAACAAGCACGGAGTTCCAACAACACCAACAGATTTTTCCTCTTAGCAGATTCTGAGAGCCAAGCCGATCCGGAGCAAGTGACCCAGAAGAAACCAAAGCCCCCACCTATTTATATTAGGGAGAAAAGTTCAAACGCTGTGGTCAACAAAATTATTGCGATGGTCGGGATGAAAATTTTCATGTTGTTCCGCTTATGACAGGGAACATCCACGAAACCAAAGTTCAACCCAATATGATGAACACTTCCGAGCTGTGTCTAAATACCTGGAGGAAACAAAAAAGAATCTTTACACCTACCAACTAAAAAGCAGCAAAGGACTACAAGTAGTACTAAAAGGTATCGAACCTGACGTCGCCCCCTCTGAGATATTAGAAGCCAACTGCAAGGGCAACAAAAACCGTAAGCTTCGATAAGCAACAAGCGGTTCCGGCCATACAGACCGGTATGGATCGCTACATCCAGATTAAGCGTAAGCTTAGTCCGCAAAACACGGTTGGTAACAAACCAAAGATCAACCGTATCATCCAATCCAACGAACAAGCAAGGAGCTCCAACAACACCAACAGATTTTCCCTCTTAGCAGATGCTGAGAGCCAAGCCGAGCCCGAGCAGGTGACCCAGAAGAAACCCAAGCCCCTACCTATTTAAATTAGGGAAAAAAGTTCAAGCGCTGTGGTCAACAAAATTATTGCGATGGTCGGGATGAAAATTTCATGTTGTTCCGCTTATAAAAGGGAACATCCACGAAACCAAAGTTCAACCCAAATATGATGAACACTTCCGAGCTGTGTCTAAATACCTGGAGGAAACAAAAAAGAATCTTTACACCTACCAACTAAAAAGCAACAAAGGACTACAAGTAGTACTAAAAGGTATCGAACCTGACGTCGCCCCCTCTGAAATATTAGAAGCCAACTGCAAGGGCAACAAAAACCGTAAGCTTCGATAAGCAACAAGCGGTTCCGGCCATACAGACCGGTATGGATCGCTACATCCAGATTAAGCGTAAGCTTAGTCCGCAAAAAACGGTTGGTAACAAACCAAAGATCAACCGTATCATCCAATCCAACGAACAAGCAAGGAGCTCCAACAACACCAACAGATTATCCCTCTTAGCAGATGCTGAGAGCCAAGCCGAGCCCGAGCAGGTGACCCAGAAGAAACCCAAGCCCCTACCTATTTAAATTAGGGAAAAAAGTTCAAGCGCTGTGGTCAACAAAATTATTGCGATGGTCGGGATGAAAATTTCATGTTGTTCCGCTTATGAAAGGGAACATCCACGAAACCAAAGTTCAACCCAATATGATGAACACTTCCGAGCTGTGTCTAAATACCTGGAGGAAACAAAAAAGAACCTTTACACCTACCAACTAAAAAGCAGCAAAGGACTACAAGTAGTATTAAAAGGTATCGAACCTGACGTCGCCCCCTCTGAGATATTAGAAGCCAACTGCAAGGGCAACAAAAACCGTAAGCTTCGATAAGCAACAAGCGGTTCCGGCCATACAGACCGGTATGGATCGCTACATCCAGATTAAGCGTAAGCTTAGTCCGCAAAACAAGGTTGGTAACAAACTAAAGATCAACCGTATCATCCAATCCAACGAACAAGCAAGGAGCTCCAACAACACCAACAGATTTTCCCTCTTAGCAGATGCTGAGAGCCAAGCCGAGCCCGAGCAGGTGACCCAGAAGAAACCCAAGCCCCTACCTATTTAAATTAGGGAAAAAGTTCAAACGCCCTGGTCATCAAAATTGTTGCGCTGGTCGGGGATGAAAATTTTCATGTTGTTCCGCTTATAAAAGGGAACATCCACGAAACCAAAGTTCAACCCAAATATGATGAACACTTCCGAGCTGTGTCTAAATACCTGGAGGAAACAAAAAGAACCTTTACACCTACCAACTAAAAAGCAGCAAAGGACTACAAGTAGTATTAAAAGGTATCGAACCTGACGTCGCCCCCTCTGAGATATTAGAAGCCAACTGCAAGGGCAACAAAAACCGTAAGCTTCAATAGCAACAAGCGGTTCCGGCCATACAGACAGGTATGGATCGCTACATCCAGATTGAGCGTAAGTCTGCAAAACACGGTTGGTAACAAACCAAAGATCAACCGTATCATCCAATCCAACGAACAAGCGAGGAGCTCCAACAACACCAACAGATTTTCCCTCTTAGCAGATGCTGAGAGCCAAGCCGAGCCCGAGCAGGTGACCCAGAAGAAACTCAAGCCCCTACCTATTTAAATTAGGGAAAAAAGTTCAAACGCCCTGGTCATCAAAATTGTTGCGCTGGTCGGGGATGAAAATTTTCATGTTGTTCCGCTTATAAAAGGGAACATCCACGAAACCAAAGTTCAACCCAAATATGATGAACACTTCCGAGCTGTGTCTAAATACCTGGAGGAAACAAAAAAGAATCTTTACGCCTACCAACTAAAAAGCAACAAAGGACTACAAGTAGTACTAAAAGGTATCGAACCTGACGTCGCCCCCTCTGAAATATTAGAAGCCAACTGCAAGGGCAACAAAAACCGTAAGCTTCGATAAGCAACAAGCGGTTCCGGCCATACAGACCGGTATGGATCGCTACATCCAGATTAAGCGTAAGCTTAGTCCGCAAAAAACGGTTGGTAACAAACCAAAGATCAACCGTATCATCCAATCCAACGAACAAGCAAGGAGCTCCAACAACACCAACAGATTATCCCTCTTAGCAGATGCTGAGAGCCAAGCCGAGCCCGAGCAGGTGACCCAGAAGAAACCCAAGCCCCTACCTATTTAAATTAGGGAAAAAAGTTCAAGCGCTGTGGTCAACAAAATTATTGCGATGGTCGGGATGAAAATTTCATGTTGTTCCGCTTATGAAAGGGAACATCCACGAAACCAAAGTTCAACCCAAATATGATGAACACTTCCGAGCTGTGTCTAAATACCTGGAGGAAACAAAAAAGAATCTTTACGCCTACCAACTAAAAAGCAACAAAGGACTACAAGTAGTACTAAAAGGTATCGAACCTGACGTCGCCCCCTCTGAAATATTAGAAGCCAACTGCAAGGGCAACAAAAACCGTAAGCTTCGATAAGCAACAAGCGGTTCCGGCCATACAGACCGGTATGGATCGCTACATCCAGATTAAGCGTAAGCTTAGTCCGCAAAAAACGGTTGGTAACAAACCAAAAATCAACCGTATCATCCAATCCAACGAACAAGCAAGGAGCTCCAACAACACCAACAGATTTTCCCTCTTAGCAGATGCTGAGAGCCAAGCCGAGCCCGAGCAGGTGACCCAGAAGAAACCCAAGCCCCTACCTATTTAAATTAGGGAAAAAAGTTCAAACGCCCTGGTCATCAAAATTGTTGCGCTGGTCGGGGATGAAAATTTTCATGTTGTTCCGCTTATAAAAGGGAACATCCACGAAACCAAAGTTCAACCCAAATATGATGAACACTTCCGAGCTGTGTCTAAATACCTGGAGGAAACAAAAAAGAACCTTTACACCTACCAACTAAAAAGCAGCAAAGGACTACAAGTAGTATTAAAAGGTATCGAACCTGACGTCGCCCCCTCTGAGATATTAGAAGCCAACTGCAAGGGCAACAAAAACCGTAAGCTTCAATAGCAACAAGCGGTTCCGGCCATACAGACAGGTATGGATCGCTACATCCAGATTGAGCGTAAGTCTGCAAAACACGGTTGGTAACAAACCAAAGATCAACCGTATCATCCAATCCAACGAACAAGCGAGGAGCTCCAACAACACCAACAGATTTTCCCTCTTAGCAGATGCTGAGAGCCAAGCCGAGCCCGAGCAGGTGACCCAGAAGAAACTCAAGCCCCTACCTATTTAAATTAGGGAAAAAAGTTCAAACGCCCTGGTCATCAAAATTGTTGCGCTGGTCGGGGATGAAAATTTTCATGTTGTTCCGCTTATAAAAGGGAACATCCACGAAACCAAAGTTCAACCCAAATATGATGAACACTTCCGAGCTGTGTCTAAATACCTGGAGGAAACAAAAAGAATCTTTACACCTACCAACTAAAAAGCAACAAAGGACTACAAGTAGTACTAAAAGGTATTGAACATGACGTCGCCCCCTCTGAGATATTAGAAGCCAACTGCAAGGGCAACAAAAACCGTAAGCTTCGATAAGCAACAAGCGGTTCCGGCCATACAGACCGGTATGGATCGCTACATCCAGATTAAGCGTAAGCTTAGTCCGCAAAACAAGGTTGGTAACAAACCAAAGATCAACCGTATCATCCAATCCAACGAACAAGCAAGGAGCTCCAACAACACCAACAGATTTTCCCTCTTAGCAGATGCTGAGAGCCAAGCCGAGCCCGAGCAGGTGACCCAGAAGAAACCCAAGCCCCTACCTATTTAAATAAGGAAAAAAGTTCAAAAGCTGGTCGGGGATGAAAATTTTCATGTTGTTCCGCTTATAAAAGGGAACATCCACGAAACCAAAGTTCAACCCAAATATGATGAACACTTCCGAGCTGTGTCTAAATACCTGGAGGAAACAAAAAAGAACCTTTACACCTACCAACTAAAAAGCAGCAAAGGACTACAAGTAGTACTAAAAGGTATCGAACCTGACGTCGCCCCCTCTGAGATATTAGAAGCCAACTGCAAGGGCAACAAAAACCGTAAGCTTCAATAGCAACAAGCGGTTCCGGCCATACAGACAGGTATGGATCGCTACATCCAGATTGAGCGTAAGTCTGCAAAACACGGTTGGTAACAAACCAAAGATCAACCGTATCATCCAATCCAACGAACAAGCGAGGAGCTCCAACAACACCAACAGATTTTCCCTCTTAGCAGATGCTGAGAGCCAAGCCGAGCCCGAGCAGGTGACCCAGAAGAAACTCAAGCCCCTACCTATTTAAATTAGGGAAAAAAGTTCAAACGCCCTGGTCATCAAAATTGTTGCGCTGGTCGGGGATGAAAATTTTCATGTTGTTCCGCTTATAAAAGGGAACATCCACGAAACCAAAGTTCAACCCAAATATGATGAACACTTCCGAGCTGTGCATAAATACCTGGAGGAAACAAAAAAGAATCTTTACACCTACCAACTAAAAAGCAACAAAGGACTACAAGTAGTACTAAAAGGTATCGAACCTGACGTCGCCCCCCCTGAGATATTAGAAGCCAACTGCAAGGGCAACAAAAACCGTAAGCTTCGATAAGCAACAAGCGGTTCCGGCCATACAGACAGGTATGGATCGCTACATCCAGATTGAGCGTAAGCTTAGTCTGCAAAACACGGTTGGTAACAAACTAAAGATCAACCGTATCATCCAATCCAACGAACAAGCACGGAGTTCCAACAACACCAACAGATTTTTCCTCTTAGCAGATTCTGAGAGCCAAGCCGATCCGGAGCAAGTGACCCAGAAGAAACCAAAGCCCCCACCTATTTATATTAGGGAGAAAAGTTCAAACGCTGTGGTCAACAAAATTATTGCGATGGTCGGGATGAAAATTTTCATGTTGTTCCGCTTATGAAAGGGAACATCCACGAAACCAAAGTTCAACCCAAATATGAAGAACACTTTCGAGCTGTGTCTAAATACCTGGAGGAAACAAAAAGGAATCTTTACACCTACCAACTAAAAAGCCGCAAAGGACTACAAGTAGTACTAAAAGGTATCGAACCTGACGTCGCCCCCTCTGAGATATTAGAAGCCAACTGCAAGGGCAACAAAAACCGTAAGCTTCGATAAGCAACAAGCGGTTCCGGCCATACAGACAGGTATGGATCGCTACATCCAGATTAAGCGTAAGCTTAGTCCGCAAAACAAGGTTGGTAACAAACCAAAGATCAACCGTATCATCCAATCCAACGAACAAGCAAGGAGCTCCAACAACACCAACAGATTTTCCCTCTTAGCAGATGCTGAGAGCCAAGCCGAGCCCGAGCAGGTGACCCAGAAGAAACCCAAGCCCCTACCTATTTAAATTAGGTAAAAAAGTTCAAACGCCCTGGTCATCAAAATTGTTGCGCTGGTCGGGGATGAAAATTTTCATGTTGTTCCGCTTATAAAAGGGAACATCCACGAAACCAAAGTTCAACCCAAATATGATGAACACTTCCGAGCTGTGTCTAAATACCTGGAGGAAACAAAAGAGAACCTTTACACCTACCAACTAAAAAGCAGCAAAGGACTACAAGTAGTACTAAAAGGTATCGAACCTGACGTCGCCCCCTCTGAGATATTAGAAGCCAACTGCAAGGGCAACAAAAACCGTAAGCTTCAATAGCAACAAGCGGTTCCGGCCATACAGACAGGTATGGATCGCTACATCCAGATTGAGCGTAAGTCTGCAAAACACGGTTGGTAACAAACCAAAGATCAACCGTATCATCCAATCCAACGAACAAGCGAGGAGCTCCAACAACACCAACAGATTTTCCCTCTTAGCAGATGCTGAGAGCCAAGCCGAGCCCGAGCAGGTGACCCAGAAGAAACTCAAGCCCCTACCTATTTAAATTAGGGAAAAAAGTTCAAACGCCCTGGTCATCAAAATTGTTGCGCTGGTCGGGGATGAAAATTTTCATGTTGTTCCGCTTATAAAAGGGAACATCCACGAAACCAAAGTTCAACCCAAATATGATGAACACTTCCGAGCTGTGTCTAAATACCTGGAGGAAACAAAAAAGAATCTTTACACCTACCAACTAAAAAGCCGCAAAGGACTACAAGTGGTACTAAAAGGTATCGAACCTGACGTCGCCCCCTCTGAGATATTAGAAGCCAACTGCAAGGGCAACAAAAACCGTAAGCTTCGATAAGCAACAAGCGGTTCCGGCCATACAGACCGGTATGGATCGCTACATCCAGATTAAGCGTAAGCTTAGTCCGCAAAAAACGGTTGGTAACAAACCAAAGATCAACCGTATCATCCAATCCAACGAACAAGCAAGGAGCTCCAACAACACCAACATATTTTCCCTCTTAGCAGATGCTGAGAGCCAAGCCGAGCCCGAGCAGGTGACCCAGAAGAAACCCAAGCCCTCACCTATTTAAATTAGGGAAAAAAGTTCAAGCGCTGTGGTCAACAAAATTATTGCGATGGTCGGGGATGAAAATTTTCATGTTGTTCCGCTTATAAAAGGGAACATCCACGAAACCAAAGTTCAACCCAAATATGATGAACACTTCCGAGCTGTGTCTAAATACCTGGAGGAAACAAAAGAGAACCTTTACACCTACCAACTAAAAAGCAGCAAAGGACTACAAGTAGTACTAAAAGGTATCGAACCTGACGTCGCCCCCTCTGAGATATTAGAAGCCAACTGCAAGGGCAACAAAAACCGTAAGCTTCAATAGCAACAAGCGGTTCCGGCCATACAGACAGGTATGGATCGCTACATCCAGATTGAGCGTAAGTCTGCAAAACACGGTTGGTAACAAACCAAAGATCAACCGTATCATCCAATCCAACGAACAAGCGAGGAGCTCCAACAACACCAACAGATTTTCCCTCTTAGCAGATGCTGAGAGCCAAGCCGAGCCCGAGCAGGTGACCCAGAAGAAACTCAAGCCCCTACCTATTTAAATTAGGGAAAAAAGTTCAAACGCCCTGGTCATCAAAATTGTTGCGCTGGTCGGGGATGAAAATTTTCATGTTGTTCCGCTTATAAAAGGGAACATCCACGAAACCAAAGTTCAACCCAAATATGATGAACACTTCCGAGCTGTGTCTAAATACCTGGAGGAAACAAAAAAGAATCTTTACACCTACCAACTAAAAAGCCGCAAAGGACTACAAGTGGTACTAAAAGGTATCGAACCTGACGTCGCCCCCTCTGAGATATTAGAAGCCAACTGCAAGGGCAACAAAAACCGTAAGCTTCGATAAGCAACAAGCGGTTCCGGCCATACAGACCGGTATGGATCGCTACATCCAGATTAAGCGTAAGCTTAGTCCGCAAAAAACGGTTGGTAACAAACCAAAGATCAACCGTATCATCCAATCCAACGAACAAGCAAGGAGCTCCAACAACACCAACATATTTTCCCTCTTAGCAGATGCTGAGAGCCAAGCCGAGCCCGAGCAGGTGACCCAGAAGAAACCCAAGCCCTCACCTATTTAAATTAGGGAAAAAAGTTCAAGCGCTGTGGTCAACAAAATTATTGCGATGGTCGGGATGAAAATTTCATGTTGTTCCGCTTATAAAAGGGAACATCCACGAAACCAAAGTTCAACCCAAATATGATGAACACTTCCGAGCTGTGTCTAAATACCTGGAGGAAACAAAAAAGAATCTTTACACCTACCAACTAAAAAGCCGCAAAGGACTACAAGTGGTACTAAAAGGTATCGAACCTGACGTCGCCCCCTCTGAGATATTAGAAGCCAACTGCAAGGGCAACAAAAACCGTAAGCTTCGATAAGCAACAAGCGGTTCCGGCCATACAGACCGGTATGGATCGCTACATCCAGATTAAGCGTAAGCTTAGTCCGCAAAAAACGGTTGGTAACAAACCAAAGATCAACCGTATCATCCAATCCAACGAACAAGCAAGGAGCTCCAACAACACCAACAGATTTTCCCTCTTAGCAGATGCTGAGAGCCAAGCCGAGCCCGAGCAGGTGACCCAGAAGAAACCCAAGCCCCTACCTATTTAAATTAGGGAAAAAAGTTCAAGCGCTGTGGTCAACAAAATTATTGCGATGGTCGGGATGAAAATTTCATGTTGTTCCGCTTATAAAAGGGAACATCCACGAAACCAAAGTTCAACCCAAATATGATGAACACTTCCGAGCTGTGTCTAAATACCTGGAGGAAACAAAAAGAATCTTTACACCTACCAACTAAAAAGCAGCAAAGGACTACAAGTAGTACTAAAAGGTATCGAACCTGACGTCGCCCCCTCTGAGATATTAGAAGCCAACTGCAAGGGCAACAAAAACCGTAAGCTTCGATAAGCAACAAGCGGCTCCGGCCATACAGACCGGTATGGATCGCTACATCCAGATTAAGCGTAAGCTTAGTCCGCAAAAAACGGTTGGTAACAAACCAAAGATCAACCGTATCATCCAATCCAACGAACAAGCAAGGAGCTCCAACAACACCAACAGATTTTCCCTCTTAGCAGATGCTGAGAGCCAAGCCGAGCCCGAGCAGGTGACCCAGAAGAAACCCAAGCCCCTACCTATTTAAATTAGGGAAAAAAAGTTCAAGCGCTGTGGTCAACAAAATTATATCGATGGTCGGGATGAAAATTTCATGTTGTTCCGCTTATAAAAGGAAACATCCACGAAACCAAAGTTCAACCCAAATATGATGAACACTTCCGAGCTGTGTCTAAATACCTGGAGGAAACAAAAAAGAATCTTTACACCTACCAACTAAAAAGCAGCAAAGGACTACAAGTAGTACTAAAAGGTATCGAACCTGACGTCGCCCCCTCTGAGATATTAGAAGCCAACTGCAAGGGCAACAAAAACCGTAAGCTTCGATAAGCAACAAGCGGTTCCGGCCATACAGACAGGTATGGATCGCTACATCCAGATTAAGCGTAAGCTTAGTCCGCAAAACAAGGTTGGTAACAAACCAAAGATCAACCGTATCATCCAATCCAACGAACAAGCAAGGAGCTCCAACAACACCAACAGATTTTCCCTCTTAGCAGATGCTGAGAGCCAAGCCGAGCCCGAGCAGGTGACCCAGAAGAAACTCAAGCCCCTACCTATTTAAATTAGGGAAAAAAGTTCAAACGCCCTGGTCATCAAAATTGTTGCGCTGGTCGGGGATGAAAATTTTCATGTTGTTCCGCTTATAAAAGGGAACATCCACGAAACCAAAGTTCAACCCAAATATGATGAACACTTCCGAGCTGTGTCTAAATACCTGGAGGAAACAAAAAAGAATCTTTACACCTACCAACTAAAAAGCAACAAAGGACTACAAGTAGTACTAAAAGGTATTGAACATGACGTCGCCCCCTCTGAGATATTAGAAGCCAACTGCAAGGGCAACAAAAACCGTAAGCTTCGATAAGCAACAAGCGGCTCCGGCCATACAGACCGGTATGGATCGCTACATCCAGATTAAGCGTAAGCTTAGTCCGCAAAAAACGGTTGGTAACAAACCAAAGATCAACCGTATCATCCAATCCAACGAACAAGCAAGGAGCTCCAACAACACCAACAGATTTTCCCTCTTAGCAGATGCTGAGAGCCAAGCCGAGCCCGAGCAGGTGACCCAGAAGAAACCCAAGCCCCTACCTATTTAAATTAGGGAAAAAAGTTCAAAAGCTGGTCGGGGATGAAAATTTTCATGTTGTTCCGCTTATAAAAGGGAACATCCACGAAACCAAAGTTCAACCCAAATATGATGAACACTTCCGAGCTGTGTCTAAATACCTGGAGGAAACAAAAAAGAACCTTTACACCTACCAACTAAAAAGCAGCAAAGGACTACAAGTAGTACTAAAAGGTATCGAACCTGACGTCGCCCCCTCTGAGATATTAGAAGCCAACTGCAAGGGCAACAAAAACCGTAAGCTTCAATAGCAACAAGCGGTTCCGGCCATACAGACAGGTATGGATCGCTACATCCAGATTGAGCGTAAGTCTGCAAAACACGGTTGGTAACAAACCAAAGATCAACCGTATCATCCAATCCAACGAACAAGCAAGGAGCTCCAACAACACCAACAGATTTTCCCTCTTAGCAGATGCTGAGAGCCAAGCCGAGCCCGAGCAGAAGACCCAGAAGAAACCCAAGCCCCTACCTATTTAAATTACGGAAAAAAGTTCAAGCGCTGTGGTCAACAAAATTATTGCGATGGTCGGGATGAAAATTTCATGTTGTTCCGCTTATAAAAGGGAACATCCACGAAACCAAAGTTCAACCCAAATATGATGAACACTTCCGAGCTGTGTCTAAATACCTGGAGGAAACAAAAAGAATCTTTACACCTACCAACTAAAAAGCAGCAAAGGACTACAAGTAGTACTAAAAGGTATCGAACCTGACGTCGCCCCCTCTGAGATATTAGAAGCCAACTGCAAGGGCAACAAAAACCGTAAGCTTCGATAAGCAACAAGCGGCTCCGGCCATACAGACCGGTATGGATCGCTACATCCAGATTAAGCGTAAGCTTAGTCCGCAAAAAACGGTTGGTAACAAACCAAAGATCAACCGTATCATCCAATCCAACGAACAAGCAAGGAGCTCCAACAACACCAACAGATTTTCCCTCTTAGCAGATGCTGAGAGCCAAGCCGAGCCCGAGCAGGTGACCCAGAACAAACCCAAGCCCCTACCTATTTAAATTAGGGAAAAAAGTTCAAGCGCTGTGGTCAACAAAATTATATCGATGGTCGGGATGAAAATTTTCATGTTGTTCCGCTTATAAAAGGGAACATCCACGAAACCAAAGTTCAACCCAAATATGATGAACACTTCCGAGCTGTGTCTAAATACCTGGAGGAAACAAAAAAGAACCTTTACACCTACCAACTAAAAAGCAGCAAAGGACTACAAGTAGTACTAAAAGGTATCGAACCTGACGTCGCCCCCTCTGAGATATTAGAAGCCAACTGCAAGGGCAACAAAAACCGTAAGCTTCAATAGCAACAAGCGGTTCCGGCCATACAGACCGGTATGGATCGCTACATCCAGATTGAGCGTAAGTCTGCAAAACACGGTTGGTAACAAACCAAAGATCAACCGTATCATCCAATCCAACGAACAAGCAAGGAGCTCCAACAACACCAACAGATTTTCCCTCTTAGCAGATGCTGAGAGCCAAGCCGAGCCCGAGCAGGTGACCCAGAAGAAACCCAAGCCCCTACCTATTTAAATTACGGAAAAAAGTTCAAGCGCTGTGGTCAACAAAATTATTGCGATGGTCGGGATGAAAATTTCATGTTGTTCCGCTTATAAAAGGGAACATCCACGAAACCAAAGTTCAACCCAAATATGATGAACACTTCCGAGCTGTGTCTAAATACCTGGAGGAAACAAAAAAGAACCTTTACACCTACCAACTAAAAAGCAGCAAAGGACTACAAGTAGTACTAAAAGGTATCGAACCTGACGTCGCCCCCTCTGAGATATTAGAAGCCAACTGCAAGGGCAACAAAAACCGTAAGCTTCGATAAGCAACAAGCGGTTCCGGCCATACAGACCGGTATGGATCGCTACATCCAGATTAAGCGTAAGCTTAGTCCGCAAAAAACGGTTGGTAACAAACCAAAGATCAACCGTATCATCCAATCCAACGAACAAGCAAGGAGCTCCAACAACACCAACAGATTTTCCCTCTTAGCAGATGCTGAGAGCCAAGCCGAGCCCGAGCAGGTGACCCAGAAGAAACCCAAGCCCCTACCTATTTAAATTAGGGAAAAAAGTTCAAGCGCTGTGGTCAACAAAATTATTGCGATGGTCGGGATGAAAATTTCATGTTGTTCCGCTTATAAAAGGGAACATCCACGAAACCAAAGTTCAACCCAAATATGATGAACACTTCCGAGCTGTGTCTAAATACCTGGAGGAAACAAAAAGAATCTTTACACCTACCAACTAAAAAGCAGCAAAGGACTACAAGTAGTACTAAAAGGTATCGAACCTGACGTCGCCCCCTCTGAGATATTAGAAGCCAACTGCAAGGGCAACAAAAACCGTAAGCTTCGATAAGCAACAAGCGGTTCCGGCCATACAGACAGGTATGGATCGCTACATCCAGATTAAGCGTAAGCTTAGTCCGCAAAACAAGGTTGGTAACAAACCAAAGATCAACCGTATCATCCAATCCAACGAACAAGCAAGGAGCTCCAACAACACCAACAGATTTTCCCTCTTAGCAGATGCTGAGAGCCAAGCCGAGCCCGAGCAGGTGACCCAGAAGAAACTCAAGCCCCTACCTATTTAAATTAGGGAAAAAAGTTCAAACGCCCTGGTCATCAAAATTGTTGCGCTGGTCGGGGATGAAAATTTTCATGTTGTTCCGCTTATAAAAGGGAACATCCACGAAACCAAAGTTCAACCCAAATATGATGAACACTTCCGAGCTGTGTCTAAATACCTGGAGGAAACAAAAAAGAACCTTTACACCTACCAACTAAAAAGCAGCAAAGGACTACAAGTAGTACTAAAAGGTATCGAACCTGACGTCGCCCCCTCTGAGATATTAGAAGCCAACTGCAAGGGCAACAAAAACCGTAAGCTTCAATAGCAACAAGCGGTTCCGGCCATACAGACAGGTATGGATCGCTACATCCAGATTGAGCGTAAGTCTGCAAAACACGGTTGGTAACAAACCAAAGATCAACCGTATCATCCAATCCAACGAACAAGCAAGGAGCTCCAACAACACCAACAGATTTTCCCTCTTAGCAGATGCTGAGAGCCAAGCCGAGCCCGAGCAGAAGACCCAGAAGAAACCCAAGCCCCTACCTATTTAAATTACGGAAAAAAGTTCAAGCGCTGTGGTCAACAAAATTATTGCGATGGTCGGGATGAAAATTTCATGTTGTTCCGCTTATAAAAGGGAACATCCACGAAACCAAAGTTCAACCCAAATATGATGAACACTTCCGAGCTGTGTCTAAATACCTGGAGGAAACAAAAAGAATCTTTACACCTACCAACTAAAAAGCAGCAAAGGACTACAAGTAGTACTAAAAGGTATCGAACCTGACGTCGCCCCCTCTGAGATATTAGAAGCCAACTGCAAGGGCAACAAAAACCGTAAGCTTCGATAAGCAACAAGCGGCTCCGGCCATACAGACCGGTATGGATCGCTACATCCAGATTAAGCGTAAGCTTAGTCCGCAAAAAACGGTTGGTAACAAACCAAAGATCAACCGTATCATCCAATCCAACGAACAAGCAAGGAGCTCCAACAACACCAACAGATTTTCCCTCTTAGCAGATGCTGAGAGCCAAGCCGAGCCCGAGCAGGTGACCCAGAAGAAACCCAAGCCCCTACCTATTTAAATTAGGGAAAAAGTTCAAGCGCTGTGGTCAACAAAATTATATCGATGGTCGGGATGAAAATTTTCATGTTGTTCCGCTTATAAAAGGGAACATCCACGAAACCAAAGTTCAACCCAAATATGATGAACACTTCCGAGCTGTGTCTAAATACCTGGAGGAAACAAAAAGAACCTTTACACCTACCAACTAAAAAGCAGCAAAGGACTACAAGTAGTACTAAAAGGTATCGAACCTGACGTCGCCCCCTCTGAGATATTAGAAGCCAACTGCAAGGGCAACAAAAACCGTAAGCTTCAATAGCAACAAGCGGTTCCGGCCATACAGACCGGTATGGATCGCTACATCCAGATTGAGCGTAAGTCTGCAAAACACGGTTGGTAACAAACCAAAGATCAACCGTATCATCCGATCCAACGAACAAGCGAGGAGCTCCAATAACACCAACAGATTTTCCCTCTTAGCAGATGCTGAGAGCCAAGCCGAGCCCGAGCAGGTGACCCAGAAGAAACTCAAGCCCCTACCTATTTAAATTAGGGAAAAAAGTTCAAACGCCCTGGTCATCAAAATTGTTGCGCTGGTCGGGGATGAAAATTTTCATGTTGTTCCGCTTATAAAAGGGAACATCCACGAAACCAAAGTTCAACCCAAATATGATGAACACTTCCGAGCTGTGTCTAAATACCTGGAGGAAACAAAAAAGAATCTTTACACCTACCAACTAAAAAGCAACAAAGGACTACAAGTAGTACTAAAAGGTATTGAACATGACGTCGCCCCCTCTGAGATATTAGAAGCCAACTGCAAGGGCAACAAAAACCGTAAGCTTCGATAAGCAACAAGCGGTTCCGGCCATACAGACCGGTATGGATCGCTACATCCAGATTAAGCGTAAGCTTAGTCCGCAAAACAAGGTTGGTAACAAACCAAAGATCAACCGTATCATCCAATCCAACGAACAAGCAAGGAGCTCCAACAACACCACCAGATTTTCCCTCTTAGCAGATGCTGAGAGCCAAGCCGAGCCCGAGCAGGTGACCCAGAAGAAACCCAAGCCCCTACCTATTTAAATTAGGGAAAAAAGTTCAAAAGCTGGTCGGGGATGAAAATTTTCATGTTGTTCCGCTTATAAAAGGGAACATCCACGAAACCAAAGTTCAACCCAAATATGATGAACACTTCCGAGCTGTGTCTAAATACCTGGAGGAAACAAAAAAGAACCTTTACACCTACCAACTAAAAAGCAGCAAAGGACTACAAGTAGTACTAAAAGGTATCGAACCTGACGTCGCCCCCTCTGAGATATTAGAAGCCAACTGCAAGGGCAACAAAAACCGTAAGCTTCAATAGCAACAAGCGGTTCCGGCCATACAGACAGGTATGGATCGCTACATCCAGATTGAGCGTAAGTCTGCAAAACACGGTTGGTAACAAACCAAAGATCAACCGTATCATCCAATCCAACGAACAAGCGAGGAGCTCCAACAACACCAACAGATTTTCCCTCTTAGCAGATGCTGAGAGCCAAGCCGAGCCCGAGCAGGTGACCCAGAAGAAACTCAAGCCCCTACCTATTTAAATTAGGGAAAAAAGTTCAAACGCCCTGGTCATCAAAATTGTTGCGCTGGTCGGGGATGAAAATTTTCATGTTGTTCCGCTTATAAAAGGGAACATCCACGAAACCAAAGTTCAACCCAAATATGATGAACACTTCCGAGCTGTGTCTAAATACCTGGAGGAAACAAAAAAGAATCTTTACACCTACCAACTAAAAAGCAACAAAGGACTACAAGTAGTACTAAAAGGTATCGAACCTGACGTCGCCCCCTCTGAGATATTAGAAGCCAACTGCAAGGGCAACAAAAACCGTAAGCTTCGATAAGCAACAAGCGGTTCCGGCCATACAGACCGGTATGGATCGCTACATCCAGATTAAGCGTAAGCTTAGTCCGCAAAAAACGGTTGGTAACAAACCGAAGATCAACCGTATCATCCAATCCAACGAACAAGCAAGGAGCTCCAACAACACCAACATATTTTCCCTCTTAGCAGATGCTGAGAGCCAAGCCGAGCCCGAGCAGGTGACCCAGAAGAAACCCCAGCCCCCACCTATTTAAATTAGGGAAAAAAGTTCAAGCGCTGTGGTCAACAAAATTATTGCGATGGTCGGGATGAAAATTTCATGTTGTTCCGCTTATAAAAGGAACATCCACGAAACCAAAGTTCAACCCAAATATGATGAACACTTCCGAGCTGTGTCTAAATACCTGGAGGAAACAAAAAGAACCTTTACACCTACCAACTAAGAAGCAGCAAAGGACTACAAGTAGTACTAAAAGGTATCGAACCTGACGTCGCCCCCTCTGAGATATTAGAAGCCAACTGCAAGGGCAACAAAAACCGTAAGCTTCGATAAGCAACAAGCGGTTCCGGCCATACAGACCGGTATGGATCGCTACATCCAGATTAAGCGTAAGCTTAGTCCGCAAAAAACGGTTGGTAACAAACCAAAGATCAACCGTATCATCCAATCCAACGAACAAGCAAGGAGCTCCAACAACACCAACAGATTTTCCCTCTTAGCAGATGCTGAGAGCCAAGCCGAGCCCGAGCAGGTGACCCAGAAGAAACCCAAGCCCCTACCTATTTAAATTACGGAAAAAAGTTCAAGCGCTGTGGTCAACAAAATTATTGCGATGGTCGGGATGAAAATTTCATGTTGTTCCGCTTATAAAAGGGAACATCCACGAAACCAAAGTTCAACCCAAATATGATGAACACTTCCGAGCTGTGTCTAAATACCTGGAGGAAACAAAAAAGAATCTTTACACCTACCAACTAAAAAGCAGCAAAGGACTACAAGTAGTACTAAAAGGTATCGAACCTGACGTCGCCCCCTCTGAGATATTAGAAGCCAACTGCAAGGGCAACAAAAACCGTAAGCTTCGATAAGCAACAAGCGGTTCCGGCCATACAGACAGGTATGGATCGCTACATCCAGATTAAGCGTAAGCTTAGTCCGCAAAAAACGGTTGGTAACAAACCAAAGATCAACCGTATCATCCAATCCAACGAACAAGCAAGGAGCTCCAACAACACCAACAGATTTTCCCTCTTAGCAGATGCTGAGAGCCAAGCCGAGCCCGAGCAGGTGACCCAGAAGAAACCCTAGCCCCTACCTATTTAAATTAGGGAAAAAAGTTCAAGCGCTGTGGACAACAAAATTATATCGATGGTCGGGATGAAAATTTCATGTTGTTCCGCTTATAAAAGGGAACATCCACGAAACCAAAGTTCAACCCAAATATGATGAACACTTCCGAGCTGTGTCTAAATACCTGGAGGAAACAAAAAGAATCTTTACACCTACCAACTAAAAAGCAACAAAGGACTACAAGTAGTACTAAAAGGTATCGAACCTGACGTCGCCCCCTCTGAGATATTAGAAGCCAACTGCAAGGGCAACAAAAACCGTAAGCTTCGATAAGCAACAAGCGGTTCCGGCCATACAGACCGGTATGGATCGCTACATCCAGATTAAGCGTAAGCTTAGTCCGCAAAAAACGGTTGGTAACAAACCAAAGATCAACCGTATCATCCAATCCAACGAACAAGCAAGGAGCTCCAACAACACCAACATATTTTCCCTCTTAGCAGATGCTGAGAGCCAAGCCGAGCCCGAGCAGGTGACCCAGAAGAAACCCCAGCCCCCACCTATTTAAATTAGGGAAAAAAGTTCAAAAGCTGGTCGGGGATGAAAATTTTCATGTTGTTCCGCTTATAAAAGGGAACATCCACGAAACCAAAGTTCAACCCAAATATGATGAACACTTCCGAGCTGTGTCTAAATACCTGGAGGAAACAAAAAAGAACCTTTACACCTACCAACTAAAAAGCAGCAAAGGACTACAAGTAGTACTAAAAGGTATCGAACCTGACGTCGCCCCCTCTGAGATATTAGAAGCCAACTGCAAGGGCAACAAAAACCGTAAGCTTCAATAGCAACAAGCGGTTCCGGCCATACAGACAGGTATGGATCGCTACATCCAGATTGAGCGTAAGTCTGCAAAACACGGTTGGTAACAAACCAAAGATCAACCGTATCATCCAATCCAACGAACAAGCGAGGAGCTCCAACAACACCAACAGATTTTCCCTCTTAGCAGATGCTGAGAGCCAAGCCGAGCCCGAGCAGGTGACCCAGAAGAAACTCAAGCCCCTACCTATTTAAATTAGGGAAAAAGTTCAAACGCCCTGGTCATCAAAATTGTTGCGCTGGTCGGGGATGAAAATTTTCATGTTGTTCCGCTTATAAAAGGGAACATCCACGAAACCAAAGTTCAACCCAAATATGATGAACACTTCCGAGCTGTGTCTAAATACCTGGAGGAAACAAAAAAGAATCTTTACACCTACCAACTAAAAAGCAACAAAGGACTACAAGTAGTACTAAAAGGTATCGAACCTGACGTCGCCCCCTCTGAGATATTAGAAGCCAACTGCAAGGGCAACAAAAACCGTAAGCTTCGATAAGCAACAAGCGGTTCCGGCCATACAGACCGGTATGGATCGCTACATCCAGATTAAGCGTAAGCTTAGTCCGCAAAACACAGTTGGTAACAAACCAAAGATCAACCGTATCATCCAATCCAACGAACAAGCAAGGAGCTCCAACAACACCAACAGATTTTCCCTCTTAGCAGATGCTGAGAGCCAAGCCGAGCCCGAGCAGGTGACCCAGAAGAAACCCAAGCCCCTACCTATTTAAATTAGGGAAAAAAGTTCAAGCGCTGTGGTCAACAAAATTATTGCGATGGTCGGGATGAAAATTTCATGTTGTTCCGCTTATAAAAGGAACATCCACGAAACCAAAGTTCAACCCAAATATGATGAACACTTCCGAGCTGTGTCTAAATACCTGGAGGAAACAAAAAGAATCTTTACACCTACCAACTAAAAAGCCGCAAAGGACTACAAGTAGTACTAAAAGGTATCGAACCTGACGTCGCCCCCTCTGAGATATTAGAAGCCAACTGCAAGGGCAACAAAAACCGTAAGATTCGATAAGCAACAAGCGGTTCCGGCCATACAGACAGGTTTGGATCGCTACATCCAGATTGAGCGTAAGCTTAGTCTGCAAAACACGGTTGGTAACAAACTAAAGATCAACCGTATCATCCAATCCAACGAACAAGCACGGAGTTCCAACAACACCAACAGATTTTTCCTCTTAGCAGATTCTGAGAGCCAAGCCGATCCGGAGCAAGTGACCCAGAAGAAACCAAAGCCCCCACCTTTTTATATTAGGGAGAAAAGTTCAAACGCTGTGGTCAACAAAATTATTGCGATGGTCGGGATGAAAATTTTCATGTTGTTCCGCTTATGAAAGGGAACATCCACGAAACCAAAGTTCAACCCAAATATGAAGAACACTTTCGAGCTGTGTCTAAATACCTGGAGGAAACAAAAAGGAATCTTTACACCTACCAACTAAAAAGCAGCAAAGGACTACAAGTAGTACTAAAAGGTATCGAACCTGACGTCGCCCCCTCTGAGATATTAGAAGCCAACTGCAAGGGCAACAAAAACCGTAAGCTTCGATAAGCAACAAGCGGTTCCGGCCATACAGACAGGTATGGATCGCTACATCCAGATTGAGCGTAAGCTTAGTCTGCAAAACACGGTTGGTAACAAACTAAAGATCAATCGTATCATCCAATCCAACGAACAAGCAAGGAGCTTGGCTGAGAGCCAAGCCGATCCGGAGCAAGTGACCCAGAAGAAACCAAAGCCCCTACCTATTTAAATTAGGGAAAAAAGTTCAAACGCCCTGGTCAACAAAATTGTTGCGCTGGTCGGGGATGAAAATTTTCACGTTGTTCCGCTTATAAAAGGGAACATCCACGAAACAAAATTTCAAACCAAATATGAAGAACACTTCCGAGCTGTGTATAATTACCTGCAGGAAACAAAAAAGAACTTTTACACCTACCAACTTAAAAGCAGCAAAGGACTACAAGTAGTACTAAAAGGTATCGAACCTGACGTCGCCCCCTCTGAGATATTAGAAGCCCTTAAAGACAAGGGATTCTCTGCTAAGAATGTCAGAAACATTATAAACAATAACAAAAAAGCCGCAACCACTATTCAAGGTCGAGCTCGAGCCAGACAGCAAAACCTTCAAGAAAAATGAAGTGCACCCGAATTACAAGCTGCCGTTCTTGTTGGACATGAGTATGGACACACCAGGACATACTGCACACATCGGTCAGTCTGCGTAGTCTGCGGAGACTTCCACAATTCCGCACACTGCCCTGCTAACAAAGAAGACTCACGTACAAAAAAATGTGGGAACTGCGGAGGAAACCATACGGCAAACTACAGACGCTATTTGGTGTACAAGGAGCTGAAGAGTCGTATGCGACGAGCGACAGCTACGAGACAACAAAATACAAAAAATGTATATTATAAATCAACAACTACGCCAGACGTCTTTTTCGGCAAGGTAACCAGATCATCCTTCGATCCGCTCAGTACCACCAACGGCAGCTCCTATGCTGATGCTCTACGAAAACGCTCAGCAGGTCCCAGTCGAGCCGCAAAACAATTTGGAAACTATGATGTTTACCATGCAACAAAGTATGATGGAGATCATGTCCTTTATGAAAGCGACCATGCAAACGCTAGTTCAGAACCAGAATATGGTGATTCAGCTGCTTGTATCGCAACAGTTCAAATAATCAGTGCCCAATCTACGCATATCCATGTGGAATGCCAACGGCATTGAAATAACACAATTCCTGAATGTAAATCATATCGACGCCATGCTGCTGGTTGAAACGCACCTCACAAGCAGATATAACTTCCATATACGGGGTTATACCTTCTACCGCACAGTACATCCTGATGGTAAAGCCCACGGCGGCACCGGCATCTTAATTAGAGAACGTATCAAACACCATTTTCATCAAAGGTTTGCAACAAATTACTTGCAAGTCAGGTCTATAAAAGTGCAGTCAGGAAACGACAACCTTTGCATCGCCAATGTCTATTGCCCACCTCGCTTTACAATCTCTGAAGGTAAATTCATGGATTTCTACAACTCATATCTGCTGGAGACTACAACTCCAAGCAAACGCACTGGGGATCACGCCTCGTTACTCCCAAGGGAAGGCAACTTTATAATGCACTTATAGATGTGAGAAATAAGTTGGACTACGTTTCTCCTGGTAGCCCAACATATTGGCAAGCCGATACCAGAAAGATACCAGATCTTATTGATTTCGCTGTGACAAAAAACATTACCAACTAGTACAAAGCATCCTTTGTGGAGGGCTCATCCAAACCTAAGCTCTCCGGTTGAAACCGTCTCCCCGAAAAGAAATTTTCAGGTTGCTGGGCACGCAGCGACATAGACAGAGCTGAAACATTTGCCTCACATCTCAGAAGCGTCTTACAGCCGAACCCTGCTGCAAATTCTTTTGTTCTACCGCAAATCACCCTGAAAGTGAATCCGCGATAACAGCATTTCGATCGAACGACATCACTAAGGTAATCCGGGAGCTAAAACCGAAAAAGGCTTCCGGCGCTGACCAAATAACTCCAAAAATGATAATTGAACTTCCGAACTGTGCTATTGAGGTCATCTGTAAACTCTTCAATGGGATCATAAGTATCGGCTCCTACCCAAAAAAATGGAGAAAATCTATTATCATAATAATACCGAAGATCACACTATACCGCCCTCTTACAGATCAATAAGCTTATTATCATGCCTGTCCAAATTGTTCGAAAAATGCCTTTTTACACGTATAATACCATATATTGGAGCTCACAATATTATCCCAGCCCATCAATTTAACTTCAGAGAAAAACATGGAACTATCGAGCAAGTTAACAGAATAACATCAGAGATTTGCACAGCCATCGAACATAGAGAATACTGTAGCGCGATATTCCTCGACGTATATCAAGCATTCGACCGCGTCTGGCTCAATGGTCTCATGCATAAAATCAAAGCACTTTAGCCGTGGTATACCCATTAACTACTTGAGTCATATCTCTACAACAGAGTCTTCGCAGTGAGGTGCAACACAACAACATCCGACAACTACAAAATCGAAGCTGGAGTCCCACAAGGAAGCGCACTTGGACCTACTCTCTTTGTCCTCTACACAGCGGATATTCCCACGTTCGACCGACTAATAACCTCCACTTTCGCCGACGATACTGCCATCCTCAGCTGCTCCAGATGCCCAGTCCGTGCAACATCCCAACTTGCCAACCACCTCACGGTAGTGGAGAAGTGGTTATTCGACTGGCGTATTAAAATCGAGGAACAGAAGTATAAACACATAACGTTTGCTCTTAACAGACAAACATGCCCTCCGCTCTACTTGAATAGCACACAGATCCCCCAAGTCAACGAAGTGACGTATCTCGGCGTCCACCTCGACAGACGTCTAACATGGCGTAGACATATAAAATGCAAGAAACTACACCTAAAACTTAAAGCCAGCAGCCTCCACTGGATTATAAACGCCCGATCGCCCTTGTATCTGGACTACAAGGTCCTGCTCTACAACTCCACTCTCAAGCCAATCTGGACGTATGGCTCCCAGCTTTGGGGGAACGCGAGCCAAACCAACATAGACATCATCCAGCGTGCTTAATCAAAAATCCTGAGAACTATCACTGGGGCACCATGGTATATTCGAAACCAAAACATCCACAGGGATCTCGGCATTCTCGCAGTAAAACATGAAATAGAGAAGCAAAAAACGTCGTACAAGGAAAAACTCAGCCCACCCAAATCCTCTCGCAAGGGACTTAACTCAGGTTTCCAGAAGAACCCGCCTACAACGTAACGACCTACCAACCCAGCCATAAAATGTCACGGCCACTTTTACTGTTCCAGTCTACATGACTGATAGTTAGGTTATTGTATAAGATTTGATACACTTATTGTTAGTCTCGTAAGGAGAAGATTCAATATATAAAAGCAAAGTTAAAAAAAAAAAAAAATGGGGTCCGAATGACTAGAGCACATTTTGATTTTTGTACTCGGCGAGACCAAGTACGGGCGTCCTTGCGTGCTTTCGAACCGTGACTATTCGCTTAACAAATGATTCCGATTTTAAAATTTTTGTAGATCCAGTATCCAGGAGCAACCTGCAGGTTGTAGTTTTTCATCAAGCGTAGATCACGTCTGCGAGGATGGTTGGCGACGGAGTCTGGGAACCTGCAGCCAGAGCCAGAGTATGATGCGTAAAAATGTTTTCCGCGGAATGGACTGTAATGTGCATATATATCGAAAGCGCACTGTACTTCATACATTGCTGCATATGAATTAACAAACATTAAATATACATTTTTTGTTCAAGTACCTAAACCAAGTGGCCGAAGTCCGAACCGTCTATATACATTGGCCGGTTAAGGGAAAGTGCAAGTGTCAGCATAATTGACACACGCGGGCCTCACATGTATATGTGCATATTACCTCGCGCTGCAGACTAAGCGAGCATAGCTACTTATATGCAGAAGAATAAATATAACCGCCTCTCCGCTACCGCTGTTGGCAGCGCGGTGGGAAATGGCTTAACTCTTTAATTCATAAGACAATATATGAAAAAACAGAAGCAACAGAACTGTTGAAGCGGCACCACTTGCTGCTCCGATTATTAATAAAGGCCAAATATTATTCACTATAGTTGGAAATCTTTTGATTGGGTACATGATATTATAGGACACTCCACAAATAATGATATTTTTAATCAAGCTTTTGCTTGTGGCCGTTTGAAAAATCCGCTTGTGAGTGCCATTATTAAAATGTACATTTTGGTTCTTCCCTTCGTGGATGCGGATCTGCGTGGTGTGTGGCAGCTGTGTTAAAGCTTCCAAAATATAGCAGAGTGAGGTGGAAATCCCAGAAATTGGGAATGGTCACACTCTTCCTTCCGAGTCTGCGCACTGAGCCCCAGTTTGGCTTATTGGTATCCAATATGTCTATAAAATTAGCCAGGGATCTCGATCTTCGCAGTGAACGGCTTGTAAACCATTATTAACTTTGTCTGCTTAATCGGTAAGTCTACGCATACGATTATGCTATTTAAGGATGTAACCAAGTAACAGTTAGAATGTTAATGGAATGTACTAGGCAAAGCTCGAGGTGCTGCTTAGGGATCCTCAAGTATAGTCCGCTTATAAATCTCATTGGAGCGGCGAACAAAGCAATAGAAAGTTAAATAAGCTATAGGGTGTCTCCTTCAAGTACATACGGGGTGTTCCCAAGCATCGATAGATATAAATTCTACAGTTTTAAAGGCCCTTGAATATTTCTAATGGCAATATTGGATATGGATATTAAATGTTTTAAATGTTTTACCAAAAATTTTTAAATCTTTCTTACCTTAAGTGAATTTTTAACCCGATTGATTAAGTCCATCTTAAAGAGACTTATCCACTGACCAACTTGATTCAGCACCGCTGCCTTAAACCCAGTCATGTTCAGTCGCAAGAATACAAAGAAATCTTCATGCGTGTCCCAAGTACGGATTTGATCTTGTAACTCTATAAATCTATCAAGCTGTTCTTTATAGACCGAAAGTGGGGGGTTCTCCATACCCAAAGGCTTGACCAATGAGCTGCCTTCCTGGTCCGCCTCAGCATCGCGTTCGTCTAAAGTTAAGTTGCGACCGAATTTTTTTACTTCCGCCAAATATATGCTTTTATCCCAAATCCACAAGCTGGAGTACTCCATGTAGCCCTTGCCATGAACTCGAATAGCCTGTAAGGCGAGCTTTATTTTGTTCATAATTTCAAGACGTTGTTTATCTAACTCTGTCTTATCCTGCAGTTCGTCTGTAAAAAAAAAATATTTTGCCGTTTTATTTAACAAAAGGTAGTTTTTTAAGCTTACTAATGAAATTTATAGGAGGCTGACCAGTAACTTCGGAAGGATCTTGCGCTACACGATTTAACAGACTCATCATATTATTCATATCGTCAAGCAAAGTTTCAATAAAAAAAGCGAATCCCGTTTTAGAGGAGGTATCAAGGTTCAAAAAGTAAACTACGTTAGGCTCCTGAAGTTCCATAAATATTTCAAATATTGGTGTATTATTCTCATATCGATTGTCCACTTCCATTCGTAAATATGTGCTGCTTGTTATAACTGCATCCACTAAGTTTTCAGCAATGTTTTCATCCACATACTTCTCGTATTCGCGGAACAGGTTACGTTCTTCCATACTTACCCCATTAAGGAGTTCATAACGGTGAAAAGGTGTAATTATTTCCTCTTCACTCTCTGATTGTTCTTCTTCATATTCCTCTGAATAGTCTTCATCGTCACCAGTATCTCTTTTCTTCTTAAATTTTACACTTGTCATAGCAGACAAACTTTTAATAGGAGGCCAAATTCCATCGCCTTCCTCATCCTCCTCGCCGTGCTCTCCGGGAGGTAAGCTGTACCTTCGTGGAATATCGAAAAATAGTTTTAAATTTATGTACATTAGAAGGTCAATAAGCCTCTGGGTGTTTGACGCCATTGCTGTTCGCATGCTTAGAATGGGCTCCCGCGGTTCTGTGTGAAGTAAAAGCCGTGGATTAAGATCCTTGCGCTGAAATAGTGGAACTTTCCCCCAGAACTTTATACTCTCCTTAATGGCTTCAAGATTTTCTTGAGCAGCAACTAAGCGGTCGTGCAAGTATTTGACCATTTTGAATATCATCACTATAAAGCGTTGACCTAAAAAAGAAAAAAAATATATTTATAGATAGATAGATATAGATATTAATATAAAAATGTCTTACTAAACTGGCTCCATTTAATTGACTCCATTAGTGGATTCATTTGCTCCTCTATCATTGCCATTTCTGCGGCAATCAATCGCTTTTCCGTTTGGTGTGCACGAGCATTTGTGTCATTATACCACTCCGCTATGCGCATTAGCTTAATACGAGCTTGCTGTCAAATTTAAATTTACATTAATATAGAATATTTACTACCATGGAGGTGTGACTCTAATAAATCGTGTCAAAGCCCTATCGCCGGTAGCATTTTTCGTGCCAGAACATTTGCTGAATTTCATAAGCTCCTAAATATGAATGACCCATCGGTCTTGTGGCAACTATAAAAGTTCCTTTTAATACCCTTTTAGAAGTTTGCAACGCAGTGAAGGAGACATTTCCGACCCTATAAAGTATATATATTCTTGATCAGCATCAACAGCCGAGTCGATATAGCCATGTCCGTCTGTCCACCTGTTCGTGTCTCTGTCTGTCCGTTTCTACGCAAACTAGTCCCTCAGTTTTCAAGTTATCTGAATGAAACTTTGCAGAAAGTTTTCTCCCTACTATATAAGTCGGAACGGGCCGGATCGGACGACTATATCATATACCTGCCATAGGAACGATCGCCAAATTTTCTGAAAAGAAATTATAACTTGGCCAATTTTCAACATATTCTCATATAATTTGAGACATGGCCATTTTGTATTTTTCTTAAATTTTGTTTTAAATTAATTAATTAATTAAATTTCAGCTAGCTTAGGTTTAATTATCGTAGCAACACCAAAGGTCGTTTTAACCATTCTTTACTGAAATGTTTATTAATTATTTTGCATTTTTGATTCTTACCGAATTCTTACCGCTGCGACGAAGAACTCGCCGCAGCAAAGCGGTCAGTGCTTATATATCTTTATTTATAAGTAAGTGACGACGAAGAGTCGCCGAGGTAGAGAGAAGGTATTGTGTTCCCATGGTGTCAGAGCGGTCGCGAATGTCAGACATGCCGACGCATCACTGTGGTGGCCCATTGCTTGGGTCTTTGACTTGTAAAATATAATTATAAGTTATGCATAAGACTGAGTATAGTGTGCATTAGATATGTAAACATATTACAGTGCCTTGGAACTTGCGAAGTGTTTGATGCTTGCAAAATAGCTATAATTTTGAGATGTTACGGAAGCTCGTTACGGTACGGCCGCAAAGCAATGCTTCTCACAACGGAAGGCCGCTCAGTTAATCCGCTCGTTCCTCTCTCTCTGCAGTGACCTAAGGGATCTCATCAGCTTGGCTGAGAGCTCCGCCACCGCATCCCATGTTCCTCGGTTCACCAGCATCAGCGGCAACAGCGTGTCAACCCTGATCGCTGAACCCGCTACCGCCTCCAGCGCATCCCTCTTCTCGTCGAATCGGCGACATTTGAAGATGACGTGTCCCGCATCTTCGATTACCCCAGATCCGATCTCCTGGCAGCCGTCCTCCGTGTCGTGACCGAAACTCTTCAGGTAGCTGCGGAAGCAGCCATGCCCGTTCAGCACATGGATTAGGTAAGAATCTATCTGCCCGTGCTTCCGCGTTGGGGATCAGCAGCTTTCTTGTGTTCTGCTTGGGTCCTCTTGTGTTTAACAGCAACCGGGCGAGTGCTCCTGCTGTTCCACTGGCCTTTTTTTGAGCGAACTGGAGGTGCTCCCTAAAGGATAGCCTGGTGTCGAGGAGAACACCAAGGTATTTTATTGCCCTCTGCGACTGGACCACAGCTCCGCCAACCTGGATCTGTGCCGTTTCCATCATTTTTCGGCTCGAAATAAGGACCGCCTCGGTCTTATGTGCAGCTAGCTCCAGACCAGCGCTCGAGAGCCACGATTCGATCGCCTTGATCACACCATTCGCCTTCTCCTCTGCAGCCGCGCGCTTCTTCGCAACAACCACTACCGCTTCATCATCGGCGAAGCCAACGATAGTGGTGTCGCTGGGCATCGGAAGTCGTAGAACCACGTCGTACATGGTGTTCCAGAGGAGAGGTCCCAACACGGAGCCCTGAAGGACTCCGGCTGAGACTTCGTATACTCTGGGACCCAATTCCGTGTCCACTATTAGCACCCTCTCGCTGAAGTAGCTCCTCACTATATCAACTAGGTACCCTGGGATGTTCAGGGCAGCGAGGGACTCCAGCGTCCGGTTCCAGTCAGCGGTATTGAAGGCGTTCTTTATTTCCAGCGTTACTATTATGCAGTAGTTCTTGGAGCCGCCTTTCCACCTCGTTCCCGCGATCGCCGTTCCCGCTATCTCCTTCCCTGTCTCGATAGCGTCCAGCGTTGGCCTCTTCTTTCCAAAGCCAAACTGGCTAGGGGAGAGGCCCTCGGCCTCTCGATGGCGGCATTTAGTCTTGCTGCTATCACCTTCTCGAACACCTTGCCAGTGATGTCGGTAAGGCAGATAGGCCTGTAGGAGGATGGCTCCTCAGGCTGTTAGCCCTGCTTGGCCAGCAGCAAAAGCTTTTACCTCTTCCATCTCTCCGAAAGAGTGCCTTACTGGAGACACCTGGTGAATACGCTTGCGAGCTCCTTTGGGTGAAGCGCGATGGACAGTTTCAGGGCCCTGTTGGGTACAGCTTTCGGCCCAGGCGCCTTCTTGGGGCATACGCTTCTTCACGTCAGGATCACCTCGACATCAGAGACCTCCCAGTCGACGTTGGGCTGCGCTTCGTGCGGGTTTATTCTCGGAAACAGCGCCTTTAATATAGTATCCAGGGCTTCCGGGTCCGAAGGAGACGTACTGTCTGCTCTCATTCCTTTAACCGCGTTCCCGGGTCACTTGCGTCCAAGCACTTGGACAGGAGATCGGCTATCTCGTCGCTCCACCAGAACGTTGGCCTTTGGTTCCTACGAAAAGACCCTCTCTGCCGCATGCTCTGGTCACAGGCATGCTCCAGGGCCGCTGCGATCTGGCTAGCCGTCTCGTTAGCTCCACCCTGCACCTCGGCTGACAGGCCGTGCAGCGCATTTGCGAATGTCTGGGCGTACAGCGTGTCCGATCGGTACACCTTTTTATGCTACGGCAAGGAGCGCCTGTTTCCCACGGGCGCACCCAACTTGCATAGGATCGCCTCGTGGTCGCTCTCGGTGTATGAGTCGCTGACTCCCCAACTAGCGTAGTGGGAGATTGTGCTACATAGGTCGATGGTTGTGGCGGCTCTTGCTCTGGCAAACGTGTGCCTCACCTTTTTGTCTGCTACAGTTTTTGTAGCTCGAAACGGGGATGGTTATTACCGTATGAAACGGGTTTGATTCGATAATATTTGAGTTCGTCTGATGGTTTTTATACCTTTGCAGGGTACTATAATTTTAGTCAGAAGTTTGCAACGCAGTGAAGGAGACATTTCCGACCCTATAAAGAATATATAGTTTTGATCAGCATCTACCCATGTCCGTCTGTCCGTTTCTGCGCAAGCTAGTCCTTCAGTTTTGAAGCTATCTGAATGAAACTTTGCAGATCGTCTTATATATGCTTTCACTGCTATATAATAAAGCTGCCAGATCATCTTATATATGCTCTCACTGCTCTATAAGTGGAAACGACTATATCGTATAGCTGCCATAGAAACGATCGGTAAATTTTCAGAAAAAAATTAGTTGGCCAATTTTCAGCATATACGAGTATTCATATAATTTGAGACATGGCCATTTTATATTATTTTCGAATTTCGGTTTTAATTTGATTACGACTATTGCTCAGACGAACACTAGATATGAGACATACATTATTTGTGTAAATTAACCGAGAGTCATGAATTTATATAATGTAATCTAATAGTTGACATGGGTGGAGTGCCGATAACATCGAGACCCACCTGAGACGAAAAATTTGAGGCTGCTCCCCGCTTCCTAAATGAGGTCCTTAGCGGGGGACTCCGCAGCTCCAGATATGCAGATGTGCAAAAGGGTGGGTCCTCGATAAGGCGGGAGTCTATTTACTTAGGCTTTGTCATAATATCAGTTTCATACAAAAACTCAACTAATAAAGGTCTTATTATTTGGGTCCTTTCATTTTGGTCAATCGAGCCTTCGAAGCATTTTTACTTCAAATAACTCTGGAGTTTTCCCCTCTATGGTAAGGGACTAAGAGAATGGCCAGCTCCTTAAAGCATAGCTAAACTAATTGACTCTTGTTTCCCCCTCTATGGTAAGGAACAGAATATAAATTTAAAAGCAAACACAAATATTTCAATATCTTACCTGGTTGGTTAAAAACAAAAATTTTGTTGTCGAGAAATCGACAAAAATATAAATAGATACATATCGTAGTCGTAATTTTAGAAGCAAAGACATCGAAAGTGTTGTGAATGATCAACAATTAAGATCAAAATTAAAAAAAAATAAGATTCCTATCAGGGACAAAAAATTAAAACTAAATCTAACTAAAACTCTATGTGCAAAATATAAGCAAAAATAAAAACAAAAAGAAAGAAATACAAAAACAAATAGAAGGAAGGACGACCCCCAGCAACTGGAACTCAAAAATAAGCAGCCACAAGAGCATCTACAACAGCAACAGCAACAAAAGTAGTAGTAACAACATCAGCAACGGTGGAGACGACATCGGAAATAGCAGCTAAGTCAACTGATAAATATTTTGTTTACAATAAGACCTCACATTTAAAATTTAAGACAAAATTTAAAAATTTTTAAGACAAAACAAGTTTATCTATGAAATTAAAAAAAAAAAAAAATAATAATAATAATAATAATAATAAAATGTTGTCCGCTGAAACCATTGCACTTATCAAAAGGCAGGTAGAAATTACTAAAGCCTGTATGGAGTTATTAGAGCTGCTAAGCTTCAGTTTTCTTTATCTTAAAACATTTAATGAATTAAAAGCAGAATGCGTGCAAAATCACTCGGCGCTGTTGGAGTAGTCGATCACGAATACTTAAAACATTAGCACTTTGACGAGATGATGGCTTCTTTTAAAATCAAAGAAAAAATTTATAAATCAAAATCAAGTTACCCAGATTGATGTCACTGATAGGAGTTATGATGCGAGATTCGAAGAAATTGAATTCGACATATCTACATTAACTAATGATATGAAAGTTCAACTTCAGGAAAGTGTGCCAATGAAGGTAGATGTTGCAAATCAAAATATTGATGATTTACCAACTCTACCTAAAATTCAGGTTCCCAAATTTTTTGGATATTCCAAGGATTGGGACCTATTTTATGAGTTATTTAATGAACTCATTCATTTAAGGGACGATTTGAGTCCAACCTTAAAACTTAATTACCTCAACATCTCAGTAAAGCGAGAAGCCAAAAACGTGGTTTGTCACCTACGAGCCCCGAAAATTATTGACCAAGCGGTATGAAAATAAAATAAAAATATTTTCTGTGCAACTTAACCGCCTCCTTAAGCTTGACAATGTGAATTTCAACTCAACTAGGCAATCAAGAATGTTTATTGACTCTATAATGAGTCAATTCATAAAATAAAACAAAAAGCACAACTTTAAGATGAAGGGAATATCATCTTTGCACAGATCATTTTAAAACAATTTAATAAAGAAGCTCTACAATTATATGAGAGCCACACAAAAAAACTAGAAGAGATCCAATTATTGTCCGACGTTCTAGAAGTTTTAGAGCAAAGATTGAGTTCGATTAGCTCAGTTCAGGATGAGAATTCTATTAAAGAAAAAATTGTTAAGAAAAAAATTTCGGATTAAAACTGTCCCATTTGCAAAGGTTGGGGACACACAGTGGTGCAGTGTCGCACATTTAAATATTTAAACCCATCAGAAAGGATGGAAAATTAAAAAAGCCAAATTGTGTTTAAAATGTTTAAAACACTCATATACAAAAAATGCTTTAGCGATATATAGTGTTCTATTTGTAAAAAAATCACCATAACATGCTTCACATACATGATCAAAAAATAGGAAAAGTAAACACAATAAGGACGTCGGATCAAGCCGTATAAGCTACGGCTAGGGTTCAAATAAAATCATCTAACGGAAAATATGAAAATTTCAGAGCTTTGATTGACAGTGGTTCAAAAAGGACAATTATCTCTGAAGAATCTGCGCAGATCTAAAACTACATAAAATTAGATCTCAAACTGGCTGGCGAAAATCCTTCAGCTGAACCCTCCACGAGGGTACCGGCTGGGCAATGGGCACTGTATTACCCGTACAACGTTTAGTGTACTGCCGCCTGCTCTGTCCGAGATAATGCAGTGTCTAGCTAAGGCTTCGGTTCAATTCCTTCCGCTCAAAAAAGCCGGAGGAAATGAACCATTAGCCATTGCAGAAGGTGCCTGGCGGAAGGCATAAAACGCCAGTGGGTGGTTTCCCCGGAAAACAAACCAGTATGAGTGTCAACCCAAACGTCGGTGGGAAGCGTGATCCCTACCACCGGCGGGCACGGAGAGGAGCAATCCTCTCTGCGTGTAGCCAGCGATCACACCTCTGATGTGACGGGAGCAGGTCATGTCAGTTGAAATGCTACTGCCTCACAAACACAAACAGAAACACTTACGCAAACGGGGAAGCTTAGCCGCTCAGGTGCCATTGTCGATACAGACTCGGACCTGGAGAGCGTGCAGCTCTCCAAAGAAGAGGAGGAAGCCCTTCTCCGCTCGCCGAAACCAGGCACCAGCTCCCCGCGCAGGGACGGGCCGAAGCGTTCAAGCGAGGGGATGAAGGCCAAGGCAAATATAAAGCCGCCCTACGCATCCAGAGCCGGCTTAAGGAAAAAGCCGCCCTATCCCCAGAGGAGAAGGCAAAGCTTACCTGGGCCGAGCAACGGATTACTGAGGGCAGGCTGCACTTTGCCAGCCTCCCTCACATGACATCCACGGGCGGATTTGCCAATAAAGTGGAGGAGACGCTCGCCAACAAAAGGCAACGCTCAGCCGAGAGCGCCAACAAGGACGCACCGGGGAGCAAGCGGAGACGCGGGCCTAAGGAGGCGGGACCTCCCCCAAAGGCAATGAGGCCCAATAAACCCGCTAAAGTCAATGAGGTGACCAAACGACAGCTGATCGTGGCACTCATTGACAGAAGCGAAGAAAATGGTAAGATGACCGAGTCGCGGTGAAAGTTGGTGCATGCGCGGCTCGTCGAATCATTACTTGCACGGATGGAGGAAGACCCCGCAGCTCCCATGCCCACATTTGATGGTGCCGGATGGCTGAATGGGGTTAAAATCCTGAAGTGCATGGATGATCCGACGAAAAAGTGGCTGACGCAAACGGTTTGCCAGTTGGAGGCGTTGTGGGAGGGGGCCAAGCTGGAGGTGGTGGATAGGGACCTAATTCCGTCCATCCCTAAGGCGAAGGTACTCTTCCCCATCGCAATCCAAGGGGACCGGGCGCTAAAGCTGCTGCAGCGGCAGAATCCGGACATCCCAACTGCGAACTGGAAGGTTCTGCATATTGTGACCCCATCACCCAAGGAGGGGGGCCAAAGTGCAGTCCTCCAGATCAACAAAGAGGCAGAAGACAACCTCTATCCCAGATACGGAAAGATGGCGTGGGGCATGGGTAGCGTCTACCTGCGCCTCAAAAAACGCCATCCCGGGGATAAGGATGCTCACACCCTGAAGGCAGGCGTGGTGGATAAAGACCTAGGTCTGGAAACCATCGTGGATGCCGCCCAGGGACTGACGCTCGACGAGGCCTGTGAGGAGGAGGACGGTGACCTGACCCTGACAGTCAACCCGTCGAATGGAGGTGAGCCCGGTACCCATGACTCTCAGAGTGCTGCAGCTCAACCTCCATAAGAGCAAAATAGCGTCGGCGGAACTCCGCCGTGGAGCAAGGGTCCGCCGACATAGCTTTAGTCCAAGAGCCATGGATTACCTCGGGCAATACCGTTGCCGGACTAAAGTCCTCAACCTAAAATCTTTTCTATCCACCAACGGTAAGCAGAAACAGAACCGCCGTGCTTGTACGGAAGGAACTACACGCTAACCTTATGTCTCATTACAGCACGGATGACCTGACTGTGGTGTTGCTGGACAGCGAAAAGAAGCGCCTTCTGGTAGCTTCTTGCTACATGGCACACGATAGATTGGCCCCACCGGAGGCACTCAGGAGCCTGCTAGAAACCAGCCCGAACGACCAGCAACTGCTCGTGGGCGCAGACGCCAACGCACACCACTGCGTATGGGGAAGTCCCGACATAAACGACAGAGGTGAGTCACTCCAAGACATTTTACTTTCTACTAACATATTTATAGCAAATATGGGGAGGAGCACACCTTCGTAGGTCCCACCTCCTCCAACGTGCTTGATCTTACACTCATAAAGGGACAATGTACTATGGTATCAGATTGGAGAGTTCTCGAGAGACCCTCCTTCTCAGACCATAAGTACATACAATTTCAATACAGATTTGAACACTCCCCAAAACGAGCCGGCTTCAGAAACCCCCGGAATACAAACTGGGGAAAGTTTAAGAAGGCCATCACGACAAGGCTCGCAACTACTCCGGGCGCAGTAGATTCCGCGGAAAAAATAGAAAAGTCCCTAGAGACCTTTTCCAAAGAACTACTAGACGCGTATGCCCGATATCAGAAGAGAGGAAGAGAACCAAGCCACCCTGGTGGAATAGGGACCTCTCAATCCAACGCGACAAACTCAGAGAATTTTTCAGAATCGCTAAGCTGGCGAAAGATGAAATAATCAACGAGGAATACAAAGTCCTACTCAGGGACTACAAGAAGGAAATACGCAAGGCGCAGAGGAACTCGTGGAGAATCTTCTGCTCCAATATAGAGACTGCCCCAGAAACTGCTATCGAAGCAGCCAATCATACAGAGTCAGCTCAAACGCGAAGACGCACAGTGGACCGAGGGCAGCGAAGAGGCCCTAACGGCACTAATGCAAGCTCATTTCCTAGGATGTACTGAGGTACCCGATGCGAACAAGCACCAGGACCTAGGAAGTGATCACCCCATGGCTTTACGCTATATTCACAGCTTGCCTAAAAACAGGCTATATCCCTATCCACTGGAGGACCTCTCGGATTGTCTTTCTGTCAAAAGCAGGGAAGTACAGCCACGTGAGCCCCAAGGATTATAGACCGATAAGCCTCACCTCTTTTTCACTTAAGACGCTAGAAAAGCTGTTGGACTTACACATCAGGAACGATGTGGGAAGACTGCTGTCAACCAACCAGCATGCTTACACAAAAGGAAAATCAGTGGAGACGGCACTACACTCGTTAGTAGCTACCATTGAAAGAGCCCTAAATAATAAGGAATATGCGCTCGGAGTGTTTGTAGACATATCCGGAGCTTTCAACGTGACCACAGACGCTTTAATGGACCGCCTAGAAGCGATCAACACGCACCCTGCCGTCAACTTGTGGATAAGAAATCTTCTAAGTTGTAGGCGGGTATAATCCGATTGGGGCACCGCCTCCATGGTGAAAGGAGCTCACAGTGGCACGCCGCAAAGCGGAGTCCTCTCGCCCCTCCTGTGGAATTTGGTGGTGGACGACCTGATCAAGAGATTCGAAAGGAAAGCCCCAAAGATAACAGCCTATGCCGACGACATAAGCATCATTATCACGGGAGTCTGTCCATCGACTCTCAGCTCGATTATGGAATCAACACTCAGGGAGATACGTGAGTGGGCGCAGAAGGTAGGACTCAGTATCAATGCGGACGAGACGGACCTCATTCTCTTTACCAAGAGATACAAGGTGCCGCTATGGATCCCCCAAAAATTAACACAACCAGGCTGACGCCGAAAACGCAAGTAAGATACCTAGGGATTGTACTGGACAGCAAGCTTACATGGAAGCCCAATGTACTAGAGAGGGTGAAAAAGGCCACCATAGCGCGATACGCATCCAAGAAGATGCTTAGCAGCACATGGGGTCACTCGCCCGCCCTTATGCACTGGGTCTACATATCAGTGGTGCGTCCGACTCTTCTGTATGGAGTCTTAGTGTGGTGGCAAGCCATGGCAAAGAAGACGTATAACAGGCTTATGGAAAGAACCCAGCGGCAGGCACTGCTCTGTTGTTTCGCCCTCGCCTCGCATTTCGCTTCGTTTTCGACTGATATCCGTCTGCTCGGCCGCGGAGCGCGCTATTCTGTGATAAGCAGTGTACTTAACAAATCAGCGACTGTTGACAATTAGTAATGGCTAGCAACGGGGCTTGAGATGCCAAAATAGCAGCAGCAGCAGCAGCAGCGGACTAACTGCAACTGCAACTGCAGCAGCAGCAGCAGTGCAAACGACGCGCTTCAGTGCAGCGGAACGGAACGGATCCGATACGGACTGGACGGGACTAAACTGAGCTTAGCCCTAGACCATAGCCATGAAGTTCGCCGAGCACCTGTCGGCGCACATAACGCCCGAGTGGCGCAAGCAGTACATCAACTATGAGGAAATGAAGGCCATGCTGTACCTGGCCGTGGAGGAGGCGCCATCGGTGGAGGGTGTCGAGGACGATGTGCTGAAGCGTCATTTCGCCAACTTTGATGAGAACTTTTTTCACTACTGCGACAAGGAGCTGAAGAAGATCAACGCGTTCTACTCGTAGAAGCTGGCGGAGGCCACGCGAAAGTTTGCCACCTTAAATGCGGAGCTTAAGGCCTCCATGGAGGAGTCGGAGCGTAGTGCCAAGAAGTCCAAGGGCCAGAAGCGGCATGCCGCTCTGCCGGACCGCAAAGCCCGTGAGCTGAAGTTGGCTTTCAGCGAGTTCTATCTGAGTCTGATCCTCCTGCAGAACTACCAGAATCTGAATCACACCGGTTTCCGGAAAATCCTAAAGAAGCATGACAAGCTTCTGCGGGTGGACACCGGCGCCAAGTGGCGGCAGGAGTACGTGGAGGCCTCGCACTTCTTCACCAACAAGGACATCGACAATATCATCAATGAAACGGAGACCACGGTCACTGGAGAACTGGAGGGTGGCGATCGGCAGCGGGCCATGAAACGCTTGAGAGCTCCGCCGCTGGGGGAACAGCAGAGTCCCTGGACCACCTTCAAGGTGGGTCTCTTCTCCGGCAGCTTCATAGTGCTGGGCATTGTGGTCGTACTGTCGGCAATCTTCCACGAGATCAGCGGTGAGAATCTTAAGGTCACGTTTCGTCTGTACCAGGGGCCCCTGCTCATCATCGAGTTCATCTTCCTCATCGGCGTGAATATCTACGGCTGGCGGTCGTCCGGCGGGAATCATGAACTTATCTTTGAGTTCGATCCGCGGAATCATCTCTCGGAGCAGCATCTCATGGAGCTGGCGGCCATCTTTGGCGTTGTGTGGACGCTCAGCATGCTGAGCTTCCTGTATAGCGCCAGCCTGGCCATACCGGCGTTCATCAATCCGCTGACGCTCACCCTGATCATGGTGCTCTTCCTGGCCAATCCCTTTCACGTGCTGCATCACGAAGCCCGCTTCTGGCTGTGGCGGATCACTGGTCGCTGCCTCTCCGCTCCGTTCTTCCACGTGGGCTTCGCCGATTTCTGGCTGGGCGATCAGCTCAACTCTCTGGCCACGGCCATTTTGGACTTTGAGTACCTCATCTGCTTCTACTTCACGAACGGCAACTGGACGGAGGCGAGGGATGCCTCCATCTGCATGGAGAAGGACTTTATCATCCAGCCGATAGTCAACTGCCTGCCCGCCTGGTTTCGATTTGCTCAGTGCCTGCGGCGTTATCGCGATTCGAGGGAGGTCTTCCCCCACTTGGTGAACGCCGGCAAATACTTCACCACGTTTCTGGTGGTGATCTTCGCGACCCTCAAGAGTTTCCATAGTCCGAACTATGCCAGCACATTCGACAATCCCTACACTTGGCTGTGGATCATCGCCTCGATTGTCTCCTCTTGCTACGCCTACACCTGGGACATCAAAATGGATTGGGGTCTGTTCGATAAGAATGCCGACGAGAATACGTTCCTGCGCGAGGAAGTTGTCTACTCATCGACGGGCTTCTACTACTTTGCCATTGTGGAGGATCTGGCGCTTCGCTTCATTTGGGTGCTGTCCTTCTACCTCACCGAGATGAAGATCGTTGGCGGTGACATTATGACCTCCATCACCGGCATCCTGGAAGTGTTCCGTCGCTTTGTTTGGAACTTTTTCCGCCTGGAGAACGAGCACCTGAACAATTGCGGTAAGTTCCGTGCCGTGCGGGATATCTCGATAGCACCGCTGGACTCCTCCGACCAGGCGCTCATCCTGCGCATGATGGACGAGGGCGATGGCGTGATCAATCGCTACACCAAGACGAACCGGCCCAAGCCCAAGAAGGTCAAGGATCCGGAGAAGCGCAGCCTGTTGCAGCCGCGCGGCTCGCTGCCCGATCTGCGGATCGATATGGATAGTAAAAAGTTGTAGGCGAGACTAGAGCTTCCTAATGAACGATTTTGCGGTGAATAATTCGGTTTTTTTTTCTTGTTTAATTCTCTTTATAATGTATATTAATTTTTTTTTGCGTTGTTTAGCTAATTTGTATATTTAGTGACTAAGTACTTAAAGTTGAGGAGAGTCAGAGAGGGAGACGAAAGTGTCCAGCAATAATTAGTGCCTAAGATTTCGAACTAAAGTAGCATTCCATTTGTATGCGGAAACGAACCTATGTCTATATCCTAAACCATTAACTGCATATAAAGCCCCAAAACCTAGCCACCTAAGCCACATTCCCACTTTTCCGTGACCCAAATCAAGAGCCCGATTCCCGAGACCATATTGAGACAGAGTTTGGAGCTGAGAGAACGGCAGTATTAGTACTTAGAACAACCACATTCCTCTATCTCTACCTAGTTAGATCTGTTGTCTGTCCATCGAAAATCAAACTGAGACCATAACCGAAGAGAATTGTACATATAGACTACATTTGTATATTGTTGTTGTGCCTCCTGTGTGTGATCTGTGTGCGTGTGTGAGTGCGAGAATCCAGAACTGAGCCTTAAGTTGTAAGTTCTGCAAGAAGAAACAGACTTGAAACGTGCAACGTTGTATATACAAATCATAAACTATATATCTGTGTATCCCAGCCAGATTATACGAACTGCAGGCTTTGGGAAATTCACTAAGCATCGGCAAGGAAAAACTACTATACTATTTAAGGACTCGTTCTTGTCGCGATATTAATCTGAGACCTTATCAATTATTTGCCATTATATAGAGCTCGGGTTTTTTGAGCGCTTAAATCGCTTTTGATACGAAAAGAATAAATAATAAACAAGACGTGAGCACAAGAAAAAAAAAAAAATAAATAACAGAGGCGCTGAGGTCAACTCCAACAAAAGCCCTCGAAACGATTGTAGGAATAGACGCGCAACTGACTGCAGGAAAGGCGGCACAACGCCTGATTGCATCAGAAAACATGACAATGCAAGGATTCGGGCATAGTTCAATTGGTCGAAACATGAGCAGTGCGTCTGACTACATGATTCCCAAAACATGCCCAGATGTAAAAACAGCAACATTCAGGGGACCTGACGACTGGAAAACAGTTCAGGATCATGCTCAACACCTCAATACCTATACCGACGTCTCCAAGATGGAAGAAGGAGTAGGAGCGGGCATATACTGCACAGACCCTGAGATACGGCTTGCTCAGAGCATAGACCGCCCACTTGAGGCGATCAATTTGTTCGTAGACAGTCAAGCGGCGAAAAGATCCGTGCAATCGTCAGCGGTCAGTTCCAAAACTGTACTGGCAAGCAGGGAGGCACTAGATAACCTAAGCACGACTAGATCAGTGCGAATCTACTGGGTTCCCAGCCACCAGGGCATAAATGGTAACGAGACCGCAGAACTTGCAAAGGAAGGCGTTGGACTGACTAGTAAAAGAACAGAAAATGTTCCTGTCTGGCTAAGAACGCTACAAAGCGAGCTGGAGAGACGGGCAGTCGCACAAGTAAAGAGCAGATGGAGGAGAAATTCCACAACCTGCAAGATATCAAAGATCATGTGCAAAGAGCGCAACGACAAACTCAGCCACTATGTGCTGCATCTTTCACGACAAGACTGCAGACTGATAATGGGAATTCTCACAGGTTACTGCCTGGCTACGGCGCATGCAGACAATGCCAAATGCCGGAAATGTGATGAATCCGAGGCTACCGAAACCTTGGAGCCCTAGCTACGGCAAGGATAAGATACCTGGGTGCTCCGATTCTGGCATCACTAGAAGATGCCTCCAAAAAAGGCCGGGTGAATAACTTACCTTCGCGAAACACCTTGATCCTCAAGGACTTTGATAACCGCGTTAATACTAAGTGGAGTATCTTCCACAGGAAAGTGCATCTCCAGGCACATAACAATTATATCAATTAAAAATTCTCCTAAAATATTAGAAATTAAATTAAATGAAGGATTTTCCAGTCAGCTCAATTGATGTTGATAAAGCAAAATGGAAAAACGATGAATTGGCTGACCCCGATTTTACTAAACAAGTCGTATTGATCTTATTATTGGGGCTGACTTATATACTCAAATTCCGCAGAATGGTGTAAAAAGAATAGAAGGGCTCTTTGGTCAAAAAACAAATTTTGGATGGATTGTTTCCGGACACAAAAAAAATAAAAAACTAGAAAAAATGCTAACTTCGGCACGCCAAAGTTTGTATACCCTTGCAGCTTACAATTGGATTATTATGAATTAATAAAATATTATCAAATGGAAAGTAAAACTAACAGGAGTTGTATACAACAATACATACAAAAATTCGGTTTAACATTATGTATACGAACATTCCTATGGCAGCTATATGATATAGTATTTCGATTTTGATTATATTAAAACCGAAATTCTGAATAATATAAAATGGCCATGTCTTAAATTAAATGAAAATATGTTGAAAATTGGACTAGTAATAATTTTTTTTCGATCGTTCCTATGGCAGCTATATGATATAGTCGTCCGATCCGGCCCGTTCCGGCTTATATAGCAGTGAAAGCATATAGAAGGCTATTTGCAAAGTTTTATTCAGATAGCTTCAAAACTGAGGAACTAGTTTGCGTATAATCGGACAGACGGACGGACAGACGGACGGACAGACGAACGAACAGACGAACGGACAGACGGACATGGCTAGATCGACTCGGCTCTCGATGCTGATTAAGAATATATATACTTTATAGGGTCGGAAATGTATCCTTCACTGCGTTGCAAACTTCTGACTGAAATTATAATACCCTGCAAAGGTATAAAAACAAAATGTTGTTGATAAAACACACCACGTAGAAAACAAGTTAAAGGTCTGGCAAAAGAAAGAATACATATCAATGGATGTAACTGATCGGGATTTTATTCCCCGGCAAGACTTCACTTCGAAGCTATTTTTTAAAAGAATACATCAACAAATTATTTTGAAAAATTTAAACAAAAACAATTGGGCAAGTTAAAAATTTAGATGGTAGCAAAATGACCCAGAACAAAAAATATATCTGGGTAAATAGAAAAGGCATAAAGGAAATTTGGACTCGTCATCCAAATCTATACCTTAAAATAAATAATTTAAAAAATATGACTGCTCTGCTGAGGAAATAAATGATATGTGCATATTTATTTATTTATTTATTATAACAGATAGAGTAGCTTACAAAACTAAACTAACTTAAGTAATATAGCGCTGGCTGCAGAGCCTATGGCTATGTTGGTTTACAATGGTACTGTATCTTAATCTAATATTGAGTAAATGGCTAGTTGATTATTGTGTTATGTACATTTGTCTTTTTTTTTTTAAGTGAAAACTTCTTATGGCGCGTTGGACACTTTTGTGGGTGAGGATTTTCTGCCGTTTTCGCAACAGATGAGATTTTACACAGATATGGGTATGCGAGAGCGCTGCATGCTATACGCCAGAGCGCCCAAACGCTGTTTACGACGGAGCAAATTTCAATACATTCAAATGAAAACACCAACACTAGTAAAGATAAAATTTGTTTTATTTTATGACCCAACAACAACCACATGCAAGTGCAGTTACCTTGCTCAAATGCAGATGAAGAATAGAGATAAGAAAACGAAAGTGAAAAATTGTTTTTGCAATTAGCATTGACGCATGCCGATAGCCGTGTACATATAGGCATTTGCTCGCCTATGTTTCGGAGCCAATAACAACAAGAAAGGAAGCTAACTTCGGCACGCCGAAGTTTGTATACCCTTGAAGATTTCAATTGCATTAATTATAATCTAAGCCTGTCTATTTTAAAATGAATTACTTTCAATTCAATTTTATTTTTACAGTTTTACATTTTTTACATTTTTACATGTAAAGTCAAATGTAATTTAAATCCACATTTACCGATCAATCATTAATTGAATTTTTATGTGAAGAATTTTATTTAGCGATGTCCAATGATCGTAATCTTAGCACAACAAAATACAAAACTACTATTGATGCAATATTCACAAGATATATATATAGATTTAAGTCAAAATTGTTCATTTCATACTTTAGTTACCATAGACGTATTGTTCAAGTTTTAGAATTTAATGAAAATGCTGATAATAATGATAAAATACTGATATTGATGATGTAGGAGTTGTTGAAAGTATGGATGAGAATTAATAAATTTTGTATTTACTGTTTACTAATATTTACTCATTTAAATAAAACCACTTCCTTCGAATAAAGTTTCTATATTATTATACTTCATGTCCATTCAAAAAGTGCCCACATTGCTTGGATAAACTTGATTTTTTATGTACAATTACTCATGTCGCGAGCGCATCTAAAAATGCTCACCCAAAAAAGTGCCCAACGCACCATAAGTTCAAGTTTTCACTTCTGCCTGCACTCCCGGAGTGCAACCCCCCTTGTTTTTTTTTTTGTAATTACTATTTTTTACTCTTGTAAGTGGCTCAGACTGCTGCGCACTGCAAAACCAAGACAACTTTGTTGCTCTATGTTAAAGGTTTATTCCAGAAGAGGACATGTGGAGCAAAACAAAACTAACGGCAGACTCAAAAAGTTAAAAATATTACGAGACATTGTTGACATATTTAAAGATATAATTTTGAATATATGTGTTTATCGCTGTTCTACAGTTGGAGTTATATTTAGGACTTCTTCCCAGCCTTCTTCCGTACTCGAAAAATAAAGGTTTGCGTTTCCCCTTGTGACGATCTGTCGCTTCCGGATGGCTCAGGGGTGGCCAGGATTCGCCTCAGACAGTTATTTGTCTTCAGGCGTGGTTGCTACCCCGGTCCCAGAAGAGAAAGCAAGGAGCGTTACACAGTAAGCGAGTATTGAGCTTTATTCATAGACAATAGTTGACAGCAATTATGGACTGGATCGGGTGTTCTCGCGTCGGAGCCTGCTCCCGTTGGTGGGTCCTGGGTCGTCCTGCCGCTGGGCCGTCCTGCCGCTGAGTCGTCCTGCTGCGGTGAGCCCGGTTGCCCATGGAAGTCTGTCTGCACCGGGGTTTGAGAGTCCCCTCGGGTCTGCCAAACAGTAGACGAACTTGGGAGACCACTCGAGTCGGCTACGGATGAGAAGGTTAGGGAGACCGCTCGGGTCTGCTATAGATGCGAACGGTTGAGAGTCCGCTCGGGTATGCCCAATACGAGGAAGTTTGAGAGTCCGCTCGGGTCTGCCAATTAATGAGAAGGTTTTAGAGTCCACTCGGGTCTGCGAGAGAAAGTTTGAGAGTCCACTCGGGTCTGCCCAGTATCAGAAGGTTTGAGAGTCCACTCGGGTCTGCCCAATATGAGAAGGTTTGAGAGTCCACTTGGGTCTGCCCAGTGTAAGCAGGTTTAAGAGTCTGCTCGGGTCTGCCAATTAATGAGAAGGTTTAAGAGTCCACTCGAGTCTGCGAGAGAAAGTTTGAGAGTCCACTCGGGAATGCCCAGTATAAGAAGTTGGGTCGGTAGACCGAACCACGGATGATGGGAGTACTATAAGGTTTAGTTACCACGCTTGTTTACCCGATCCCTATCCTGCGAGTCCTCCTTCCTGTTTGCTGCTGGTCCGTTGGCTGCTGCTAGCTACTCCTTCGCCGATCGCCGGCAGAGACTAAGTGACGATGTGACCGTCCACGCACGCTTATAGGCTGGCGTTTTTTCTTCTTCCCCGTTCCGTTCCTCTTCTACGTTGTCCGTCCTTATTGTTTATTTATGTATTATCTCATATGTTCCCTTACATTATTATTATTGTTTACTTGTATTTGACTTCATTTGTTTCCCTATGTTTCTGTACTTCATATGTTTCCTTAACCTATTTTATTGTGTACTTGACTTCAGTTGTTTTCTTTTTATCGTAATCCTTATGTTTCTATTACTACATATGTTTCTTATATATAATACTATCAAAATGAGACTCATCCGTCTCGTTTGTTTCTTTATTTCTAATAATGTAAAATAATACCTAAAAACCTTACTTTAATCTTCTACTTTGTAATTATTAAAGTTCCCGTTCACATCGCGTGCGAGCAGCTATTCTGATTTGTGCATTTCATTTTAATTATATTCACAATTTTCGTTGTGCTGCCAATGGTTTGCTTGTGCTTCTTTTTGTACTCCTCTTTGTGCCTTCTCCGTTTAGCCGTTGCTTGCGAAGTCGCGACAGCTAAACGTTAAGCTTGTTAGCTTGCTCCCACAATCACCGGCTCCCCCACTCTCTCTGTGCAGCTGCACTATCCCTATCTCTCGTAAGGGTAACAGAGGTAAGTCCACATAATGTCCGGTATTGTCTGCGCCATGAAAACCTGTAAAAGTGTAATTGCGGCTAATGCTCTGGCTGGCTAATCGGCTGCTGGCTCTGCGACAACATTGTGCATGCCAAAAGCATTGTGGTTGTAGCGCGGACAGTGAACGATTTAAGGAGAAACATCGGTTTGCGTTATTGCTGTGACGCCTGACGCCACGTTGAAGGTGAAATGATATCTTTCATGCGGCAAACCAAGGGCAGTTTTAAGAATGTATTATCGAGTTTTCGTAAAACTCATGAAATGTTCTTAGCGCTATACAGTCAATTTAATAGCCCTAAGCTGTTAAATTAGACTCCTAGGTTCAAAAAAACATCATCTGCATCTGGGTACGTTTAAGAACACTCTTGCCTAAGGAATAGTTAGCATGGAAACAATTTCCGCAGTAAAATGACATGTATTTACATTTGGAGTTGTTAAGAAACAACAAATTGTGCACTAGGACAACATGTTGTTCAAATCAGCTTACAAAAGCTTAGGAGAGTCTGGATTCGCAAGAGGCAAACATAATTTAACATCCTCAGCGTACATCATGACGTAAGAGTGGAGAATAACTTGGGGCAGATCATTTATAAAAATTGTAAATAGAAGAAGACCGAGGTGGCTCCCTTGAGGAACACCAGAAGTCAACAAGGTTTGAGAATGAACCCTTGAATCAACTCTTTGAATACGGTTCGACAAATAAGTAGAAATCCACTTGATCAACGTTACCGGAAAACCCAAAAGACAAAGTTTCTTCAACAGTAACTGATGATTCACCGAATAGAAGGCTTTGCTGAAATCTGTGAAGATAACATCGGTTTGGGTGTTATTTTTAAACGCGTTTCTAATCACAGCAACAAACTCAAGGAGATTTGTAGACGTAGATCTGCGTTTCATAAAGCCATGCTGTAACGGGGACATTATTGAGCAACATTGGTGCTGAAGCTGAGCAGTAATTAGAAATTCAAATAATTTCGGAATCGCACTAAGTTTAGCTATGCCTCTATAGTGTTCAATATTAGATTTACTGCCCTTTTTATGAAGCGGAATGATAAGAGATTCTTTCCAAACTTCGGGGAAAAACTAATGCTGAAGTGATAGCTGATAAAGTCTAGACAGTGGTCGACATAATGCGCTGATCAAATTTCTCAGAACACAACTAGGTACAAGATCTGGACCAGAGGAGAAGGAAAGTTTGATTGTTCTGAGATTATCAGAGATTATCATCTTCGCTGATTACAGGCATTAAAATGCAATTGGAGTGCGGAAGAGGGAAAGAATACTCTGAGTTACTATCGAAAGAATTTTGCGAACAGGTTCGCGATATAAGGCTCATTGGAACGGAGGCATTATTGAAATGAAGACATGATGGAAATTGTTGAGATTTCCGTTTCAAGTTTACGAAAGCGTAAAATTGCTTAGGGTTTGTCTGAAACTCAATTTTGCACCGATTTAAGTGGTTTCTGTAGCATTCAGAATTGTGTGCTAAACATATATACTATACTTTTTAAACACTCTGGATTTCAAATTTCTTAAATAAGGAAGCCGACGAGAAAACCAAAGGGACTTATGAGAAACAACTGGTGAGGGAAATGAAGGGACATACATGTCGAAAACTGCGTACATTATGTCATAGAAACGCTTATCGATGTTTGACGGATCCTCTGTGGAGTTGAAGAAAGTCCAATCAGTTAAAGATAAGTGGAGTTTAATTTCTGTAAACTTTGCTTTTCGAAAGCAACGAAACGTTACAGGCTCAGCTTCCGGACACAATAGTAATGGGGTGGAAGCTTCAAGGATTAGCTTCAAAGTGGGATGATAAGCGTCTTCAGGACTAGAAAGAGGATCAATTCTACTGACGAAGGCATTGGCAAACTCAGAGACAAAGATGAGGTCTAAGACATTATTACTGCAGTTCCTAAAGAAATACAATTGTCCCAATAAGAGGTCAATGAGACCGTGAATTAAATCGTGGGGTGAGGTGGAAACAGGAACATTAGAATCAGGCAAGGGCATCCAAGAAATGGAGGGCAGATTACAATCACCCATGACAATAAGGTGGTAATTAAGACCAAGGGAAGAATGAATTTCTTGAATTAAGGATAGATGCTGCATATATATCGGTGTCGGACATGGGTGGAATATACGAACATGAAACGTAGATAGATTAATCGTAAACCTAGATACGAACCGCCGCAAACTCTAGATCAGTGTCAATTTTAGTAATGATTTTAAAAACCAGATCGGACTTAACCGCGATGAAAACACCACCGCCAGTCCGTATTGGACGATCACGTATAAGGATAGTAGGTTAGCCTAAGCCGGATGGCCCTCACGGGGCCGCGCATAGGCCAATGTGGCCCGTAGCTGTCCGAAATTTTATGAGTGGACCTAGAGAGTATTAACGCGGTTATCAAAGTCCTTGAGGATCAAGGTGTTTCGCGAAGGTAAGTTATTCACCCGGCCTTTTTTGGAGGCATCTTCTAGTGATGCCAGAATCGGAGCACCCAGGTATCTTATCCTTGCCGTAGCTAGGGCCGGACATTTACAAATGAGATGCTCCAAGGTTTCGATAGCCTCGGATTCATCACATTTCCGGCATTTGGCATTGTCTGCATGCGCCGTAGCCAGGCAGTAACCTGTGAGAATTCCCATTATCAGTCTGCAGTCTTGTCGTGAAAGATGCAGCACATAGTTGCTGAGTTTGTCGTTGCGCTCTTTGCACATGATCTTTGATATCTTGCAGGTTGTGGAATTTCTCCTTCATCTGCTCTTTACTTGTGCGACTGCCCGTCTCTCCAGCTCGCTTTGTAGCGTTCTTAGCGAGAAAGGAACATTTTCTGTTCTTTTACTAGTCAGTCCAACGCCTTCCTTTGCAAGTTCTGCGGTCTCGTTACCATTTATGCCCTGGTGGCTGGGAACCCAGTAGATTCGCACTGATCTAGTCGTGCTTAGGTTATCTAGTGCCTCCCTGCTTGCCAGTACAGTTTTGGAACTGACCGCTGACGATTGCACGGATCTTTTCGCCGCTTGACTGTCTACGAACAAATTGATCGCCTCAAGTGGGCGGTCTATGCTCTGAGCAAGCCGTATCTCAGGGTCTGTGCAGTATATGCCCGCTCCTACTCCTTTTTCCATCTTGGAGACGTCGGTATAGGTATTGAGGTGTTGAGCATGATCCTGAACTGTTTTCCAGTCGTCAGGTCCCCTGAATGTTGCTGTTTTTACATCTGGGCATGTTTTGGGAATCATGTAGTCAGACGCACTGCTCATGTTTCGACCAATTGAACTATGCCCGAATCCTTGCATTGTCATGTTTTCTGATGCAATCAGGCGTTGTGCCGCCTTTCCTGCAGTCTATTCCTACAATCATTTCGAGGGCTTTGTTGGAGTTGACCTAAGCGCCCCTGTTATGCAGAGCAGTGCCTGCCGCTGGGTTCTTTCCATAAGCCTGTTATACGTCTTCCTTGCCATGGCTTGCCACCACACTAAGACTCCATACTAAAGAGTCGGACGCACCACTGATATGTAGACCCAGTGCATTAGGGCGGACGAGAGACCCCATCTTCTTGGATGCGTATAGCGCTATGGTGGCCTTTTTCACCCTCTCTAGTACATTGGGCTTCCATGTCAGCTTGCTGTCCAGTACAATCCCTAGGTACATATATTACTTGTGTTTTCGGCGTCTGCGTGGTTGTGTTAATTTTTGGGGGGATCCATAGCGGCACCTTGTATCTCTTGGTAAAGAGAATGAGTGCCGTCTTGTCCGCATTGATACTGAGTCCTACTATCTGCGCCCACCCACGTATCTCCCTGAGTGTTGATTCCATAATCGAGCTGAGAGTCGATGAAGAGACTGCCGTGATAATGATGCTTATGTCGTCGGCATAGGCTGTTATCTTTGGGGCTTTCCTTTCGAATCTCTTGATCAGGTCGTCCACCACCAAGTTCCACAGGGCGAGTGGACTTCGCCTTGCGGCGAGCCTCTGTGAGCTCCTTTCACCATGGAGGCGGTGCCCCAATCGGATTGTACCCGCCTACAACTTCTCATCCACAAGTTTGTGGCAGGGTGGCAGTGGATACGGATATACCCTGTTATTATTAAGCCATGGGTTGATCACTTCCTTGGTCACCTGTAGCATGGCTGGAAATATTCCGTCTAATCCTGGTGCTTTTATCCTCGAAAAGGAGTCTATAGCCCAGTGAATTCTTCTAATGGTTATTAGATTAGTTGGGAGGTGCTCTTCTCCAGTTGCAAGGTCCTGGTGCTTGTTCGCATCGGGTACCTCAGTGCATCCTGGGAAATGAGCTTGCATTAGTGCCGTTAGGGCCTCTTCGCTGCCCTCGGTCCACTGTCCGTCTTCGCCTTTGAGCTGACTCTGTATGATTGGCTGCTTCGATAGCAGTTTCCTGAGTCTAGCCGTTTCTGGGGCAGTCTCTATATTGGAGCAGAAGTTTCTCCACGAGTTCTTCTGCGCCTTGCGTATTTCCTTCTTGTAGTCCCTGAGTAGGACGTTGTATTTCTCGTTGATTATTTCATCTTTCGCCAGCTTAGCTATTCTGAAAAATTCTCTGAGTTTGTCGCGTTGGATTGAGAGGTCCCTATTCCACCAGGGTGGCTTGGTTCTCTTCCTTGCTTCCGATATCGGGAATAATGCGTGGTACGCGTCTAGTAGTTCTTTGGAAAGGGTCTCTAGGGACTTTTCTATTTTTTCCGTGGAATCTACTGCGCCCGGAGTAGTTGCGAGGACTTTAGTTCGGCAACGGAATTGCCCAAGGCTCTTGGACTAAAGCTATGTCGGCGGACCCTTGCTCCATGGTGATGAGTAGTTCCGCCGACGCTATTTTGCTCTTATGGAGGTTGAGCTGCAGCACCCTGAGAGTCATGGGTACCGGGCTCACTTCCCTTCGACGGGTTGACTGTCAGCGTTAGGTCATCGTCCTCCTCCTCACAGGCCTCGTCGAGCGTCAGTCCCTGGGCGGCGTCCACGATGGTTTCCAGACCTAGGTCTTTCTCCACCTCGCCTGCCTTCAGGGTGTGAGCATCCTTATCCCCTGGGTGACGTTTTAAGGATAGTATAGTTCCCTGAAAAAATCTCAGAGTCAGACACAGAGGAGTTGAGACATGTTTCTGTAAAGACAATAACATTGGCATCGAAAGAGACACTATTGACGTGCAGCACTGAGCTTGCCAAGTAAACTACGAACATTCTTATAGTGAAGACCAAAAAAATCCATTAGTTTTTTGGAGGCCTAGTTTAAGCAGTTTGAGGCCCGCAAGCACGAGGATTACTCTTGTTTACGAATTCGTGAACCATTGCATGCCCAGGCCATACTGAAGGATCAAGAACGTTAAAAAGTAGTACGTCAGAAAGTGCAATTTTAAACGAAGATATATCACGTCTTTGCTCAAAGTTGAACTTGGAGACATTAAACTCAGTAGCAGAAACATATAATTTGTTGCTCAAGTGGGTCTTAACTTCGCCCTCGGAAGCACCTGGATTGAGGCGAGAAACAAATATATGCTTTTTAGGAGCAACACCAGCTAAAGGCACTGGTCTACGTTGGGGAACACCAGAAATTGTAGACTGTTGGGGACAATTTTTGGTAACAGCCGGCGCTGAGATACTGATCACCGGGAGAACCACTGGGTAAGCATTCGACACCAGCGACGCATCGTTGATGGCAGCAGCACGCGACTTGGATCGTAGACAGGCTGCTGAACCGGGGGCATAGCGAATTCGCCCAGTCCGAAAATGCGGACCGGTACATCAACTTCAGCAGAGGCAGCAGCATGCAACGTGGATCCCTGGTCAACGTTGACAGGCTGCTGATCCAAAGGCATGACGAGGTCATCAAGTACAGAAGTTTGGACCATGGATGCAGCATCTTCACGAGAGTCATTATCCATGGCAACGGGCTCGGCACGTGGGCTGAACTGCATAAGGGGGCTTGCAGGGTCTTGAAGAGATAAGAACTTATCAGATAGGTTACTCGTTTTTTTGTTTGCGGAGTCACTTAGCAGTTTTAACGACTTAAAGTGAAGCTCCGCCTTCTGGAAACGAGCTGACAAATCCTTAAAGCCGCCCGCCAACGACTGAAACTCCAGGTGAGTTTGCATCATGAAGACCCGCATATCGGATTTGTTATGCAGGCAGCTCGGGCACGTCCAGTACAGTCCGGCATACTCTCGAATGCGATCGGAGATACGCGATCCAATTTGCGTCAGATCGGCACATCCAGGGTGAGCGATATTGTTTCAGAGCCAACAGTAAATGGTGGCCTGCCACGAAGAAATTTTTCGGCCGTTCGAGCACATGGTGAAACAACAAGTAGCCATTTTTATACCCTTGCAGGGTATTAAAATTTCAGTCAGAAGTTTGCAACGCAGTGAAGGAGACATTTCCAACCCTATAAAGTACATATATTTTTGATCAGCATCAATAGCCGAGTCGATCTAGCCATGCTTGTCTATCCGTCCGTCTGTTTGTCTGTCCGTCTGTCCGATTATACGCAAACTAATCTCCAATTTTTAAGCTATTCGAATGAAACTTTGCAGGTAGTCTTCTATATAAATCGGAACGGGCCGGATCGGACGACTATATCATATAGCTGCCATAGGAACCATCGGTACATTTTCAGAAATAAAATTATCCCTTGTCCAATTTTTAAGATATTTTCATATAATTTGAGAAATAGAAATTTTATATCTTTCTAGAATTTCGATTTTAATTTGATCATTATCGGACTACTATATTATGTAGCTGTCATAGGAATGTTCGGGAAATATTCCGTATACGTAATGTTAAAGCGAATTTTAATTTGTATAAATGTTGTGTATAATTCCTGTTCGTTTTACTTTCCATTTTATTAATTCATAATGATCCAATTGTAAGCTGCAAGGGTATACAAACTTCGGCGTGCCGAAGTTAGCTTTCTTTCTTGTTTGGATTAAGAAATAATTAATCCTAGTAATTTACAAAACGCTTTAATTTATTTGCGCGACGAAGGAGCCGATCAAAACAAAGAGCGAGCGAGAATATTGAAAGCGGTATACAGAAACAATTGCACCAACATTAAAGCTGAACCGAATGCAGCGGTAAGCGGTACACGCACAGCAGAGAAAAAAAAGGCAAGGCGAATAGAAAAATTATAAACCCGAAATCGTTTTCGTGGATTAAAGACACTGTCTTTATATAAAATGATTTAGATGTTGAGGCAAAGTAATGAACACCTGCACTTTGATCAAATGCCAAAAAAATTGGACTTTGAGAATTAGGATTTCACAGTGAAAACTTTAAACGAAGGTAGAGTGAAGGAAAACACTTCCGACTAAGAGCAAAGCTTTATGCAAAGTGACCCCTCAGACTCCCACTGACTCCCAGTGACTCCCTCATAGCAGTTCCACCAACTCAACAGGTATTTGTATCGCGGCATTTCCCTGGAAAAAGGCAGATTTTCCTATGCTAGGTATATTTAATCTTTCAAAATAAATGTCCCAAACGAGCTCTTTGACACAATATGCTCTACCAAATTCTGGTCGGAATATATTGTCGTCAAAGAGTTGGAAGCTAAAAAAAGCGGCCTTTACGAATAAGTCTTCCCATGCCCGACCAGAAAACTGCGCCCTATATGACACCATTTCCAAAAAACTAACCGACTCCCTCTTTATCTCCTATCAGAATGCAAGAGGTTTACGCACTAAGCTTCCCAAATTGTATTCTGATATACTTTCGTTTGCTTCCCAGGTTATTGTATTCACAGAAAACTGGTTAAAGCCAGTATACCGACTGGATCGGCCTATCAGACGTAGGGGTGGTATCCTCATAGCGGTTGACTCCAGTCTCACATCTAAATCTTTAACTTTCAAGGAGTGCAACGATGTTGACTTCCTTTGTGTGAAGCTATCAGTCAATGATAGCTCCATTTTCAATACTTGTTCATACATTAACCCCTTGTCAGAACTTCGTATTTATTTTAACACTCTTTTTGCTATCCAGATGGTCTCCAATCGTCTTTCGGATAGGGACCATTTAATAGTTCTTGGTAATTTTAATATGCCAGGGGCTATTTGGCCCTCAAATAATTCCACAAACTCACTTCTTGCTACAACACAGCATTTTATTGCTGGTTTGTTTGTCATTTCGCTGTCTCAAGTCAACCATGTACGAAATCTCTGTTTTGTCTCCGATCCTGCTAGAGTTAGTTTAGCTAGGGTGACGCCGCTGAAGCTACCCCAAAAATCATCCTACTATCAATGTGACCCTTGACGTTGGGGCTGATTTACAGAATATATCTCACAGTCCAGCCAAAAAAGTCATTTGCTTCGAAGAGTTTTATATCTGATTTTAATTGGTCCGATCTATACATGTGCACTGACATGGCGGAAGCCATAAACATTTTTTACAGTGACTTGAGTTCATATTTTACTGAATGAGTTCCGTCATACTACCCGTCAACCTCGAATAAGCCTCCAGGCTTAACTAAAGAGTTGAGTCGCCTTAAAAACAAAAAGTCTATGTTGTATTTTAAAATTAAATGTACCGGTTCTCAATCTGCCCTTTTCTGTTACTTATCGGCTCGGACAAGATTTACCGTATTGAACACGCAGTGTTCCACAAATGATTTAACTCGTTGTAGGGCCCAATTCTCTCAGGACCCAAAACAGTTTTATAATATTGGTAACACTAAACGTAAACCAATTACTCATTCTTGCGAACTATCTTTTGAAAATGCAAACGTAAATAAGGATCAGACAATGGTCGATCTCTATGCGCATTCCTCGTATTTATGTTAATGTAAATGCCAGTTGTTTAAGATAAAATTTATATGTTTAAGCGGACTAAAAATGGGCTCAGAATTGAAAGGCGGTGCGTCATGAGACTTCAGCTTTATTCGGCTGCATACATGCAACTAACTTAAGCTTAAGCATAAGACCGCGCTCCCATCCGCTTTACTCCGCTAGAGCTAGAGCGGAAGACCGGCAGCGGCCGACCGTGGAGTTCGGTTCCGAACCCGGGGTCCGCGATCCAGAGCGCGAAAGCTGCGAGGGTTGAGAGCGGCCGGGCTTGGTCCAGAACGGTGCTGAGGAGCGGCGTCGGAGTGACGCGAAGCGGTGGAAAAGTGCCGAGGAAAGCTTGATGAGGAGCGGCGAGTGTTGATGCGCTTGACGGACAGTGCGCGGAGGCCCGAAAGACGAGAGCGCAAGAGCGGTGGAGCTTACGGAAGCTCGGTGGGCAGAGGGCGACACTGAGGGCCTTCTAACCTGAACATTCCGCCACCTTTTCAATCACTCGGGTTGCAATGAATCCGTTGATGACTGATGCTGAATCGGCGGAAGGGCGAAGAAGGCGGACGAGTACCGTGGAGCGGCGGAAGCCCTTCGTGAAGAGACAGCTGTGCGGCGAGGAGGAGGCGTCAAATGCCGTAAACGGGGCGCACTACGCGTTGAAACATCGAAGCTGGCACGGATAGTAAGGAAACGTTGATCCTTTCGTAGCGGATGGATTCCGTGCAGACTCGGCAACGGTAGGACTAAGTACCTCGGGAACGTCTGCTTTTAAACTGGATCTGGTCTGAAGGAAGAAAATATAACATAGGAGTGATGGATAGTAATGTGCGAACTAGGAGTACGGAGCTGCCCGATGCTGCGAATGGGGCATATGCACTGAGCGCTGGGGCACTCGCAGTTGTTGATCGTGGTGGAAATTGACCCGAACTGCTAGGCCTGGTGTCGTCGATTGCTTTGGGAAGCTTTAAGGTAACCATGTACACAAAGAGACAATCCCACGCCTCGATTTGAATGGGGGACATCTCTAAGGCTGTCAGGCAACTTTGGATGGAGCCTTGCAGCTTATTCAGAGCGGCTCCGGACTCTTGGAGGACAGCCTGAAGGTTGAAAAGAATTTTTAACTGGCTGTTGACCAACAACCGCCGATTAAAAGCGGTCAGTGAGGCTTCGCCTCGCGGAGATGAACCCTTCGTTAGTGAGAGGGGCCCTGGAAACAATGGCGTGTGGATCGCCACTTGTTTTGGAGAGGAGGTGGAACAACTTCTCCACCGGTATGAGACGCGAGTTTTGAATATATATCGCGGTGAAAAGGTCTCTGAAGGTGGGCCACCGAAGATAATCGCCTGTGAAGACTTCGGTGTCAATTGGTGGCAAACGATAACTCGTAGACATGGGTGTCGGAACCCTGAGGGAAGCCTGAGTGGCCTGGGAGGCGGCCTTGTCGATTTTGTCCTGAAGCTGGACAACACACCTCGAATAGGCAGAATATCAGTGACTGTACTTGTTCTAAAGTACTGTCGAGGCGGCTGTACTGTCGGTGGATTCGGAAAGAAGGTCGGACCAGCTTTCATAGCTCTTCTCTACCTTGTCCCACAGGGCCCGGATTTGGTCTCGATGGACTTGGCACGTGCCAAGGGAAAACCTTTCTGTGTCAGGGACGCTCGGAGTGTGAATATGCGCTTCGAATTGACTAACTCGGTCTGTCGTGACAATAAACTTTTTAAAGGCGATGTCTATCGCAGTTTGAGCCATCTTGGATACCGATCGAGTAAGTCTTGACGAGGGACCGGGGATAGTACAGACGGATTTGTCGCTTTTTGCCCTTGGAATGACACTGGCAGCCTTTGGAGTTAAATGAGACGGCCGCGGAGGCGCGGATTGGGACCTGTCCAAGCAGGTTGATGGGATAGGACGCGGCTTTTTGTCGTCGTCTATGGGCATGCCAGGACTTTAGTTAATGCCCTGATCAGAATCGTTCACAGACTCAATGGAGATTTAGATTGATATTGGCGAACTGGGTAAATTCGAGAATCCAACAGGTTGGCCGAAAGAAGAAATATATAATTCAGTAATGAGAAGATTCCATTTGTGGCTTCGGATACAATTTAAACTAATGTCACTGGAGCGTAGAATTTGGATTTAAAAAGTTTGCAAAAGAAAAAAGACGTTGAATTGTTTTGTATATTTCCCGTAGTGGAGTTGAATAAAAATCACTCGGTACACAATATAGGAAAACAACAGAAAAATCAGCGAAAAAGGAAAAACAACGACCGAAAGTTGTCACCCTGAAAGTGGATAAATATTTGTGCGGAGTGGGATTTAATTAAATGAAAAGAATATTGCAGAACGGAATATGCCGTATATTTATTTTTGTATGTATATTGTATGTTTGGATCGTAGTTAGTTTGTTTTTGTTTTGTTTTTTTTTTTTTAGTTGAAATATTTTTTATTTAGAAAAATTATTTATTTACTTCTGTATTTTTTAATCTGAACTTATATTGTGGATTGGAATCGGTGGGATTTTAACACCTTGTTTCTTTGTTTAAAAATGTTCACTGGGTTATGCTGCCTGTAAAGCAAAGCTCGTTTATGTATGTATGTGCGTAAAGGCAGCGGCTCAAGAAACACCGAAAAAAGCACGGCCGCTGCTGCAGCTATGTATGTATTGCACGTATTAAATGAAATGTCAAAGTTTTTAGGTTTAGTTTTATTCATTTTAAACTATTTATTATTTTATAGCCCTTTAATTGTTAGTAGTTGGTGGAACGTCGCTCTTGTTTCGAACGGCAAAAAAACACGCTGGTATATGCTGTCGGTAATGCAGTGCGCATATGAAGAAAAAAAGACAACAATGAACGCACCACGGCTGCTGCAGTCGCAGTCGAGGAGAAAACGAAAACTTTGTCGCACTCGTGGGGTGGATTAGAGCTGGGATTAGATTTTTAATTGTTATCTATTTTGTCTCACTATAAACTTTTTGTTGGAAGGAAATTGATCATAAAATTACTTTCAGTCTTGGAGGCAGAAAATGTTCATATGTGGGCATGCTGACGATTATGGATATACGTGAATGTGTAAGGGCATGTTACGGCACAGTGGAGCGTCGAGAAGTGGACTGTATAGGAATTGAAGGCAGAAAAATTATGTGGTGAAAAATGGCACACACGAGAAAATAAAATCGCGAGAGCGGCGGATTGTCCGGCGAACAGGGAAACTTTCGAAACAATTGCACACCGGTTGGCCGATACTAGTTTTGCCTTTATTTTTCACCACACAATTTCCCTTTTTAATTTAAATTCGGCGGAGTTGCACATATTTATGTATGTAGGTATGTAGCCGCGACCGTTTGCAAGTGGATGTACGCACAAAAAAACGGGGAGTAGATAACGGCGATGAATATGGCGGAACATAAAACGAGACGAGTGTAAAATTTTCGAGGATATAATTGAAGAAATATGAATTTCTCAACTGCCGTTGTCTGTAAAACTCGAACATAGAGTTGACATGGAAAAAATTATCTTGCAGCAGTGTGAACGAAATTCAATGTTCGGACCACTTTTAAAGACCGGCAGCGAGAGGGAGATGGCAGAGGCTGGTACTTATCTTTTGCGGAAAAAATCACCGGAACTGCTGGAGGATGGGCGGAAGGATAACCAAATCCGGCTCGAAGGACCAATGCTTGTAAGGGGGCGATCATTCCGAAAAGAAAATCCTTGAAGTTGGAGAAGAGGAAAATTCCCACGGCGCAGGCGAAGGCAGCTTTATTCGGGTGCATACATGAGACAAAACTAAACTTAAGCATAAGACCGCGCTCCCGCCCGCTTTACTCCGCTAAAGCGAGAGCGGGAGATCGGCAGCGGCCGACCGTAGAGTTCATTTCCGAACCCGAGGGCAGCGGTCCGGAGCGCGGAAGCTGCGAGAAGGGGCGAGAGCGGCCGGCTTGGTCGAGAAAGGTGCCGAGCGGCGTCGGAGTGCCGCGAAGCGGCGGAGCGGCCAAAGCTTGATGAGACGCGGGGAGCGGGCGAACGTTGATGAGCTCGACCGACAGTGCGCGGAGGCCCGACAGACGGGAGCGGAAGAGCGGTCGAGCTTTCGGAAGCACGGTGGGCAGAGGGCTACACTGAGGGCCTTCTAACCTGAACAGTCTGAAAGGACTCAAAAGGTTCTGTTAAAAAATCCTCTCTCTAAATTCCTCAGGGTCACATCTGGCGTCCCACAAGGTAGCCACCTTGGCCCACTGCTATTTTTATTGTTTATTAATGACCTTCCGCTAGTTTTAACCAACTCTAGAGTACTAATGTACGCTGACGTTAAATTAAAATAAGGACAGCTCATGCCAGTCAGATTTACAATTGGATCTTATAACTTTCAAGCATGGTATCGTGCTAACCTATTAAAATTTCCGAGATATAGGAAAAAAACTGTACTCTCATGATGAACAAGATTTTGGCTAACTGAGAGGGCCGACTCAAAAATTTAAATATATTTAAATATAAGAAAAAATAAAGATTTCCGCCATCTTGAATTTTACTTGTTCAAAAAAATTACTTTGCATATTTTCCGGTGTAAAGAAAAACTACTTGACCTATCCAAAAACAGAAGTTGTGTAAATCAGTTGGAAAACGTGGTTTCAAGAAAAATGCAAATAAAGTAACCATTGCAGGCACAAGCTGCTCTTTCTCTCTTCCTAGTAAACGGACGTGTTTTTTTCTTGTTCTCTCGTTTAGTGAAAATTTTACATAAAAGCCACTGGGGTTTCACTTAATACTTCTAACTTTTGATTAATAAAGTTCCCGTTCACTTCGAGTGCATCTTGAGCTATCTTGATTTGTGCATTTAATTTCAAATAATTTCATAATTTTAGTTGTGCTACCAGTGTTTGCTTGTGCTTTTTTTAATGTAATTCCTCACACACTCACCCGCTCTCTCTCTCTCTCCTATTCTCTGTGCAGATGCACTATTTCGTATCTCTTTACGTAAAGGTAACAATGGTAAGTCCCGATAATGCCCGCTATTGTCAGCTCCTTTAAAACCTTCAAAAAGGTAATTGCGGCTAATGCTCTTTCAAATGGCTGCTGGTTGTGCGACAGCATTGTACATGCCAAGTGCATTGGTGCTGCAGCGCGGACGGTAGACGATTTCAGAAGAAAAATATCGGTTTGCGTTATTGCTGTGATGCCTGTCGCAAGGTTGAAAGCGAGATGATGCCTTTTATGCGGCAAACCAAGAGCGGTTTTAAGGGAGTATTATCGAGTTTTCGCAAAACTCATGAAATGTTTTTAGCGCTAGATAGTCAATTTAATAGCCTTAATCTATTAAATGAGTCTCCTAGGCGCAAAAAAACTGCTACTGGTCTGCAACATAACAACGGATCTCTTAAACCCGCAGCGGGCTCTCAACAGCAGCCTCCCTCGGTTCAGCCAACGACCTCAGGATTTAATCCAAGAATTCTAAGGTCGAGTGCGAAAAATATTCTGTACCCGAATGTGCCGCTGGAGGGACCGTGCCGGTGATTTCCGTTTTTTCCCCTTGGGGATCGCATATAACGACCCCTAAGACTCCCATCAATGAGTCCCCCCAGCCGTCAGTCCCGGATAACCGGCCGATATTGACAATCCAGACAATGTGTCTGCATTGCCGAAAGCCCTTACAGTTGTCCCACCTACGGCACAGATATTTCTTTCGCGGCTTTCCCCTGATCAGACATCGGAAGATGTAATAGCATAAAGTCGGCAAAATAAAAATTAAGCTGGAAAAGTTCAAATGTTCTTATGCTAGGAACATTTCACTTTTGCAGCACCTTTGCAGATCAATATTTTCCAGTAAAGCATTCGACTTTGTTAACCACTCTTCTCTTGTTCGGAAATGGTTCGATTTAATGGGACTTCCGGTTGATCTTCTTAGATGGATCAAGTTATCTGAATGGCAGGACGTAAAAGGTCCTTTCTAAAAAAACCTTATCTAATGTCCTCAGGGTTACTTCTGGCGTCCCGCAAGGGAGCCACTTGGGACCCATGTTGTTTACATTATTTATTAACGACCTGCCCAATGTTATGAAAGTACTATTGTACGCGGATGACGTCAAACTTTGCGTGCAATATAAGGACGCTTTTTGCCAGTCAGATTTACAATCGGATCTTAATAACTTTCAAGCATGGTCTCGTGCTAACCTATTACATCTTAACAGCTCCAAGTGCAAACTGATGACATTTTCACGTGTCCCTCCCCAGAATGCCACTTATATGCTCCATGAGTGCTCTTTGGAAAGAATTACTCCTGTCGATGATCTGGGAGTCCGCCTTGATCCCAAACTTTCGTTCTCCGAACACATTTCCTGCATGGTTAACAAAGCCAGAGGCATGCTTGGATTTATAAAAAGGTGGTCGAAGGAATTCAATAACCCTTATGTAACTAAGAGTCTTTTTACTTCGTTAGTTCGGCCCATTTTTGAGTATGGTTCTTGCGTGTGGAGTCCTAGTTTTGGAGTCCATATTAACCGGGGATTAACCTGGGATGCCAACCTTAGATTTCCGTCTTACTCTATTAGACTTATAATAATTAACATTCCTTCCCTAGCAAACCGTAGAGCGATGCTTGGCGTTGTCTTTCTACATAAGCTTTTTCACTGGGACGTGGAGAGTCCTTACCTGCTAGGTCAGCACAATTTCCATGTTCCTCGACTAACATCCAGAATCTATATCCCCTTAATAATTGGTCACTGTAGGAGGGAGTTTAAGGTTCATGAACCCTTTAGGGTTTTATGTGCCGATTACAACCGCCTCTATGACTATATTATTGGGAGTGATAGTCTTCCCAAACTTAAAACTGTATTGCTGGTAGACTTAGCTCGTAATTTACCACCTTAGTCAAATCTAATTTTCCTTGTTCTTTTATCTTCTAACGCGTTTACCTAGAACGCGTTCGTGCCGTACGTCATACGGCTGCGCCTCTCGGTCGGTCGGGCGGGAGCTGGAACTCGCTGGGACCCGCGCAAAAAAAAAAAATAAAACAATAAAGAGAGCTGATTTCAGCACGCCGAAGTTTGTATACCCTTGCAGCTTACAATTGGATCATTATGAATTAATAAAATTTGATCAAATGAGAAGTAAAACTAACAAGAATTATACATTTTTACATATAAAAATTTAAACTCAACATTTACGTATATAGCAGCAATATAATATAGTTGCCCGCTTTTCATAAAATTTAAACGAAATTCTAAAAAATAGAAAATTGTCATGACTCAAATTATATAAAAATATGTTGAAAATTGGACAAGATATCATTTTTTTCTGAAAATTTAGCGATCGCTCCTATGGCAGCTATATAATATAGTCGTCTGATCCGTCCCGTTCCGACTTATATAGCAGTGAAAGCATATAGAAGACGATCTGCAAAGTTTTATTCAGATAGCTTTAAAACTAAGGGACTAGTTGGCGTAGAAACGGACAGACGGACATTCGGATATGGCTAGATCGACTGAACTGTTGATGCTGATCAAGAAAATATATATTCTGTATAGGGTCGGAAATGTTTCCTACACTGCGTTGCAAACTTCTGACTGAAAGGAAGGGTATAAAAAGTTAAAAATTTTACTAGCGGGAATTCGCTTTTTGTTGCTCATATATTTGTTGTGAATTCATAACCTCTCTTGCACACACCTATACCTTTCTATTGGCATCTTTTTGCAAACCGAAACGCGTAAACAAGAACCCGCAGGGCCCTCGAAGGCTGAAAAATGCTCTAGGATTTCAACTGCTGGGGGGCACTGTGACGTTGTGCATTTTATGGAGCGCTCCTCAAACTCAGTTTCCGGACGCTCGGCCACTACTCCTGCTTGAGGTGCAACCTCAACCTGGTCCATGCCATGAAAGTGTACTTTCCTTAAGCTCTTGGGGTGATACACCCCAGCTTGCCAGATCAACTGGATTGTCTTCGATTCGTACAAGCCCCCATTTGATTTCATTGGTGCGCTGTTTGATTATTGGACCCTCTTGGCCACGAATGTCGTCCGGGTCCACGCTGGCTTACTTAGCCATGTGAGAACTTTCGTAAAGTCGGCCAGTAAAAAGTCTCATAGACATAATAAGGCATTACGGAAATTACTTATGCTGCTAGCTCAGATAGCAGCACTGCTCTTTACAATTCCTGGCGTGGTATGGAGATGGAACTGACAGGAGCGACTCGGGTTTTGGATGTAAGCAAATGAGACAACAGCCTAAAGTCGTTTCGATTCGGATGAAAATAGCAGCCCCATATGCTTTCGGTGACTCGCCGAAAAACGTATGGTCCTAAAATTTGGATGCTGGATGGAAATGCACCCATCTCGGAGTACAAATTTCCCTGAGGGTTGGATATCTTTCTAGGAACTCTTACTACTTAGTTGCGAGGTCCATGGGAAGTGGTTGATTGCAGCACAGCTCCCGCAGCCATAAACCATTGGCTCGAGTTATGAAATGGGGCAGCCATTCTATCGCGTCAAAAAGTTTGGCTATCTGGTATAAAACCTATTATTTTGTGTAGGCAGTTTGGAGGCGAATCTCCTTTGAAATTAAAGGGAATCTATCGGATGTAGCGCTCGGTTTTGACCATTTGGACTCTCACAGCTTTTCTCTCTTCCAAGTGAACGGATGTGTTTTTTTCTTGCGCTCTCGTTTTGTGTAAATTTTACTGAAAAACCACCGGGGTTCTACTTAAATCTTCTACCTTGTGTTTAACAAAGTTCCCGTTCACTTCGCGCGCATGTAGCTTTCCTGATTTGTGCATTTAATTTAATTATTTTCACAATTTTAGTTGTGCTGCCAGTGTTTTGTTTGTGCTTATTTTTGTATTCCTTTTTGTGCCTTTTTCGTTTAGCTGTTGTTTGCGCCGTCGCGGCAGCTAAACGATAATCTTACAAGCTTTTGCTCCCATGCTCACCCGCTCTCTCTCTCTCTCCTGTTTTTTGTGCAACTGCACTATTTTCTCATCTTCACGTAAAGGTACAGTGGTAAGTTTTTATAATGTCCGCTATTGTCTGCGCTCTTAAAACCTGCAAGAAAGTAATTGCGGCTAGTGATATCTCGATCGGCTGCTGGCTGTGCGACAACATTGTGCATGCCAAGTGCATTGGTGTTGTAGCGCGGGCGGTAGACGATTTGAGAAGGAACATCGGTTTGCGTTACTGCTGTGATGCCTGTCGCGAGGTTGAAAGCGAAATGATGTCTTTTATGCGGCAAACCAAGAGCGGTTTTAAGGGCGTATTATCGAGTTTTCGCAAAACTCATGATATGATCTTAGCGCTAGATACTCAATTTAATAGCCTTAATCTATTAAATGAGTCTCCTAGGCGCAAAAAACACTGCTACTGGCCTGCAACATAACGACGGATCTCTTAAGCCCGCAGCGGGCTCTCAAAAGCAGCCTCCCTCGGTTCAGCCAACGACCTCAGGATATAATCCAAGAATTCTGAGGTCGAGTGCGAAAAATATTTCTGTACCCGAATGTGCCGCTGGAGGGACGGTGCCGGTGATTTCCGCAAATTACGACCCCTCAGACCCCCATCAATGTATCTCCCCAGGGCGTCAGGCCCGGATTACCGGCCGACATTGGCAATCCAGGCAATGCGTCTGCATTGCCGAAAGCCCTTACTGTTGTCCCACCTACGAAACAGATATTTGTTTCGCGGCTTTCCCCTGATCAGACATTGGAAGATGTAATAGCAAAACTGAAGCCGAAAAATGAACATTTGAATTTTTCCACCTTAATTTTCATTTTATCGGCTTTAGTTTTGCCTTGAATAAATGAGCTCTTTGACATAATATGCTCTACCAAATTCTGGCCGGAGTATATTGTCGTCAAAGAGTTTGAAGCTAAGAAAAAGAAAAGGCGGCCTGTAGGAATAAGTCTTCCCAGGCCTGACCAGACCATTGCGCCCTCTACGACTCCCACTCCAAAAAACTAACTGACTCCCTCTTCATCTCCTATCAGAATGCAAGAGGTTTACGTAGTAAGCTTCCCAAATTGTATTCTGATAGTCTTTCGTTTGCTTCTCAGCTTATCGTGTTCACAGAAACCTGGTTAAAGCCGGAGATTTAGAGCTCCGAAGTTTTTCCAGCTGCGTTCACGGTTTACCGAGTGGATCGTCCTATCAGACGTGGGGGTGGTGTCTTCATAGCGGCTGACTCCAGTCTCACGTCTGAATTATTAACTTTTAAGGAGTGCAACAATGTTGAATTCCTTTGTGTGAAGCTATCAGTTAATGGTAGCTCCATTTTCATTACTTGTTCCTATATTCCTCCCTTGTCGGAACTTCCTATTTATTGGAACCATCTTTCCGCTATTCAGATGGTCTGCAATCGTCTTTCGGATAAGGACCACTTAGTAGTTCTTGGTGATTTTAATATCCCAGGGGCTATTTGGTCCTCTAATAATTCCACAAACTCACTTCTTACTACAACACAGCAATAAGCTGGCTTGTTTGACATTTCGCTGTCTCAAGTCAACCATGTACGAAACTTTTTAGAGCGCTTGCTTGATCTCTGTTTTGTTTCAGATCCTGCGAGAGTTAGTTTAGCCAGGGTGGCGCCGCTGACGCTACCCGAAGATCCCTATAAATCCTACTTTCGATGTGACCCTCGATGTTGGGGCCGACTTACAGAATATATCTGACCGTCCCACCAAAAAAGTCCTTTGTTTTCGCAATAATCTTTTATCTGATTTTAATTGGTCCGATATATACATGTGCACTGACATGGCAGAAGCCATGGATATTTTTTACAGTGCCATGAGTTCATGTTTTACTGAATGTGTTCCGTTATACTACCCGTCAACCTCTAATAAGCCTCCGTGGTTTACTAAAGAGTTGTGTCGCCTTAAATACAAAAAGTCTAGGCTGTATACTAAATTTAAACGCACCGGTTCTTAGTCTGCTGTATCATTTTATTTATCGGCTCGGTTAAACTTCACCGTGTTGAACGCGCAGTGTTACAAAAATATTCTTGCTCGTTGTAGGGCTCAGTTTTCTCAGGACCCAAAACAGTTCTATAATTTTGTTAACACTAAACGTAAGCCAGTTACTCATCCTTCCTCGCTCTCATTTGAAAATACAACCGTAAACAATGATCAGGCAATAGCCGACCTATTTGCGCAGTTTTTTCAAACCACATATTCAAACACCACTGATTCAAATCAGACTCATTCTTACATCATTCCCAAATCGAACTTAATTTTCAGTCCTAGTTTAAACGAAAGCTCTATTCTTTTAGATCTTCTCCGTGTTAAGCCAGTTTATTCGCCAGGTCCTGACGGAATACCTGACTGTGTGCTTAGGTATTGTGCCGACGCACTGTACAATCCCCTTTTGAAATTATTTACCTTATCCTTAGAAACCTCCCACTTTCCCCTTATTTGGAAGGAGTCGTTCGTTATTCCTCTCCACAAAAAAGGTAGCAAATTGGATGCCAACAACTACAGAGGAATTTCTAAGCTGTCGGCCAACCCAAAACTTTTCGAAAATATCATTACTCCACATTTGCAGCACCTTTGCAGTTCAATAATTTTTCCATGTCAGCATGGACTTATATAGCGAAGATCAACTACTACTAATCTTTTGGAGCTCACTTCCTTCATTATAAAGGGCTTCCATAACAACTTTCAGACAGACGTAATCTATACTGATTTCAGTTAAGCGTTCGACTCTGTTATCCATTCTCTTCTTGTTCGGAAACTCGATTTAATGGGATTTCCGGTTGATCTTCTCAGATGGATCTCTAGTAATCTGAATGGCCGGACGCAAATGGTCCTTTTTAAAAATACCTTATCTAATGTTCTTAGGGTTACTTCTGGCGTCCCGCAAGGGAGCCATTTGGGACCCTTGTTGTTTACATTATTTATTAACGACCTGCCCAAAGTTCTGACTAACTCCAGAGTACTTATGTATGTGGATGACGTCAAACTTTGCGTGCAATATAAGGACGCTTCTTGCCAGTCAGATTTACAAACAGATCTTAATAATTTTCAGACCTGGTGCCGCGTTAACTTATTATATTTAAACGGCTCTAAATACAAGCTAATAACATTCTCTCGTGTCGTTCCCAAGCTTGCAACTTACACGCTAAACTGTTGCTCTTCGGAAAGAATCGCTATTGTTGACGATTTGGGAGTCCGCCTGGATCCTAAACTTGACTTTATTGATCATATTTCGTCTATGGTAAATAAAGCCAGAGGTGTGCTTGGTTTCATTAAACGGTGGTCGAAAGAATTCAATGACCCCTATGTTACTAAATCGCTTTATATTTCTTTAGTTCGTCCTATCTTAGAATATGGATCTTGCCTTTGGAGCCCTCAGTATGGGGTCCACAGTAAACGCATTGAGTCAGTTTAAAAGAACTTTTTACTTTTCGCTTTACGCGGTTTTAACTGGGATACAAACCAGAGGTTACCCTCTTATTCCAGTAGACTCCTACTAATCAATTTACCATCTTTATCCAATCGTAGAACTATGCTAGGTATTACCTTTATTTATAACCTTATCCGAAGTGACGTTAAAAGTGCTGATCTTTTGGGTCAGCTTAACTTTCAGGTGCCAAGTAGAAATACTAGATCTTACATGCCTTTAGTTTTGCGCCACTGTAGAACGTCCTTTGAATTGCATGAACCCTTTTGAGTCTTATGTGCAAATTATAATGATTTGTACATAATAACATCAACCGTAGATAACCTTCCCAAACTAAAAACATTAATTCTAACCCACTTAACATGCATGCAAGTAAACAATCTGGCAGCACGCCAGTAGTCATTTCCTCGTATTCCTTTTTCTATACTTTCATTTGTCGCGCGTACTAACACCTAACACGAACAAGCACGTGCTTGGTGTTATACGGGCCACTTGAATGTACTGATCGTAGTGCATAGTCCAGAAATAATACCCTGCAATTGTATAAAAAAGAAACAGTTTATAATCTAATTTCATAATGACTACATCACTAACAATTGCTTTAAATGAAAATACATGTGTATTAAGCGAACATTTTTGTTTCACAAATTAACGTAAAACGTAACTAGGAATGTGCTTTAAATGATTTTTATACATTCAACGCTATACCGAATGTGGACAAGGGAAATAATTCATTTCAATTTGGAAATAATAATAAAGCCCTATACACCACATACGGGTTAATCCACAAATCCTAATGTCATCTCGCTCGCACTTACTAGGTTGAACCCCTCTCACTCGCACTCATTGCTATGATTGTAGAGGGACCGAAAATTTCCGAATAGACTACCTACTATGATTGTATCATGGATCGGACCAATTAAAATCAGATAAAAGATTATTTAGCCGCTCGACGTCCGCCTTGCGAAAACAAAGGACTTTTTTGGCTGGACGGTCAGATATATTCTGTAAGTCGGCCCCAACATCGAGGGTCACATCGAAAGTAGGATTTATAGGGATCTTCGGGTAGCGTCAGCGGCGCCACCCTGGCTAAACTAACTCTCGCAGGATCTGAAACAAAACAGAGATCAAGCAAGCGCTCTAAAGAGTTTCGTACATGGTTGACTTGAGACAGCGAAATGTCAAACAAGCCAGCTTATTGCTGTGTTGTAGTAAGAAGTGAGTTTGTGGAATTATTAGAGGACCAAATAGCCCCTGGGATATTAAAATCACCAAGAACTACTAAGTGGTCCTTATCCGAAAGACGATTGCAGACCATCTGAATAGCGGAAAGATGGTTCCAATAAATAGGAAGTTCCGACAAGGGAGGAATATAGGAACAAGTAATGAAAATGGAGCTACCATTAACTGATAGCTTCACACAAAGGAATTCAACATTGTTGCACTCCTTAAAAGTTAATAATTCAGACGTGAGACTGGAGTCAGCCGCTATGAGGACACCACCCCCACGTCTGATAGGACGATCCACTCGGTAAACCGTGAACGCAGCTGGAAAAACTTCGGAGCTCTAAATCTCCGGCTTTAACCAGGTTTCTGTGAACACGATAAGCTGAGAAGCAAACGAAAGACTATCAGAATACAATTTGGGAAGCTTACTACGTAAACCTCTTGCATTCTGATAGGAGATGAAGAGGGAGTCAGTTAGTTTTTTGGAGAGAGAGTCGTAGAGGGCGCCAGACCACTGGTCAGGCCTGGGAAGACTTATTCCTACAGGCCGCCTTTTCTTTTTCTTAGCTTCAAACTCTTTGACGACAATATACTCGGCCAGAATTTGGTAGAGCATATTATGTCAAAGAGCTCATTTATTCAAGGCAAAACTAAAGCCGATAAAATGAAAATTAAGGTGGAAAAATTCAAATGTTCATTTTTCGGCTTCAGTTTTGCTATTACATCTTCCAATGTCTGATCAGGGGAAAGCCGCGAAACAAATATCTGTTTCGTAGGTGGGACAACAGTAAGGGCTTTCGGCAATGCAGACGCATTGCCTGGATTGCCAATGTCGGCCGGTAATCCGGGCCTAACGCCCTGGGGAGATATATTGATGGGGGTCTGAGGGGTCGTAATTTACGGAAATCACCGGCACCGTCCCTCCAGCGGCACATTCGGGTACAGAAATATTTTTCGCACTCGACGTCAGAATTCTTGGATTAAATCCTGAGGTCGTTGGCTGAACCGAGGGAGGCTGCTGTTGAGAGCCCGCTGCGGGTTTAAGAGATCCGTCGTTATGTTGCAGACCAGTAGCAGTTTTTTTGCGCCTAGGAGACTCATTTAATAGATTAAGGCTATTAAATTGAGTATCTAGCGCTAAGATCATATCATGAGTTTTGCGAAAACTCGATAATACGTCCTTAAAACCGCTCTTGGTTTGCCGCATAAATGACATCATTTCGCTTTCAACCTCGCGACAGGGATCACAGCAGTAACGCAAACCGATGTTCCTTCTCAAATCGTCTACCGTCCGCGCTACAACACCAATGCACTTGGCATGCACAATGTTGTCGCACAGCCAGCAGCCGATCGAGATATCACTAGCCGCAATTACTTTCTTGCAGGTTTTAAGAGCGCAGACAATAGCGGACATTATAAAAACCACTGTACCTTTACGTGAAGATAAGAAAATAGTGCAGCTGCACAAAGAACAGTAGAAAGAGAGCGAGAGCGGGTGAGCATGGGAGCAAAAGCTTGTAAGATTATCGTTTAGCTGTCGCGACGGCGCAAACAACAGCTAAACGAAAAATGCACAAAAAGGAATACAAAAATAAGCACAAGCAAAACACTGGCAGCACAACTAAAATTGTGAAAATAATTAAATTAAATGCACAAATCAGGAAAGCTACATGCGCGCGAAGTGAACGGGAACTTTGTTAAATACAAGGTAGAAGATTTAAGTAGAACCCCGGTGGTTTTTCAGTAAAATTTACACAAAACGAGAGCGCAAGAAAAAAACACGTCGTTTCACTTGGAAGAGAGAAAAGCTATGTATCTATCTAGCTATGATGAAAGTATTATTAAAACAGAATATCATACTTATTATCCATATCAACAAAACTTCAAGGCGAATGATGAGTCTATCTGTGTAAAATCTCATCTGTCGCGAAAACGGCAGAAAATCCTCACCCACAAAAGTGCCCAACGCGCCATAAGAAGTTTTCACTTCAAAAATAATATTAGAGATAAATTAACATAGTCGTTATTTGTTTGACAATTTAACTTTTGGAATTATATGTGATATTATTGTGTTTATTACTGTGTGTTGTTTTCATTTGTAATTGCTTAAAAGCTATAGGCATTTAATTCGGATCTTTTGTGTCGTTGTATTTTTTGCTTACACCTGGCTTTTTAATTGTCTCCCCACTCCACGGCGGTACTCGAACTCGACACCGCGACGCTTATTTTCCGATTTATTGCTTATGTAGCGCTGCTTAGGCATGTAACTCTTTGTCAGTGGAATTTAACATAGATAGACTTCCCTTTACCTCCACACCAAGGCAGACAGCTGCTACACTTCAGTACCATTTCCACCGGATTCTGGCCTGAATCAGTTCTGAATTTTTTTAAATGCGTTTACAGACTTTCCGGGGAGTCATCCGGGAATCAGCCCAAAATCCTTCAAGGAATTCATCGTGAATTTCAAAACGTATTCCCCCTGGAATCCGACCGGATTCCTGCATGAATCGTAGGGGAATGAAATTCTGGAGTTATCTATTCCTCAGTTATTTATTTATAAAATTTCATATTTCGTTTTATCGTTAGCATTATTTCTGCATTAATTCCTAGTGCGTGTCACAGACCTCTTCTGTTTGCTGCTGGTCTTCCAAGTAACTAATGCTATCTGTGAATTAAATAAATGTGTTGGAATCAAATAGCGAATTCCATTATTTTCCACAAATATTTATACATACCAGTGTAAAGTGAAAAAAAACTCCTTTCCCATGCAAACGGTTAGGTTGAAGTCTATGTTCATCATCACTTCTGTAAATATATTTATTAATTACACACAAATAATTGAACTTACCTTTGTATATTATTTCACTTTTACGCAACTTTAAGTAATACGCAAAACACTTGTGAATGCGTCAGAGTTCAACTCCAAACTCCAAATGCAACGAGAATTAGAAGAATTGACCAACCAATACATTGCCTTATAATTTTATCACATAAGGCAAATAATCAAACATAAACAATTTGACTTTGCCTCAAGCTAGTTGTTAGTACCAAACGATTAAAGGCGTACGAAATGATTAAATATAATCTTAAATTTTTATATAGATTTTAACTTTTTTTAGAAAGGGTATTCTGACGTTTCTGCAGTACACTTTGTTATCGACATACATTTTCAGCCCTCCCTTATGTTTATGGTTCAGTTATTATGACTGTTTGGCTGTTCCCCTTTGACCACGCTATTCAATTGCAATACTTAACTTTCCAACTGGTGTTCTTTTCTCAGTTAAATATTGCAAGCATTTTTAATGCTCAACTTTGAAATTCGTTATCTTCAAAAGAAAAAATTTTGAACACCTCCAAATGTGCTGTTTAAACTTTTTTTTTTTTTTTGTTAACTTTGCTTTTATTTATTGAATCTTCTCCTTACGAGACTAACAATAAGTGTATCAAATCTTATACTATAACCTAACTATCAGTAATGTAGACTGGAACAGTAAAAGTGGCCCTGACAAATTATGGCTGGGTTGGAAGGTCGTTACGTTGTAGGCGGGTTCGTCCGTTGCGAGAGGATTTGGGTGGGCTGAGAGTTTTTCCTTGTAAGACGCTTTTTGCTTCTATATTTCATCTTTTACTGCGAGAATGCCAAGATCCCTGTGGTGTCCCAGTGATAGTTCTCAGGATTTTTGATTGAGCGCGCAGTATGATGTCTATGTTGGTTTTGCTCGCGTTCCCCCAAAGCTGGGAGCCATACGTCCAGATTGACTTGAGAGTGGAGTTGTAGAGCAGGACCTTGTAAACCAGACACAAGGGCGATCGGGCGTTTATAATCCAGTGGAGGCTGCTGGCTTTTAGTTTTAGGTATAGTTTCTTGCATTTTAGATGTCTACGCCATGTTAGACGTCTGTCGAGGTGGACGCCGAGATACGTTACTTCGTTGACTTGGGGGATCTGTGCGCTATTCAAGTAGAGCGGAGGGCATGTTTGTCTGTTAAAAGTAAACGTTATGTGTTTATACTTCTGTTCCTCTATTTTAATACGCCAGTCGAATAACCACTTCTCCACTACCGTGAGGTGGTTGGCGAGTTGGGATGTTGCACGGACTGGGCATCTGGAGCAGCTGAGGATGGCAGTATCGTCGGCGAAAGTGGAGGTTATTAGTCGGTCGAACGTGGGAATATCCGCTGTGTAGAGGACAAATAGAGTAGGTCCAAGTGCGCTTCCTTGTGGGACTCCAGCTTCGATTTTGTAGTTGTCGGATGTTGTTGTGTTGCACCTCACTGCGAAGACTCTGTTGTAGAAATATGACTCAAGTAGTTAATGGGTATACCAAGGCAAAAGTGCTTTAATTTTATGCATGAGACCATTGAGCCAGACGCGGTCGAATGCTTGATATACGTCGAGGAATATCGCGCTACAGTATTCTATATGTTCGAAGGCTGTGCGAATCTCTGTTAACTTGCTCGATAGTTCCATGTTTTTCTCTGAAGCCAAATTGATGGGCTGGGATTATGTTGTGAGCACCCATATATGGTATTATGCGTGTTAAAAAGCATTTTTCGAACAATTTGGATATGCATGATAATAAGCTTATTGACCTGTAAGAGGACGGTATAGTGTGATCTTCGGTATTATTATGATAATAGATTTTCTCCATTTTTTTGGGTAGGAGCCGATACTTATGATCCCATTGAAGAGTTTACAGATGACCTCAATAGCACAGTTCGGATGTTCAATTACCATTTTTGGAGATATTTAATCACCGCCGGGAGCCTTTTTCTGTTTTAGCTCCCGGATGACTTTAGTGATCTCGTTCTGGGATCGGCTGGCCAATATGTTGGGCTACCAGGAGAAACGTTTTCCAACTTATTTCTCACATCTATGAGTGCATTATAAGGTTGCCTCCCCTTGGGAGTAACGAGGCGTGATCGCCATTGCGTATGCTTGGCGTTGTAGTCTCCAGCAGTTATGAAACGGTCCCCAAGTGAGTTGTAGAAATCCATGAATTGACCTTCAGAGATTGTAAAACGATGTGGGCAATAGACAGTGGCGATGCAAAGGTTGTCGTTTCCTGACTGCACTTTTATAGACGTGGCTTGCGACTAATTTGTTGCAAACCTTTAATGAAAATCTTATTTGATGCGTTCTCTAATTAAGATGCCGGTGCCGCCGTGGGCTTTACCATCGGGATGATCTGTGCGGTAGAAGGTATAACCCCGTATATGGAAGTTATATCTGCTTGTGAGGTGCGTTTCAACCAGCAGCATGGCGTCGATATGATTTACATTAAGGAATTGTGTTATTTCAATGCCGTTGGCATTCCACATGGATATGCGTAGATTGGGCACTGATTATTAAAACTGTTGCGATACAAGCAGCTGAATCACCATATTCTGGTTCTGAACTAGCGTTTGCATGGTCGCTTTCATAAAGGACATGATCTCCATCATACTTTGTTGCATGGTAAACATCATAGTTTCCAAATTGTTTTGCGGCTCGACTGGGACCTGCTGAGCGTTTTCGTAGAGCATCAGCATAGGAGCTGCCGTTGGTGGTACTGAGCGGATCGAAGGATGATCTGGTTACCTTGCCGAAAAAGACGTCTGGCGTAGTTGTTGATTTATAATATACATTTTTTGTATTTTGTTGTCTCGTAGCTGTCGCTCGTCGCATACGACTCTTCAGCTCCTTGTACACCAAATAGCGTCTGTAGTTTGCCGTATGGTTTCCTCCGCAGTTCCCACATTTTTTTGTACGTGAGTCTTCTTTGTTAGCAGGGCAGTGTGCGGAATTGTGGAAGTCTCCGCAGACTACGCAGACTGACCGATGTGTGCAGTATGTCCTGGTGTGTCCATACTCATGTCCAACAAGAACGGCAGCTTGTAATTCGGGTGCACTTCATTTTTCTTGAAGGTTTTGCTGTCTGGCTCGAGCTCGACCTTGAATAGTGGTTGCGGCTTTTTTGTTATTGTTTATAATGTTTCTGACATTCTTAGCAGAGAATCCCTTGTCTTTAAGGGCTTCTAATATCTCAGAGTGGGCGACGTCAGGTTCGATACCTTTTAGTACTACTTGTAGTCCTTTGCTGCTTTTAAGTTGGTAGGTGTAAAAGTTCTTTTTTGTTTCCTGCAGGTAATTATACACAGCTCGGAAGTGTTCCTCATATTTGGTTTGAAATTTTGTTTCGTGGATGTTCCCTTTTATAAGCGGAACAACGTGAAAATTTTCATCCCCGACCAGCGCAACAATTTTGTTGACCAGGGCGTTTGAACTTTTTTCCCTAATTTCTGGGTCACCTGCTCGGGCTCGGCTTGGCTCTCACCATCTGCTAAGAGGGAAAATCTGTTGGTGTTGTTGGAGCTCCTTGCTTGTTCGTTGGATTGGATGATACGATTGATCTTTAGTTTGTTACCAACCGTGTTTTGCAGACTAAGCTTACGCTTAATGTGGATGTAGCGATCCATACCGGTCTGTATGGTCGAAACCGCTTGTTGCTTATCGAAGCTTACGGGTTTTGTTGCCCTTGCAGTTCGCGATGACACCGATTTCGCAATATTGGTCGTTGTTTTAGTGGTTGTCATTTCTTTTTCTGGGGTTTTTGTTGCCCTTGCAGTTGGCATTGGAGCCGTTGACACCGATTCCACAATATTGGTCGTTGTTTTAGTTGTTGCCATTTCTTTTGCTGAGGTAGCCGAAATTGCAGCACTGCTTGTTGTTGGTGCGCCTTCCGTAAAAGCCGGTGGTGGTGGGGTCTGGCATTGATAGCTCCAAGATGTAGGAGTAGGAATTAGTAGGGCTGGTGATAGAGAGTGCGCTCTCGTGTTTTCGACGGCCAGTAAGGCCGGGTTGCTCTTTGTAGACGTTTTTCCTACTATGGTATCGCGTATTGAGAAGTACGAAAACAACCGTTTTTTTTTTTTTGTTAACAGAGCTTCTACGCTCATTATTTTGATCGCCGCTCATTTAATTAAGCTTAATTCGTGTGGCACTTAAGGAAGTAAAATCGCACAGTTAAAATCCTTCAGCTGAACCCTCCACGAGGGTACCGGCTGGGCAATGGGCACTGTATTACCCGTACAACGGGTAATGTACTGCCGCCTGCTCTGTCCGAGATAATGCAGTGTCTCGCTAAGGCCTCGGTTCAATTCCTTCCGCTCAAAAAGCCGGAGGAAATGAACCATTAGCCATTGCTGAAGGTGCCTTGCGGTAGTCATAAAACGCAAGTGGGTGGTTTCCCCGGAAAACAAACCAGTATGAGTGGGCTTAAGAAAGCAACCGGGGTTTGGATGTCAACCCAAACGTCGGTGGGAAGCGTGATCCCTACCACCGGCGGGCACGGAGAGGAGCAATCCTCTCTGCGTGTCGCCAGCGATCACACGTCTGATGTGACGGGAGCAGGTCATGTCAGTTGAAATGCTACTGCCTCACAAACACAAACAGAAACACTTACGCAAACGGGGAAGCTTAGCCGCTCAGGTGCCATTGTCGATACAGACTCGGACCTGGAGAGCGTGCAGCTCTCCAAAGAAGAGGAGGAAGCCCTTCTCCGCTCGCCGAAACCAGGCACCAGCTCCCCGCGCAGGGACGGGCCGAAGCGTTCAAGCGAGGGGATGAAGGCCAAGGCAAAATATAAAGCCGCCCTACGCATCCAGAGCCGGCTTAAGGAAAAAGCCGTCTATCCCCAGAGGAGAAGGCAAAGCTTACCGAGCAACGGATTGCTGAGGGCAGGCTGCACTTTGCCAGCCTCCCTCACATGACATCCACGGGCGGATTTGCCAATAAAGTGGAGGAGACGCTCGCCAACAAAAGGCAACGCTCAGCCGAGAGCGTCAACAAGGACGCACCGGGGAGCAAGCGGAGACGCGGGCCTAAGGAGGCGGGACCTCCCCCAAAGGCAATGAGGCCCAATAAACCCGCTAAAGTCAATGAGGTGACCAAACGACAGCTGATCGTGGCACTCATTGACAGAAGCGAGGAAAATGGTAAGATGACCGAGTCGCGGTGAAAGTTGGTGCATGCGCGGCTCGTCGAATCATTACTTGCACGGATGGAGGAAGACCCCGAAGCTCCCATGCCCACATTTGATGGTGCCGGATGGCTGAATGGGGTTAAAATCCTGAAGTGCATGGATGATCCGACGAAAAAGTGGATGACGCAAACGGTTTGGAGGTGAGCCCGGTACCCATGACTCTCAGGGTGCTGCAGCTCAACCTCCATAAGAGCAAAATAGCGTCGGCGGAACTCCTCATTGCCATGGAGCAAGGGTCCGCCGACATAGCTTTAGTCCAAGAGCCATGGATTGCCTCGGGCAATACCGTTGCCGGGCTAAAGTCCTCGAACTACAATTTGTTCTTCCCACCATCGGTAAGCAGAATCAGAACCGCAGTGCTTGTACGGAAGGATCTACATGCTAACCTCATGTCTCATAACAACACGGATGACCTGACTGTGGTGTTGCTAGAGGGCGAAACGAAGCGCCTCCTGGTAGCTTCCTGTTACATGGCACAGGACAGATCGGCCCCACCGTAGGAACTCAGGAGCATGGTAGAAGCCAGCCCGAACGACCAGCAACTGCTCGTGGGCGCAGCCGCCAACGCACACCACTGCGTATGGGGAAGCCCCGACATAAACGACAGAGGTGAGTCACTCCTAGACATTTTACTCTCTACTAACTTATGTATAGCAAACGTGGGGGAGGAGCACACCTTCGTAGGCCCCACCTCCTCTAAAGTGCTTGATCTAACTCTCATAAGGAGACAGTACATTGTCTCCTATGGTATCAGAATAGAGAGTTCTCAAGAGACCATCATTTTCAGACTATAAGTACATGCAATTTCAATATGAATTCGAACACTCTTCAAAACAAACAATCTTTAGAAACCCGCGGAATACAAACTGTGGAAAGTTTAAGAAGATTATCACGACAAAGCTCTCAACCTCTCCAGGCACAGTAAATTCCTCGGATGAAATTGAAAATTCCTTAGAGATCCTTTGCAAGGAATTACTAGACGCGTACCACGCGTCGTGTCCGATATCGGAAGCAAGGAAGAGAACCAAACCACCCTGGTGGAATAGGGACCTCTCAATCCGACGCGCCGAACTCAGAGAATTTTTCAGAATCGCTAAGCTGGCGAAAGATGAAATAATCAACGAGGAATACAAAGTCCTACTCAGGGACTACAGGAAGGAAACACGCAAGGCACAGAGAAACTCGTGGAGGAACTTCTGCTCCAGCATAGAGACTGCCCAGAAACGGCTTGACTGCGGAAACTTCTATCGAAGCACCCAATCATACAGAGTCAGCTCAAACGCGAAGACGGACAGTGGACTGAGGGCAGCGAAGAGGCCTTAACGGCACTAATGCAAGCTCTACTTAAGACGCTAAAAAAGCTGCTGGACTTACACATCAGGAACGATGTGGGAAGACTGCTGTCAACCAACCAGCATGCTTACACAAAAGGAAAATCAGTGGAGACGGCACTACACTCGTTAGTAGCTACCATTGAAAGAGCCCGAAATAATATGGAATATGCGCTCGGAGTGTTTGTAGACATATCCGGAGCTTTCAACAACGTGACCATAGACGCTATAATGGACCGCCTAGAAGCGATCAACACGCACCCTGCCGTCAACTTGTGGATAAGAAATCTTCTAAGTTGTAGGCGGGTACAATCCGATTGGGGCACCGCCTCCATGGTGAAAATAGCTCACAGAGGCTCGCCGCAAGGCGAAGTCCTCTCGCCCCTCCTGTGGAATTTGGTGGTGGACGACCTGATCAAGAGATTCGAAAGGAAAGCCCCAAAGATAACAGCATATGCCGACGACATAAGCATCATTATCACGGGAGTCTGTCCATCGACTCTCAGCTCGATTATGGAATCAACACTCAGGGAGATACGTGAGTGGGCGCAGAAGGTAGGACTCAGTATCAATGCGGACGAGACGGACCTCATTCTCTTTACCAAAAGATACAAGGTGCCGCTATGGATCCCCCTAAAAATTAACACAACCAGGCTGACGCCGAAAACGCAAGTAAGATACCTAGGGATTGTACTGGACAGCAAGCTGACATGGAAGCCCAATGTACTAGAGAGGGTGAAAATGGCCACCATAGCGCTATACGCATCCAAGAAGATGCTTAGCAGCACATGGGGTCTCTCGCCCGCCCTAATGCACTGGGTCTACATATCAGTGGTGCGTCCGACTCTTCTGTATGGAGTCTTAGTGTGGCGGCAAGCCATGGCAAAGAAGACGTATAACAGGCTTATGGAAAGAACCCAGCGGCAGGCACTGCTCTGCATAACAGGGGCGCTGAGGTCAACTCCAACAAAAGCCCTCGAAACGATTGTAGGAATATACCCCCTAGATATCCACGCGCAACTGACTGCAGGAAAGGCGGCACAACGCCTGATTGCATCAGGAAACATGACAATGCAAGGATTCGGGCATAGTTCAATTGGTCGAAACATGAGCAGTGCGTCTGACTACATGAGACCCAAAACATGCCCGGATGTAAAAACAGCAACATTCATGGGACCTGACGACTGGAAAACAGTTCAGAATCATGCTCAACACCTCAATTTATACACAGACGGCTCCAAGATGGAAAAAGGAGTGGGACCGGGCATATACTGCAGAGACCCTGAGATACGGCTGTCGTATAAGCTACCAAGCCAATGCAGCATCTTCCAGGCGGAAGTATTCGCCATCGGGAAAGCTGCCGAGCTTGCTCAGAGCATAGACCGTCCATACGAGGCGGTAAATTTGTTCGTAGACAGTCAAGCGGCGATAAGATCCGTGCAATCGTCAGCGGTTAGTTCCAAAACTGTACTGGCAAGCAGGGAGGCACTAGATAACCTAAGCACAACTAGATCAGTGCGAATCTACTGGGTTCCCAGCCACCAGGGCATACATGGTAACGAGACCGTAGACGTGCTTGCAAAGGAAGGCGTTGGACTGACTAGTGAAAGACTGACTAGTGAAAGACAGTCCTACTCCTCAATTTAAAAATCTTGAAATGGTTAAAGCTTTTAGACAACTCCAATTAGAAATTAGCTCCTCTTTGATTATGTCCCTCTATGTCCTGTTGTAGATAATCGACAACAGAGTCGCTGAGGAAGCCTAGGATCAATCAGACCTTCAACTTTCCATGCATTCTAATGACTCCAACTGGTAAGCACCATATTGACGTAGCCACTTTGGGCTGGGTAGAAACAAAGTAGATGCTCTAGTGTCTGTAATCGTGCTGATAGCCCGTTTGCTGTTGGATATCAGCTCTCTAGTTCGATTGTTGTTGAACTTGGCTAACAATTCTTGGATCTCTGATGTTCCCCTTTTCTTGACCATTCTTTGTTGGCTGTCAGTTTAAAATGGTCGTGGATTTTGGTCTGAACCGAGTTTAAAGAGATCGGTATGAATATGGCAGTGTTTGGTCCTGCCGAGCCAGCTTGGGCTTAGTCATCTGCTTTCTCGTTCCGTGGGATGTCGCTATGTCCCGCCTTCTTCAATTCTCTAGGAAAGGCTATTAAGAGCCTTCTTGAAAATTACCACTAGCCTTGAATTGGCTTTCACGGCTGTCAATGATTTTATAGCAACTTGACTATTAAAATATATCCGTACCTTGGTGTCGCAAAGCCTTCGCCGTATCGAAAACCTGAAAGACCGTCGCTGAGTCTGCGAGAGTGAAGGCCACTTCGATCCCCCAGTGCTCGGCGTAAATCCCAGCCCCAGGCCAGAGCTCATTGTAGAGCCATCGGTGTAGAGGGATATCTAATCCGTCACGGTTACTCTATCCCTTCTCCAATCTTCCCTAGTTGGGTATGTAGTCGTGTAACTGTTTTCGAAGCTCATCTCTGTGGTCATGCAGTCTATTCTTGCGTTTGTCTGTATTTTTATGCTTTCAAGTCTCTTGCCGTGCCCTACGCCGTTTTCCCTTTAGCAGTTACATGCTTTCAGTCTCACTGCGCTCTGCGCGGCCATGTTTTTTACGAAGAATTCTGTCGGCATTGCGTCCAGGATAGCATTTGCTTTGCCTGAGAGGTCTGGAATGTATTTATACATCAATTTAAAAATGTAGGCCAGATCCTTAGAGCCGTGTCTTAGAAATTCTTGCGGAATCGCTCAGTAGTACGGCTCTTGAGCCGGAAGCGAACCACACTTTCACATCAGAGTGATCCTCTGAGGCGCCTGTGCCTCTCGGATCAAGCGCAGAGCTGGGCCCTTATGGCGCAAAGGAGGTTGGAGCGGTCGCAAAGGGGTTACCGCGATATAGAAGCAGATGATGCCGGCTAAGCGACTATGGCTTTTAAGGCTTTTAACTCGTTCCCGGTTCGATTGCTCCCACATGGATAGGGTAGACTTTGAATGCATTGAGGAAACCATCAACACAAGGACACAGTTCCAAGCCTGGACTTGAGTGGAGGTCATATCTAATGTTGTCCAAAAGCTTTGAATAGTGCCTAGCTCTCTTAAAGCGAACCCGGACTCTTGACTAACCTAAGCAATTAACCAACCGTCTGTTCTTAAAGCTCTCCATAAGGCTTCCCCACGCGGAAATAAACCCTTTAGTGGTCAGTGGTGCCTTTAAAACAATGTCTTGCCCATCGCCACTCATTTTGAATAGTAAGTTGAATTGACGTTCCACTGATGAGATGAGATTGAGACCTTTCCAAACGGACCGCGCGGCTGAACAAATTGTGTCTAAGGAATTGAAAATGCATCGAATACAAAATAAATGCGGTCACACTAGAACAGGAAAATTTTCAGAAAAAGATGAACTTTGTTTGTAGGGGGGTGGCTTCCTTCTGAAGTGAACTCCCACGGCGCAGTCGAAAGACACAAGTTGAAAAAATAAGGCACGGGGGCGTCGGGGAACAATTCAGTATAATGACCACTTTATTCTAATTCACGATTCGAACTTACTTTAGAACTAAGCTTAAAAACTAGACGAGCGCAGCGAGAGCGGCCGACCGACGAAGATCGGCAGCGATCCGTCCTGAAGTTCACCTAGCGACGGGGGATCGGCCCGCAGAAGGGAGCTTTGGATTGCGGGAGAGTGGTAGCGGACAAGCTTTGGGAGCAGCGGGGGGAACCGAAGCTGCTGACCAGAACATTCCGCCCCCCTTGCAATCACTCGGGTTGCAAAATAACACGTCACGGTTGATGACAGGCCCCGGAAAGGACCCAACCAAATACGGTGCTTTGGGCTATTGGTAATCCCTCTTGGATCTTCAGGAAGCCGGGCTGCATCACCTTCGGATACACATCCGCACCCAGCACTACCGAGATCGTGGCGGGGACATAGAATCGCTCATCAGCCAAAGTGATGTCCTGGAAGTACGACCGCACGGTTTCACTTAGCTGCCGGATTGGAGTGCGGATGCGCACGTGAGGCTCAATCTTGAAGACCAGGTCGAGCCGGACGTTGGCGTTGGTCTTGGAACCTACGGTTGCCGAACAGATCTGTTCGCCACCCACGTTGGTTGTCGGCAGGCGGAAACATGAAGCCAGGGAAGCGTCAATGCAGCTCGTCGGTGTGCACGGGTCGATGAGCGCCGAGATGTCGAAGACTCGCGTTCCAGTGTCAATCCGCACCAGAGCGGTTGGAAGGACATTGACACTGTGCCGCTGAAGCAGCGAAGAGAGTGATGGTGCCGTCGGTGATCCGCAAGAGCTCTGCGAGGCGGCCGCAGCGTTCCGAGGAGCGAGGGGAGGGTGCGAGGTGCGGCGGAAGACGGTCCAAAAGCGGAGGAAGAGTGCCGAGGAGCGGTCGACGAGTGCTGAGGAGCGGCCGTTGTACGAGGAGAATAAGAACGGCGTCGAGGCATGTTCCCGGATATGCAGCAGCGTGTGATGATCCTGGTTGCACACCTTGCAGCGGTCACCCCGGCGACAGGATCCATCGGAGTGCTCGTGGGCCAAACAATTAGCGCAGTAACGGTTGGCGAGTACAGCACGGAGCCTCTTCTCCACACTAAGCCGGAGGAAACGATGACATTATCGGAGCGGATGGACCCCGTGACAGACTCGGCATCGGTAGGAGTGCATACCTTGAGAACGTCGGTTTTCCAATACGATGGCGCTGCGTGGACGAGAGACATCGGTTCTAATCTGATTGGCGGAATATGATGAAAAAAATAGTGGGATCAGTACTGATTATAGCGACATATTGGAACTATGACTTGGAACGACGAATTGGAACTACGAACAAGAACTACGACATAAAAACAATGGAGGCAAGGGGCGACTGGTCATGACGGTCAGGCAGATGGTTCCATCGGAAGAAGGACCACCTTCGCGATGGGGCGTTTGATTAGTCCGCGAGCCGTGCGGATGTCGATCACCCGGACATGGCCATCAGACCCGGGAAAAACAGCATCGATTCTGCCTAATCGCCATTCATTGGACGGCAGATTGTCTTCCACTTGTTTCGTTTATGGAGTTCCTTGAGGTACTCTTCCTTCCAGCGCAGACGAAATTGTTTATGAAGAGCCTTCAGGTGTTGCCAACGGTTTAGAATGGACATGGTATTCCCTTTTATTTCGGGTTCAACCGTAGCGAGGAGGGGTCCTCCGACGAGAAAGTGGCCGGGCGTCAATGCCAGAAGGTCGGCGGGGTCCTCGGACATTGGCGCGAGAGGCCGCGAGTTCAGACACTCCTCGATCTTTGCCAGGAGCGTGGAAAGTTCTTCGAATGTATATTTACGCGTGGCTGTGGATTTATAAAACAAGGTCTTGAAGCTCTTGACGCCTGCTTCCCATAAGCCTCCTATGTGGGGAGCTCCCGGAGATATGAACTGCCAGATGAGCTGTTGATGACTATAAGTGCTCGTTACAGACTCCTTAAGAGCTTGAAGAAAGTCGCGGGAGAGCAGAGAGGCCGCACCAACAAAGGTCTTCCCGTTGTCCGACTGAAATTTCCGAGGACATCCTCGTCGGGATACAAAACGGGTGAAGGCTGCGAGGAACTTTTCGGTTGTGAGGTCTGACGTTTGCTCTAAATGGATGGCCTTAGTGGAGAAACACACAAGACACCCTTAGTAATAAGACAGGCTCGTCCGGTGTAGTTCTTAATATCGAACGGTCCGGCATAATCCATGCCCGTATATGTGAATGGTCGAGAAAAGGACGTGCGTTCCTTTGGAAATTCACCCATGAGACGTACCATCAGCTGGTTACCGCCGTGTAGAGTTATTCGGTGCGTAAAATGAACCAGAAGATGAGCGAAATGACAGTTGTACGGAAGGATGACCGGGTGCCGTTCGTCATATTGGAGGGTCTCGGAGGCCGTCACTCGGCCACACGCTCTTATAATACCGTCAGGATCAAGGAAGGGATTCATATTCTGTACGGAACTGGATACTAGGACTGGTTGCTTTTGGCTCAGGCAGGCGTACTCGAGCGCGAAGTATCTGCGTTGAGTCGTGGAAATTAGGAGCCATTCAGCTGCGGTGATCTCCGTATTGGACAGTTGCTCCTCCTCGCGAGCGTTGAATGAAGCGACAAACATAAGCGAAAACTCGTAGTGCCCTGTCGAGCTTGGAGAACCGCTCGAGAATATCCTCGGGGGGGACCTTTGCGACATGCACCCTAACCGCTCGTCTCTCGAGCTCGGTCACAGGCGAGTCTCCGCCCTGAGCGGGCCACTCACAGCAGGGCCTTCGCAGCCAGGCAGGGCCCTGCCACCAAAGTTTGCTGTCAGTGAGAGTTTGAAGCGATACCCCCCTGCTAGCGAGATCTGCAGGGTTATGCTCGGAGCGGACATGTGCCCATCTCTCAGCCTCTGTGAACTGAGTAATCTTGGCCACCCTGTTTGCCACGAACGTAGTTCAGTGACACGCTGGCTTGCTCAACCATGCTAGAACAATTGTTGAGTCAGTCCAAAAGAATAGGTCTGAAGCGGATACTGGCATCTTCGGAAGAATAGCGGCGGCCATTTCGGAAAGTAACAAGGCTCCGCACAACTCTAGCATAGGGAGCGAAACAGTCTTGACTGGGGCCACTCTCGTCTTTGCCGTGAGCAAGCTCACCATGATCGTGGGCCCAACTCCCACTCGCACGTAGATAGCGCGCCATATGCTTTCTGCGAAGCGTCACAAAATCCATGATGCTCTATCTTCAGTTCTGGGCGGAAAGCGACCCAACGGGGAATGCGAATCTGATCGAGTACGGAATAACTTTGTAGGAATTCGGTCCACCTTTGAGACAATTCATGAGGAAGAGCGTCGTCCGACACTAAATCTTGGAGCCAAATGTCTTGCATGAGCATTTTTGATCGGACAATAAACGGGGCGAGTCAGCCCGCTGGATCGAACAGTTTAGCAATTTGGGATAGGATCAGACGTTTGGTGAAAGATGTTTCAGAAGGCAGATCAGGCGGAATAAAGTAGAAATCATCAGACGTCGCTTTCCAGCGCACACCCAGAGTCTTCGCAGTGCTCTTTGCGTCAATCTCGAGGAAGTCAGTGCGCAGGAGATGGTCACTATGGATATTGGTTGAATTGCCTTGCTGTTGGATGTCCACTTTCCCAGCGGGAACCCCGCCGTACCCAAGGCTTGGTTTAGCTCTTGAATTGCCAGCTGAGCTTGACTTTTGGAGTCTGTTCCGGCGTCGTCGACGTACATGTAATTTCGTATAATGCTACTCGCCAGTGGATACTTCTTCTCTTCGTCATCGGCGAGCTGTTGCAGGACTCGGAGTGCAAGGAAAGAAGCACAATTGACTCGGAAAGTCACGGCTTTCAGCTCGTAATCTCGGATTTCTCCCTCGGAATTGCGAAGCAGGATGCGTTGGAACGGAGTATGGGTAGGATCAACCCAGATTTGGCGATACATCTTTTCAATGTCGGCGTTAAAAACGTATCGGAAGTAACGCCACTTGAGAATCTGGATTGTCAAATCGGACTGCAAGACGGGGCCCGCGTGAAGAATGTCATTCAAGCTGGTACCGTTCGCGGAAGGGCTGGACGCATTGAAAACGACTCTAACTTTAGTAGTCGTGCTCTCGGGCTTGAGTACCGCGTGATGTGGGAGGTAGTAATTGGCGGAAGGACTAGTAGAAAGGACCTCGGTCATATGACCTAAATCTAGGTACTCTTGGATCACGGCCTCATACCGTGCTTTGAGTGATAGGGTCCTTCTTCAACCGGTGTTTGTTCTATAAGAACTGAGACCATGCGAAGGACCTGAAATATGCTAAGCCTGCACCAATATGCTCTGGGTCGCGAAATTGTAATGTTACCATGTATTTGCCATTTTTGTCTCGTTTTGTGGTCAGGATGAAATTTTTTTCACACGCCGAGTCCGATTCTGTTACCATTTTTGTTGGTACATCCTCCACCTCCCAGAATTTGGTGAGGAGTTTGTCCAACGACTCCTCGGCCACGGTGGAGACTCGCGTTGAGAACGCGGACACGTTGCGAGAGGCAGCGAGAGACACGGGTCCTGTGAGTACCCACCCGAAAATTGTCTCTTGGCCGAGAAGAGAGCCGCAAATGTTGGTTTTAGAACCTCCCAGAAGGACAGACGGAAGGATATCGGCACCGATTAAGACATCAATTTGGGAGCTCTCGAGAAATTTAGGATCTGCTAAGGGTAGGTCCGGAATACCCTTTAGAAGATCGAGCGGAACCGGATACGAGGGCAGATTCCCGGCCAGCTGGGGGAGGACATAAGCTGCAGTCTCTACCTGCTTCGGAGCCTGAGTCGATCAGTGCGCGCGCTTGGAAATTACAGCCCAGATGACATATATTAATTATGGCTGTGCCCAGTAGGACGGCTCTTGAACCGGATGCGAAACACACGTGCACATCTGAAGGGGCATCAGAAGATGCAGTGCCTGCCGAAGTCGGCGCGGGTCGTGGTCTTAATGGTGCACCGGGGCTTGGAGCGCTCGCAAAGGGATTGCCACGATGTAGCAGGGAGTGATGCCGACTATGGCATGTTAAACAGCTATGTGGACTAGTACAATCCCGCTGTTGATGACCTCGAGCGAAGCAATTCAGGCAAAGCTGTCTTCTCTTAATATAGTCCGACCGACCATTCACGTCCATTTCTAGGAAGCGTGGGCACAGCCTCACAGGGTGGTTTTCCCTAGAGCACAGATCGCATCCTTTGGGAGACGGAGCCACCCTGGCTTCATAAGCGTTTAGTTAGCATTGGACGGCCTCGGTGGAACATGTCCAGAGCCACTGGGGCGGACGTCGTCAATGGCATCTAACGTGCGATGGCGCTCTGTCAGGAAGGCATCTAGCTCATTCCATGTTGGAATCTCGGCCTTATTATGAATGGATTGCTCCCACATAGAAAGAGTAAGTTTGGGAAGCTTTGAGGACACCATGTAAACAAGGAGACAATCCCACGCCTCGACCTGAATAGAGGACATCTCTAAGGCTGTGAGACAACTTTGAATCGTGCCTTGCAGCTCTCTTAAAGCGCCTCCGGACTCTTGGGGGACAGCCTGGATGTTAAAGAGAATCTTTAACTGGCTGTTTACTAGCAACCTCCTATTTTCGAAGCGCTCCGTAAGGCTTCGCCACGCAGAGTTAAAACCCTCGTTGGTCAGTGGCGCCTTGAAAACGATGGCGTACGCATCCCCACTTGTCTTGGTGAGGAGGTGGAAGAACTTTTTCACAGGCGTTAGGCGCGAATTCTGGATGTAAATTGCGGAGAAGAGGTCTCTGAAGGTCGGCCACGAAGGTGGCAGGCGGCAACCTGTAGAAGGGGGTGGTTGAGGAGTGACGGAAGTCTGTGTGGATTGGGACGCGGCCTTTTCTATGACGTCCTGAAGTTGGACAACACACCTCGAATAAACCGAATAACAATAATTGTACTTCGATTCCAGTACTGTAGCAGTGTCTGTGGTGCTGCTCGTCGAGGTGAGAAGGTCGGAACAGCTCTCATAGCTCTTTTCCACCTTCTCCCACTGGGCTCGGATTTGGTCCCGATGGACTTGGCACAAGCCAGGGGACAATCTTTCAGATTCAGGACCGCCCGGTGTGTTGATATTGGCCTCAAATTGACTCACACGGTCTGTGGTGGAAATGAACTTCCTTAAGGCAATGTCGATGGCGGTTTGAGCCATTTTTGTGGTCGAACGAGTAAGAATGGATGATGTACCTGGGCTGCCAGTAGTGGGCCTTGATGGAGAAACGGAAGAGGATTTTTCCACACGGATCGACGGAATCGGGCGTGGTTATTTGTCTTCTCCTATGGGCATACTCGGACTCGAACTGTGCGGCTAATCAGATAGCGGCGACAGAATGGGGCACACAAAAAAAACTCGAACAAGGCTAAATGTGGTCACACCGGACACCACGGAACAATTTAAGAAACCCAAAAAATTTAAAAAAATAATAATTAGCCGTTGCCGAAAAAAGGGAAGGAGAAGTGATGAGCCCACCAAATTAAATAAATTAATTCCCCGAGATTCAATGGTTGCCACTCTAATCACGAGTGTTGTGTTCAACAAAAAGTTTATTACATGTAGTAGTAGTTGAAATGTTCTCTAGTTAAAAACAGAGAAATAGAGACTACAAAAAAAATAATAATAACGCCAGAGGATGGTCACACTGGATGTCGTAGCGGCCGGTTGGCAGCGTTAGTATGGGTGGAACCAAAAAATTAAAATAATTTTTATTTTGTAGTGAATTAATTATGCCTTTTTATTTATCGTTTGGATGGAGAAGTTTTATATTTATTTATTTAAATCGCCCGAAAAAAAATTGTATATATTATATTAAATATTATATATAATATATTATATAAATTATTAAATAGTAGATATATAGTAATTAATTAAATAAATAGAATGTAACCATTGGATATACTTTGATGGATAAGCGTGTATTAGTTTATTTCAATATCAATAATTATTAATTTTAAATTGGAGTGGAAACGGTGGAATCGAAACACCTTGCTTATTTGTTGCGAAAAAATAATCGTTGGGACACTGTGCCGGCAAAGCAACGCTCTTGTCGGTATTTACACTAGTCGGCATAATTATTTTGACGAAAAACAAATCGTTCAAGTTTTTATGTAACTTTGCAATGGTTTAATATAACTCAATGATTTTTTTTTCTGTATTACTTAGTGCTAATACAAACTTAAAAATAATGAATTCAACATTTTGTCATTTGAACATGAAAAAATATAAGTTAAAGTAATTTTTATGTCGTGGCATAAGTATTTTGACAAGTACCTTTTAATGTGATTAACAAAGTTTAAACTCAAAAATACTAAAGGCAAAAAAAGGAATTTAGTAAAATATATAATTTTCTTTAGTTTTAATAACTTTTTCCAGGCGTCCCGGTACTGAATCGATTAAATTTTGGATGATCTCTGGAGATATCTTTTCCCAGAGGGAACTGACCTCAGAAATTGTCTCCTCTCTGGTTTTATTTAACGATACTGTTCTTTTACGTTTTATAAGAGACCAGACGTTTTCAATAATATTTAAATCTGGACTTTGAGGTGGCCAGTCCAAAGTGGTAACACCAACATCCTTCAAAAATGTTGTAATCATCTTGGCTTTGTGGCATGGGGCGTTATCCTGTTGCAGAATGAAGGATTGACCAATAAGCCTGTCTCCAGAAGTAAATGCATTATCATTTAGAATTTGTAAATATTGGCCTTGGTTCATCGAGCCAGTGACAGGAACGAAGTCACCCAGTCCATTATACGCTACACATCCCCAGAACATCACACAGCCTCCACCATGGCTTACTTTTTGGAAAACGGGACGCCTTTTCTGCCTTTGTTCAATTGGTAATCTTACAAAAATTTATTTTTTGATGAATTATACTCAAAGGAGCTTTCATCTGTCCATAGAACGCTCCTCCAGAACTCCTTTGGCTTATGGACATACTCCTTTGCAAAAGCCAGTCTTTTGAGCTTGTTTGCTTTTGTTATGTATGGTACTTCCTTAACTTTATAAGTCTTGAAATCACATTCTTTTAATCGTCGACGGACTGTGCGCTCACTAATTGGTGTTTTAGCTGTCAAATTAAATTGATCTGCTGCGGATTGGGGCTTTAGAAAAACATTTTTTTTAAATTCCCGTACAAGGACTCGGTCTTCACTGAGATCTGTTTTGCGCTTAGCACCTGATCTTCTTAAATTACGCATGTCATTATGCTTTTTAAACTTTTTAATTTGGTAGTGCACAGTTTGGCGCGACACTTTAAACTCATTAGCAATGTCTTTGACTGCTATTCCAGCGTTAAACTTTGCTACCATTGAGGATCTGGTAACCAAACTTAGCTCAGAAGTTTTACCCATGTTATTTAATAATTTTTAATAACTTTCTATTTTAATAACGTTTAATATTGCTCAAAGTTAAACACAGAAGTCCTTTAATTCTCGCGTGCTTAAAAGTGTGAAAATATTTCCATAAAGATGCCGTCAAAATACTTGTGCCACGCAAAAAGCCGTTGTCTGCATGCATTCTTATCAGCAGAAAGAGAATGCAAAAGGTAACCGAGATAAAATTTGGCATGCACATAGCTAAAAATAGATTCTTTGTTTTGCGCTTCATTTTCGCACCGTTATTTGACAATTTTAAAGCAAAGCTAAGTTCAATAGTCCAAAAGAGTTTCGTCAAAATAATTGTGCCGACTAGTGTATGTATGGCAATGCAAAGCTCTTGCATGTATGTATGTATGCCACGGCTGTGGCTAGCGAGACGAAAGAGACACAAAAAACCGGCCGTTGCTGATGCTGTGCAGACAAGGCGATTACATGGAATAGATATGTATGTATGTACGCGTGCGCAGGTAGCGGCGGCGACAAGTGCATTCAAAGAAAGAGGAGGCTCGAACGCTGCTGAACTATGTAAATATGTGGTGCGGTTTTAGTGGACTGTATTTGGAATGAAGAATAGCGGAATGGATGTTCATATGCATGTAAGAATGTACCGATGTATGGACAGTTTAGAAAAATTATGTACGGATCCTCTATGCGAATATGCGCAACGGGTGTACAGAAAGAATGCGAAAAAAATGGCGGACACCAAAATGAAGACGGACAAAAATTGGCTTTGGAAGATGGACAAATATTATTACTTTATTCAAATTGCCGTGGCGTCGGAGAATCGGACTTGGATTTGACGCGAAAATCTTACAGCAGTTTGAGCGAACTTAATTTTCGAACAACTGCTGAAGACCGGCAATTAGGAACAAATGATGAAATCTCGTACTTATCTATATTTTCCAGAAAAAAATGGGGGCCGCCGGAGCTGCTGGTGGATTTAACAAATATCCGGCTCAAAGGACCAATGTTTGTAGGGGGGTGGCTTCCTTCTGAAGTGAACTCCCACGGCGCAGTCGAAAGACACAAGTTGAAAAAATAAGGCACGGGGGCGTCGGGGAACAATTCAGTATAATGACCACTTTATTCTAATTCACGATTCGAACTAACTTTAGAACTAAGCTTAAAAACTAGACGAGCGCAGCGAGAGCGGCCGACCGACGAAGATCGGCAGCGATCCGTCCCGAAGTTCACCTAGCCACGGGGGATCGGCCCCCAGAAGGAAGCTTTGGATTGCGGAAGAGTGGTAGCGGACAAGCTTTGGGAGCAGCGGGGGGAACCAAAGCTGCTGACCTGAACAAACTTGATTTGTCCAAGTATATATTAAGTAGTGGAGTTGGTTAAAATTATCGCTATAAATTAAGTAAATAAGGTAAAATGCTATAAAAAATATAAAAAAAATAACAGAACGGAAAATGTGGGATAATAATTTATTATTTTCTTTTTCAAGATTTTAACACAATGTTGCTAAAATGTGCTCAAAAGTGATTTTTTAGGTTAAGGTTAGGTTAGGTTAAGCCGGATGGCCCCCACGGGGCCGCGCATAGGCCAATATGGCCCTTAGCTGTCCGGAAGTTGATAAGTGGATTTAGGGAATATTCACGCGGTTTTCAAAGTCTTTGAGGATCAAGGTGTGTTTCGCGAAGGCAAGTAATTCGCCTGGCTTCTTCTTGGAGGCATCTTTTAGTGATGCCATAACCGGAGCGCCCAGGTTTCTTATCCTTGCCTTTGTTAGGGCCGGACATTTACAAATGAGATGCTCAAAGGTATCGGTTGCCTCGGATTCATCACATCTCCGGCATCTAGCGTTGACGGTGATGCCTAGCTTGACTGCGTGCGCCGCAGCCAGGCAGTGACCTGTGAGAATTCCCACTATTAGTCTGCAGTCTTGTCGTGAAAGATGCATCGTGGCTAAGTTTGTCGTTGCGCTCTTTGCACATGATTTTTGATACTTTGCAGGTTGTGGAATTTCACCTCCATCTGCTATTTACTTGTGCGTCTGCCCGTCTCTCCAGCTCGCTTTGGAGCGTTCTTAGCGAGACAGGAACGTCTTTTATTCTTTCACTAGTCAGTCCAACGCCTTCCTTTGCAAGCACGTCTACGGTCTCGTTACCATGTATGCCCTGGTGGCTGGGAACCCAGTAGATTCGCACTGATCTAGTTGTGCTTAGGTTATCTAGTGCCTCCCTGCTTGCCAGTACAGTTTTGGAACTAACCGCTGACGATCTTATCGCCGCTTGACTGTCTACGAACAAATTGATCGCCTCATGTGGGCGGTCTATGCTCTGAGCAAGCTCTGCAGCTTTCCCGATGGCGAATACTTCCGCCTGGAAGATGCTGCATTGGCTTGGTAGCTTATACGACCGCCGTATCTCAGGGTCTGTGCAGTATATGCCCGCTCGTACTCCTTCTTCCATCTTGGAGCCGTCGGTATAGATATTGAGGTGTTGAGCATGATCCTTACCTATTTTCCAGTCGAATATTGCTGTTTTTACATCCGGGCATGTTTTGGGTCTCATGTAGTCAGACGCACTGCTCATGTTTCGACCAATTGAACTATGCCCGAATCCTTGCATTGTCATGTTTCCTGATGCAATCAGGCGTTGTGCCGCCTTTCCTGCAGTCAGTTGCGCGTGGATATCTAGGGGGTATATTCCTACAATCGCTTCGAGGGCTTTTGTTGGAGTTGACCTCAGCGCCCGTGTTATGCAGAGCAGTGCCTGCCGCTGGGTTCTTTCCATAAGCCTGCTATACGCCTTCTTTGCCATGGCTTGCCACCACACTAAGACTCCATACAGAAGAGTCGGACGCACCACTGATATGTAGACCCAGTGCATTAGGGCGGGCGAGAGACCCCATGTGCTGCTAAGCATCTTCTTGGATGCGTATAGCGCTATGGTGGCCTTTTTCACCCTCTCTAGTACATTGGGCTTCCATGTCAGCTTGCTGTCCAGTACAATCCCTAGGTATCTTACTTGCGTTTTCGGCGTCAGCCTGGTTGTGTTAATTTTTAGGGGGATCCATAGCGGCACCTTGTATCTCTTGGTAAAGAGAATGAGGTCCGTCTCGTCCGCATTGATACTGAGTCCTACCTTCTGCGCCCACTCACGTATCTCCCTGAGTGTTGATTCCATAATCGAGCTGAGAGTCGATGGACAGACTCCCGTGATAATGATGCTTATGTCGTCGGCATATGCTGTTATCTTTGGGGCTTTCCTTTCGAATCTCTTGATCAGGTCGTCCACCACCAAATTCCACAGGAGGGGCGAGAGGACTTCGCCTTGCGGCGAGCCTCTGTGAGCTCCTTTCACCATGGAGGCGGTGCTCCAATCGGATTGTACCCGCGTACAACTTAGAAGATTTCTTATGCACAAGTTTATGGCAGGGTGCGTGTTGGTCGCTTCTAAGCGGTCCATTATAGTGTCTGTGGTCACGTTGTTGTATGCTCCGGATATGTCTACAAGCAGTCCGAGCGCATACTCCCTTTTATTTAGGGCTCTCTCAATGGTAGCTACTAACGAGTGTAGTGCCGTCTCCACTGATTTTCCTTTTGTGTAAGCATGCTGGTTGGTTGACAGCAGTCTTCCCACATCGTTCCTGATGTGTAAGTCCAGCAGCTTTTTTAGCATCTTAAGTAGAGCTTGCATTAGTGCCGTTAAGGCCTCTTCGCTGCCCTCAGTCCACTGTCCGTCTTCGCGTTTGAGCTGACTCTGTATGATTGGGTGCTTCGATAGAAGTTTCCGCAGTCTAGCCGTTTCTGGGGCAGTCTCTATGCTGGAACAGAAGTTCCTTCACGAGTTTCTCTGTGCCTTGCGTATTTAATTCTTGTAGTCCCTGAGTAGGACTTTGTATTCCTCGTTGATTATTTCATCTTTCGCCAGCTTAGCTATTCTAAAAAATTCTCTGAGTTTGTCGCGTTGGATTGAGAGGTCCCTATTCCACCAGGGTGGCTTGGTTCTCTTCCTCGCTTCTGATATCGGGCATGATGCGTGGTACGCGTCTAGTTGTTCTTTGGAAAGTGTCTCTTGGGACTTTTCAATTTCATCCGAGGAATTTACTGTGCCTGGAGAGATTCAAAGCTTTGTCGTGATGATCTTAAACTTTCCCCAGTTTGTATTCCGGGGGTTTCTGAAGATTGTTCGTTTTGGAGATTATTCGAATCTGTATTGAATTTGTATGTACTTATGGTCTGAGAAGGATGGTTTCTCGAGGACTCTCCATTCTGAAACCATAGTACATTGCCCCTTATGAGTGTTAGATCAAACACGTTGGATGAGGTGGGTGTGCTTCTCCCCCGGGGTTGCTATACATAAGTTAGTAGAGAGTAAAAAGTCTAGGAGTTACTCACCTCTGTCGTTTATGTCAGGGCTTCCCCATACACAGTGGTGTGCGTTGGCGTCTGCGCCCATGAGCAGTTGCTGGCGTTCGGGCTGGCTTCTACCACGCTCCTGAGTTCCTCCGGTAGGGCCAATCTGTCGTGTCAGCCATCCGACACCCTCGAATGTAGGCATGGGAGCTTCGGGGGCTTCCTCCATCCGTGCAATTAATGATTTGACGAGCCGCGCATGCACCAACTTCCACCGCGACTCGGTCATCTTGCCATTTTCTTCGCTTCTGTCGATGAGTGCCACGATCAAGTGTCGTTTGGTCACCTCATTGACTTTTGCGGTATTGGGCTTCATTTCTTTTTGGCGAGGGCCCGCCTTTGCAACCTTTTCTTTTTTTTCTTGTCTTTTTTCCCAATACTAACATTTCATGTTATTGTATTTTCATATATTTCAGGACTCAGGAATTTTGGTTAAGGTCTAATTAATATCGGCCTACGTAAAAATAGATATAAAGGCGATCGGTAAATGTATAGGAAATGCTAAGTGGTATATAAATTTCTTAGGCAAAAGTAATATAAATTTTTATTACATTAAAACTATTTTAATTATTTGCAAGAAATAAAGCTATTTAAAAGGATTGCCTGGCAAATGTTTTCTTTGTTAAAAAATGTTGGAAATATTTAATGAAAATTCGTTATTGCCTCAACATAAAATCGTTTTCACTAATAAAATGGTATATCGAGTTAGGGCAAAATTACCGAAATAAGCTCTGTAGGAGTTGTTTGTTTATGTAAGCACAGGTTAACCCTGCAGAAAGCTTCTTCAAACACTGAACGGCGTACATGTGGTTCACAACGGTAAAGACGATTGAATAATGATTGGATGATTGAATATTTCCATAGAGAAAGGAACACTAGCGGAAACATCAAAACGGGCAATTTTACCTTCCCAGCGCAACATAATTCATAAAATTCCAATTGAAACTTCAGTGCATTGCTGACATTTGAAAGATAATGAACCAATAACAACGTATGCGCAAAAATATAATAGATTCTTTTAAATGACGTCATTTGCCGCAGAAATAGTTGGCTAATAGTAAAGTTCGTGCTTTAAGGTAATGGCATACCAATATTATGAAAATGAAAAATTTTGATTTTACTCGATATTGCTGCCAAGCAACAAAGATCATAAGTATATCTATTTTGTAGCTCGGCAGTTGAACTAAAAAAGGGTTGCGCAATTTGTACTGAGACTAGACCCAAATTATTAAGTAAATGCAAAATCTTCTATATAAGCATAATGAATTGGTAGGTTGTTCAGAACCGCAATATATACAATGCATTCTGAAAACCACAAAAACATTATTAGAGCAATGCAAGACAATTCAATGCGCCCTCAATCAATGAAGTGGTAGTGGAAATTGTTGGCAAAAATATGGAATCAAGGTACATTATTCTCAAACGTCAGCATATTCGATTCCCCTTATGTAACTAAGAGCCTTATTGTTTCGTTAGTTCGGCCCATTTTGGAATATGTGTGACGCGTGACCGCGCACATAACAAAATATCAAGAAGAAGTAGAGAAACAAAGCAGGGAAAACAAGCGCAGAAAGAACAAATGCCATAAGTTTGAATTCAAACTAATGCAGCGCGCGCGCCCAAGCGCGCATGAACGGGCACACTGCGGGGAGAAGGCGTTAGGGACAGTAGAGAAAAGGGCTAACGCCAGATAGGCGGACAGGCACACTAAAACCTGCCAGATCCCTATATAAGGAGAGCCACAGCCCTTGTATCGTCACTCAGTAGCAACAGCGATCGGGTGAGGTAAGCCTCCCAAGTAGTCAGCAGCAAAGTCACTTTTTTCGGCTCAACCGGATCTTCTGATCTGGTTGGCTAATACATTGTAGTTAGCTCTCCTAGTAGTTACCTTGTTCCCCCTTAACCCGCCTTCACCCCGGCTCGGTTCACCGATCCGCAATACGTCTATCCCGTGGCCGACCGAAAGGTTCCCGAGATATCTTCTCTCACTCTCGCGGTCGACTGAAAGGTTCCCGAGATATCTTCTCTCACTCTCGCGGTCGACTGAAAGGTTCCCGAGTTAAATCTTGTTCTCTCGCTCTCGCGGCCGACCGAAAGGTTCCCGAGTTAAATCTTGTTCTCTTGCTCTCGCCGACCGAAAGGTTCCCGAGTTAAATCTTGTTCTCTTGCTCTCGCGGCCGACCGAAAGGTTCCCGAGTTAAATCTTGTTCTCTTGCTCTCGCCGACCGAAAGGTTCCCGAGTTAAATCTTGTTCTCTTGCTCTCGCGGCCGACCGAAAGGTTCCCGAGTTACATCTTGTTCTCTCGCTCTCGCGGCCGACCGAAAGGTTCCCGAGTTACATCTTGTTCTCTCGCTCTCGCGGCCGACCGAAAGGATCCCGAGTTAAATCTTGTTCTCTCGCTCTCGCGGCCGACCGAAAGGTTCCCGAGTTACATCTTGTTCTCTCGCTCTCGCGGCCGACCGAAAGGTTCCCGAGTTAAATCTTGTTCTCTCGCTCTCGCGGCCGACCGAAAGGTTCCCGAGTAAAATCTTGTTCTATTGCTCTCGCGGCCGACCGAAAGGTTCCCGAGTTACATCTTGTTCTCTCACTCTCGCGGTCGACTGAAAGGTTCCCGAGTTAAATCTTGTTCTCTTACTTTCGCGGTCGACTGAAAGGTTCCCGAGATATCTTCTCTCACTCTCGCGGTCGACTGAAAGGTTTCCGAGATATCTTCTCTCACTCTCGCGGTCGACTGAAAGGTTCCCGAGATATCTTTTCTCACTCTCGCGGTCGACTGAAAGGTTCCCGAGATATCTTCTCTCACTCTCGCGGTCGACTGAAAGGTTCCCGAGATATTTCCTGTCGCTCTCGCGGTCGACCGAAAGGTTCCGAGACGGCTTCTTATCGTTCAGCCACAGACAGCGATCGGCTCGATTCAGGGGCCCGGCGGACACTCCGCAAACGGTTGCGTTGCCTTGAGAGGCGACAAGCATAATCCAGGACTCCGGACCGGGAACCGAGCACACAGATCCTGACGGAAGGAGCCGAACGAGCGGACACGTTATCCAGTTTCCACAAAATTGTAAATCTAAACCTAAATAAACGTACTCTTTAACTAATCACTAAGTAATTCCCTTGACTTATACTCTGGGACCGGGTCGGTAATCTCTTCTAGCAGCTACACCTGACACAAATAAATACCTGCGACAGATCCTGGATATCCCTGAGCCGCCCGACCAATGACGGATCGTCACATATGGTTCTTGCGTTTTGGAGTTCTAGTTTTGGAGTCCAGATTAACCGCATTGAATCAGTCCAAAAAAACTTTTTGTTAACTTCTATTAATTAACCTTCCCTCCCTAGCGAACCGTAGAACGATGCTTGGAGTCGTCTTTCTACATAAGCTCATTCATGGGGATATGGAGAGTCCCTACCTGCTAGGCCAGCTAAATTTTCATGTTCCCCGACTAACATCCAGATCCTATATCCTCTTAGTAATTGGTCACTGTAGGAGGGAGTTTGAAATGCATGAGCCATTTAGGGTTTTATGAGCCGATTACAACCGCCTCTATGACTATATTGCTTGTAGTGATAGTCTTCCTAAACTTAAAACTGTTTTGCTTGTAGAATTAGCCCGTAATTTAGCACCTTAGCTATATCAAATTTTCCTCGTTCTTTTATACTTTCCTCTTCTCACGCGTCTATCAAGAACGCGTTCGTGCCGTACGTCACACGGCTGCATCTCTCGGTCGGTTGGGCGGGAGGTGGGATTCGATGGGACCCGCGCGCAAAAACAAAAAAAAGAAATAAATAATTAGGGACAATTGCAGCGCGTTTACGAGAGCCATCGATCATAAGATGTACTTCAATACCGAACGTATAGGTTGATTAATAATTCGGCAAAATGTTCACAATCATTTGTTGAGATGCCGCCGTTTGTTTCAACAGTATTGTGTTGACATATACCTCATAGTAGTAACTTAGCGTCTTAATTTTAATCATTTCAATAATTTACGATTAAGATTAAAGAAGTTAGGATTAGACGAATCAATACACCTGCGTGATGTCATTGCTAATGAAGGACACGCGGCCAATGTCGGTCGTTTGACCATTCTTTCAGCTACTTATTCTGCATGAGTATGCTCAAACGACAATGTACGTGCGTAATTACGGACAGCCTAGTTTATTCATCACTTGCCATACGAAATGGTCAGAAATTTTGAATCTGTTACAGCCAGGACAAAAATCCAGGGATCAACCCAACATCATTGCACGAGTATTCAACAAAAAGATGATTATGGATGGATTACATCGTAAGGCTTTTGGCGGAATTTTCTGTTGGATGTAATCGATTTAATGGCGGAAACGAGGTTTACAAATCTATGATGAACTAGCTTGATTTGCCATAAACTCCTCCTCATTAAGGGCAGCTGAAGTTTGGCTCAATAATAATTATGCTGCGAAATTTAAGTCATCTGAAATTGTGCATTGGTACGCGTTTGTCCGTCAATAAATTAATAAACAATGTAATTTAAGCAACGATCATTAAGGAAAAATGCAAAAGCCCTCGTCCCCGAACTCCAATAATTCCAAATAATCTTCCATTTCAATTAAGGCAGATTCAGTTTCCAATTCGGTTGGTTTTTAAGATGACAATTAATAAATCGCAAGACCAATCGTTGGAAGTCTGTGGGATTAACTTAGAAATTCCCTTTTTTTTGCATGTTCAATTTTACGTTGAATATTCACGTGTTTAAAAGCCGGCTTCGTTGTTTGTTTTTGCGTCGCAAAATAAATCAAAATATATAGTTTATCGTCTTGTTTATTTCTTTTTCTTTGCGCGGATCCCTGCAAGTCCAACCTCCAAGAGGCTCAGAGGCTCAGCCGTCTGATGTACGGCACGAACGCGTTAAAGGTGGATGCATGAGATAAAAAATTGATTAAAAAACGAGGAAAATTTAATTTTACTGTGCTTAATTACGAGCTAATTCTACAAGCAATACAGTTTTAAGTTTGGGAAGACTATCACTCCCAACAATATTGTCATAGAGGCAGTTGTAATCGGCGCATAAAACTCTAAAGGGTTCATGCACTTCAAACTCCCTCCTACAGTCACCAGTTACTAAGGGGATATAGGTTTAGGATGTTATTCGAGGAAGTGGAAATTGAGCTGACGTCCACGTCCCCGTGAATAAGCTTATGTAGAAAGACGACGCCAAGCATCGTTCTACGGAAAGAAGATTAATTAATAGAAGTCTACTAGAGTAAGATGGTAATCTCAGGATGGCATTCCAGGTTAAGCCCCGTAGGGCGAAAAGCAAAATGTTTTTTTGGACAAATTCATTCGACCACCTTTTTATAAATCCCAGCGTGCCTATGAATTTGTTAACTATGCAGGAAATGTCTTCGGAGAACGAAAGTCTGGGATCAAGGCGGACTCCAAGGTCATCGACAAGAGTTATTCTTTCCAAAGAGCAGTCATTGATACGTGAAAATTTCATCAGTTTTCACTTGAAGCTGTTGAGATGTAATAGGTTAGCACGACACCATGCTTGAAAGTTATTAAGATCCGATTGTCAATCTGACTGGCATGAACTGTCCTTATACTGCACACATAGTTTAACGTCATCAGCGTACTTTAGTACTCTAGAGTTGATTAAAACTATCGGAAGGTCATTAATAAACAATGAAAACAGCAGTGGACATGGAGAAATTACGGATCTGCACAAATGCTGCAAGTGAGAAGTTATTACATTCTCGAAGAGTTTCGGAATGGCTGACAACTTAGAGATACCCCTATAGTTGCTGGCATCCGATTTGCTACCTTTTTTGTGGAGAGGAATAATAAAGGATTCCTTTCAAATAAGGGGAAATTCAGAAGTTTCTAAAGATAATTTAAACAATTTAAGAAGGGGGTTACACAGAGCGTCCGCGCAATACCTAAGCACGCAGCCCGGTATTCCGTCGGGACCCGGTGAGTACAGTGGCTTAATACGTCGAAGATCCAGACTAAGAGAGCTTTCGTTTCAGATAGGACTGAAAGTTAAGTTTGAACAGGGCATGGCGTAAGGGTATGTCTGGTTTAAATTGGTCGAGGGAGAATAAGTTTTTTTAAAAAACTCAGCAAAAAGATCAGCAATAGCCTGATCTGATTCTGCTGTAGAAATTTTAAATGAAAGCGAGAAAGGATATAAATTAGGTTTACGCTTAGTGTTAACAAAATTATAAAACTGTTTTGGGTCCTGGAACTGAACCCTACAACGAGTCAAATAATTCTTATAACACTGCGCGTTGAGCACGGTAAAATTCGCCCCAGCTTTAATAAAATTAGATGAAGCAGTTAGAGAGCCGGTAAGTTTAAATTTATTATAAAGCCTAGACTTTACGTTTTTTTAGCGTGTCAGCTCCTTTTTAAACCAAGATGGTTTTTTGGAGTCCGACGGATAGGTAAACGGAACACATAATCAAAAAAACGAGTTCATGGCACTGTAAAATGTGTCCACGGCGGCTGCCATGTCAGTGCACATGTAAAGGTTAGACCAATTAAATTCAGATATTAAACTGTTTAGCCTTTGAAAGATAGCTTTACAAAAACAGCGAGCTTTATCGGCCAAACGATTAGATTTTTCCCTTACAACGATGCCCGTATCGATAGTCACATCGAAAGTAGGATGGTAAGGATCTTCAGGCAGCGTCAATGGAGAAACTCTTTTTAAGGTCACACCTACAGGATCGGAGACGAAGCAAAGATCTAGTAGGCGGTTTAAAGAATTAAAGACATGGTTAACTTGCGACAAAGACAAGTCAAGCAGGCCATCAATAAGGTCATGCTGTGCCGCAGTACAATTTTGAGAGCTTGCTGCGTAAGCTTTTAGTATTCTGATAGGAAACTAGGAGGGAGGTGGTTAGTTTTTTGGAGCTGAATTTGATGTGGTCGCAGTGTGTTTAGTTGTGTCCCCTTGTATATTGCTCACAAGAGGTCATTGTAAGAAGGGCTCCCCGGCAAGAGTATATAAACACAGTTGAATAGGTTTAAATCTTTATAAATATTCACTGCTTTACTTTAAATTGGGTTATTTGCATGCGTGTGTGTGTACAAAATAAAATAGATTGTTAGACCGGCGGCGGGCGTTCAGCGTCGTGTGCAAATTCAGACTGACTTTTGCCTCTCCTCCGTTCTCCATCTCCCCGTCGTATGCACTGTCCAGAAACGAGCGGGCTGTCCAGAAACGAGCGAGCGATCGGCTGACCGCCGCTCTCCCGCACATTGGGACAAGCAGCAAACTGAACATGCCGCCCGCCAATGCTAAACGTAGCATGAAAATCTCGCTTGTCCGGTCCATCCTGGCAGGTGGGGTAGAATCTGGCTTGGAGAAATGATGCAAGAAGTGTGCGCAAGAAATAATTTGTTATGATAGAGGTGTGTAAGTGAGAGCGCTTAAGAACGGATTGGAAGCGGACACAGTTTCGACACTGACCGTTTTAAATGACCCTGTTTGGTTTTAAGCGTTACTACTCGGACTAACGCATCTGTCCCTGGGTGCAACTCGACGACACGTCCTAGCAACCATTGTGACGGCGGAAATCAGTCATCCTTGATGATGACAAGGTCGTTGAGATGAAAACCTTCTGCCTCCTGGCACCACTTGGGTCTTTGCTGCAGATGGGCTAGCCAATCTCGACTCCAGGCCTTCCAGAAATGCCGTATCATTGTCTGATGAATGAGAAATTACTCCACGAAGGACCGGGATTGTGGTCGATATTCCGGAGGCGCCAACAAGGAGTCCCCAACCAAAAAATGAGCCGGCGTGAGCACCTCTAGATCGTCTGCATCAGCTGTGAGAGGGCAAAGCGGCCGTGAGTTGAGGCATGCTTCTATGCTTATGAGCACCGTTGACAGCTCCTCATAGGTGAGACGCCGATCTGCAATGACTCTCTTGAGGTGATGTTTCACCGACTTCACATTAGCCTCCCACAGACCGCCAAAATTGGGCGACTGAGGGGGATTGAAGTGCCATGTGGTCCGTTGCGAAGCGAGCTTGGGAGCTATGAGCTTCTCGTAATCCTCATTGAGCCTGCCGTAGAACGCCTTCATTAAATTGTCCGTGCCCACAAAGTTGGTTCCGTTGTCGCTGTAGAGATGTTGAACCATTCCTCGCCGACCGGTAAATCTGTCCAAAGCTAACAGAAAATGCTCTGTGGTGAGGCCTGTCACCGCTTCTAAGTGCACTGCCTTTGTTGCAAGACAAATGAAAACGGCAATGTATCCTTTGTAAAAGCTCGTCCCTCGCAACCGTGCTGCCTTCAGCTCTATAGCGCCTGTGTAGTCCACTCCAGTCGCCAGGAACGGTCTGCTAGGGGGGTTCACTCGATGAAGCGGCAAGTCTCCCATGAGCTGTGTCGGAGCGATTGGTCTGGTCCGAAAACACCTCACACATTTCCGTACAACTGCTTGAACGGCTCGTCTTCCTGTAAGAATCCAAAACCGCTGGCGAGTGTGTGCCAAAGTCAGCTGCGCACCTCCGTGCAGAGTCATAACGTGCGCGTACCGGATTACTAGCTGCGTAAAATGATGAGAACTTGGGAGAATCATTGGATGCCGACGCTCGTGTGCCAACCCTGAATGGCGCAATCGTCCCCTTACTCGCAAGATGCCTTCTACCAAGATCGGTGATAAGCTCAAGAGCTTACTTCTGGGAGGCAGTCTTTTGCTATTCCTTACCGCGGTCAGCTCGGACGAAAAAGACTCCCTTTGAACGATGCGCACGATCGCGAAAAGAGCGTAGTCCATCTCCTGAATGCTTAGAGGACCAGTGCACCTCTCTGTTTTCCGGATAGCATTGGTTTTGAACCGAAATATATATGCTATAACTCGTACCGCCTGGCTAAAACTGGAAAATCGTTCCAGAAGTGATGACATTGGGACAGCGTGGTGGACGCGAACTTTATCCTCCTTTGCCTCTAGCGCCGCATCATTCATGTCGACCTGCCCAATGTCCGTCAGAGGCCAATCACTTTGACTGCGTGTAAGCCACTCCGGGCCTCGCCACCACAAGTCGAAGTCCTTTAGGTCACTCGGAGCCATCCCTCTTGTCGCACAGTCCGCTGGATTCTCGCTAGTTCCGACATGCCTCCACTGAGATGGTGAGGAGTGATCTAGAATGAAGGCAACCCTGTTAGCGACGAAAGTCTTCCATCTGTTGACGTCACCGTGCAGCCAGTGCAGAAGGATTGTAGCATCCGTCCAATAAAAGGTCTGGATTGGAAGGTCCTTTAGCCACTTAGCCGTGGACAGCCATTTGACCAATTTGACCGCCAGTACCGCACCACTCAGCTCCGTCCGAGGTATGGTTAAGGGTTTCGTAGGAGTAACCTTTGATTTGGCGGTCAACAGCGAGGTGTAGCACGTTCCGCCCTCATGTTCGAGCCGTAGATAGGTCGTAGCTGCATATGATGTGGAAGACCCGTCACAGAACGCGTGAAGCTGAGCTGAAACTATGGACCCCGGAGAATAATGAATCCACCGCTGTATGCTGATATCGTCGATCCTTAGCAAGCTGTCCCGAAATGCTTGCCACCGTTCCGCAAGAGCATTAGGAACCTCGTCGTCCCAATCCAGGGCCGTCCGAGTGCCGTCGACATGCGTTTTCTTGGCCATGGTTACCTCCTTCAAAATTAACTTTCCCGAGATGATGACTGGCGCGATGAGACCCAGCGGGTCGAACAGCCTCGCTATAGTTGACAGGATCGTCCTTTTGGTGTAACTGGCTGGTATCTCAAAATTGACCTGAAACTTGAAGCAGTCCTTATTTGGGAGCCAATACATTCCTAGCGCCTTGATAGGATCCGTAGTGTCCCAGTTTAAAGGTGTCCGACTGCACTGATGCTCTATCGGAATCGAGCGGACAATACTCGCTTCGTTGCTGGACCATTTTCGCAGCTCCATGCAAGCGGATTTTATTGCACCCTCTACCTGTGCCCGTTTATCCTGCGTCTCTTCAATCGTATGCCCTCCGGACAGAATGTCGTCCACATAGATCTCGTCCATCAACACTTCTTCCGCCTTAGGAAATGAACGCCGCTCATCCTTCGCTAACTGTTGAATGACCCTGATGGCCGTGAAGGGTGCAGAAGCCGTTCCGAAAGTTAGTGTTGACAAAGCATAGACCTTGATCGATCCATCCGCCGCCCGCCATAAAATCCGCTGATATTGGGCGTCTTCCGGGTATACATCAATGCAGCGATACATTTTCTGTATATCCGCCGTGAAAACGAAACGATATTTCCGCCAGTTAAGTATTACAGCCGACATGTCGTTCTGAAGGGTCGGTCCAGTACAAAGAATGTCGTTTAAAGATCGCCCGTTGCTAGTCCTTGAGGAGGCATCGAAGACGATTCGCTGTTTGGTCGATTGAGGATCCTTCTTAAAGACAGCGTGATGCGGAAGCACACAGGATGCTACGTGCCTATTCGTGGAAGTATCCCTTACTAAACTGCTTTCACTTCCCACCGCCGGCGCTATTTGCTCAAGCGCGAAGTATTCCTCGATCTCCTCCACATATTTGCTCCACCGTTCTGGGCTGCTATACAGACGTCTTTCCAACTGCAGGAACCGATTCAGTGCCATTTGATGCGATCTTCCCAGGACCATGGCTGGATCTCGATAGGTTTTAAAGGGCAACCGCACTACGTAGCGGCCATCCGAACGACGCACGAGGGTCTTCTGAAAGAAGGACTCGCACCAGAGGTCCTCGTCTGTTGCTGTAGGGCGATCTGGAACCGACTCGACATCACAGAAGCGCTTCAGTAATGCCTCAGTGTCCAAGAGCACTCGATGACAGCGCAACTGGGTTGATTCCCTCACTCCTTCAGCACGTCCAGAGAGGATCCATCCGAAGTGCGTATTCTGAGCCATGGGCTCGCCTGGCAAACCGATCCTGGTATCGGGCAACATAATTTGCGCCAACATGTCCACTCCTAAAATGAGATCGACTCGCTTCGACCGCGCGTAATTGGGATCCGCCAATGAGAGGCCTCGAATATGATCCCAATTTTGTGGCGTGAAGCTCAGACTTGGCAGGCAGGAAGTAACAGAATTGAGGACATATGCTGAATCAACCCCTAAAGAGAAATTTGGGTTAATAATACTACAGATTTCGAAATTTACTGTGTACTTGCAACGACGACCGCCCCCGGGACCCACCCCAAAAATGGACGCTCTGGTGGCTGACCGCTTTAGATGCAGAGACTGAACGACGTGTTCCGAAACGATGGTTGCCTCAGATCCTTGATCGATGAGAGCATTTATGACTGCTTGTAGGCCGTTTGCCGGATTCCGTGCGGCGATACGAGCAGTGGCGAGAAGCACAGTCCTCGAAAGGACATTCGATGAAGTTGCTGAATGGCATCTGTAAGATGCGCTCGGATTTGGGTCCTCTGTCGCCTACAGGCTGTGCTGAGATTCGTTCTCCCTGGCTGCAGGTGCACTAAAAGGCGGCGCTGAAGGCCGCATCAGATGCGGCTGTGCGCGATTTGACGATGGATTATTAGCCAATACTGGGAATTGCAACAGCGTGTGATGGCGCTGCCCACAAACTTGGCAGCTCTTATTGCTGGTGCATCGTGACAGCGCATGCGCTTTGCTCAGGCAATTAATACATAATTTTGCCCTGCTCACTATATCCTTTCTCCTATAACAGTCCAAGGCCAGAAAGGTTGCGCAACGACGCAGGATATGGTCGCCGCCGCAGTGGTAACAGGCGCTATCCGGGCGTCTTGAGCGCTCCTGTGCATTATGCACTCGCACTCGTTTGCTCAGGTCGGTAGATCCTGGTCCATAATTGGAGTCGTACGACGAACTTCGGTTTTCGATCGCATCCATTATGACCAGCCGATCATTCAAAAAGCTTTCTAAATCCTTATAGGTTGGAACGGTGGCACCGCTTCCTTGATGGTGTTCCCAAGCGTTGTGAGTCTCCTTGGGCAACCTCGATGCAATGTAATGCGCCAACCAGTGCTGCGATTCCCCGTCCAAGGCTTGAATACGGCGGAATGCAGCCAGGCAAACATTGACCGTGCTTAACATCGACCGTATTGACTCCGTGTTTTCCTTTTGCAGCCTTGGCAACGCGTAGATAGCGTTCATGTGGTGCGAATAAACGAGACGAGGATTGTTGTACCTTTTAATCATCAGCCCCCAAGCCACGGCGTAGTTTGCCTCCGTGAGCTGCATCTGCCGGATGTCATTATCGCGCCCTCCTGGCAACAACTCTTTGAGAAAGTGCAACCGTTGCACATTGCTCAGATTCATGTTATTGTGTATAAGGCTTGTGAAGGCGTCAAAGGAGCCTGGCCAGTCCACACATTCACCCGAAAATTTGGGCACTGACATCTGTGGCATGTTCAGCCGCACTTCCGGATCGGCGCCCCCGCCCGCTTGTGGCGGCGGCGGAGGATTCTCGGGTGGCAGTTTCTCCAACTCCTCTGCGATGGCGCAATAGGCATCCATATAGCGCTCCTCGAATTCCGACTGGAAATTCTTCGCGGCATAGTTCGATCCAGCGAGCCCTTCTAGGTTAATGATCACGGAATCCGTGTCCCGAAACGCGTTCCGCAGCTCTTCCACTTGCTCTAGACGCTTCTTTAAATAAATCCTCGTTTTCCTGGACTGCGAATCCTTTTTAAAATTCTGCAACGTCGATTTGAGGGACTGGTACCGATTTGCCTGCACATTTACCAATTGCTCCAACGTCGGAGCCTCTGAATCCGATTTCATGATGACGAGTGTACAAAAAACCAACCGAACTTAGCGCAACTCACCACCCCAAAAAATCATGTAATAAGAAAAATTCGTTAAATTCTTGTCCCGCACACAACTTGGCCACTTACTCCGTTTTTGCATCAGATTTACTCACAAGAAGCCGCCAAAAGCAACAGAAGCAAGCGTCGCAAGTCCCGCGAAAATGCAGCTGCGTCGCCTATGTATCGCCGTCTTCCTTCTCCGTGTTCCGCCAAGCCGGGAATAGGCGAAGAAGAAGCAGCCGCCAAAAAATAGAAGCGAACGGCACAAAGTTTCTCGACCTGCAGCTGCGGCGCCTATGTATCGCCGTCTTCCTTTCCCGTCTTTCGCCAAGCCGGGAATAGGCGAAGAAGAAGAAGAGTCGCTGACTTCAAAAAACAGTCGTTGCTGCGTTTATATACCGCAGCCAAAATTTCAGGCAATTTGCCGAGCCGAATTGCAAACTTGACGCGGCCGCGATCTAACACAATCTATGTATTTACACACAAAACTTTTCGAATTCAAACTTTACACTTGCAGGTTCCCCTCATGGGCCACCATGTTTAGTTGTGTCCCCTTGTATATTGCTCACAAGAGGTCATTGTAAGAAGGGCTCCCCGGCAAGAGTATATAAACACAGTTGAATAGGTTTAAATCTTTATAAATATTCACTGCTTTACTTTAAATTGGGTTATTTGCATGCGTGTGTGTGTACAAAATAAAATAGATTGTTAGACCGGCGGCGGGCGTTCAGCGTCGTGTGCAAATTCAGACTGACTTTTGCCTCTCCTCCGTTCTCCATCTCCCCGTCGTATGCACTGTCCAGAAACGAGCGGGCTGTCCAGAAACGAGCGAGCGATCGGCTGACCGCCGCTCTCCCGCACATTGGGACAAGCAGCAAACTGAACACAGTGGTTTTAGGGAGTCGTGCTTCCACTGGCCGTTTTTTCTTCTTTTTAGCCTTGTATTCTTTAACTACCACGTGCTCGGGCCAGAAGTCACCAGAGCAAATTGTGTCAAAGAACTTGAGCGAGACACTTATCTTGAAAGATGAGATGTCCCTGGCGTTAGAAAATTTGAATTTTTCCACCTTTAAATTTTTGGCTTGGGTTTTTTCCGTTTATATAGGCATGTACATCTTCAGATTCGAGATCAGGGGCAAGCTTCGAAACAAATATTATTTTCAAAGTCTTTGGTTAAACAGCAGCCGGTAATTCTGGCCTCGCCGTCAAATAATTACATAGAAATAAAACATCAGTTAAGGCGAGAAAAAGATCGTCGGGACCGCATCTATCATATGAAAATCTGAAAATTATCGGTGTTTTTATACATAAATGGTTAGTGTCTTTTCTTATTTACAATCATTTATTTTCTAAAAAAAAAGATGGTACCACGTATTTTATAGCTAATAATTTTCTTTAATTTTATAATGAAAAGTCGCCTGTTAACTGCCAAGTATGGAACTGGTTCAGACACAAAGGTAAAATTTTAGTGCTTTTCAATAGCTTTATTGACGGAGATTAACGGAGTTTTCAATTATATATAAAAATATTTATTAGTTTATAAAGGTTTGTAAATGCATTAATATTTAAATAAATGTATATTTATAATTACCCAGAGTTCTTCCTCCCTAGCAAAGAATTTCTTCAAATTTGGGGATATATCGCAGCCCAGAAGACGAATGACCTTAATGTCTTTTAAGGCCGTTTTGAGTCGATCAGAAAAGTTTACTTTAAGTTCATTAGCATCATTTTTTTCAAGCAGCGTTAGAACGCTATCTATCTGAACACCGTACCAGCATTCTCCAGTCCATTTTTCTAAAATAATCTTGGTGAAGTCGTCGATTTCTTGAACCATTACATTAAAAATCTCGAGAATATTAGCTCCGCGTTCATTGTCAAACAGCCTGCAAATAAAAAATGGTATTAATTATGTTTATAATTCCAACTAAATTATAAGGATGATCTTATTCTTTTTATGTATTCATTCATTTACATATACATTTTAAGAAAAAATGTTTTGTTTTAAAAAGTATGCAGTATTAAAATCCCAAGGTATGCTAAATATATATAGAGTAATAAATAATATTTTTGCCTTTTTTTAATTATGTTATCAAGTTATCAAGCCTATGAGCACAGCCTCCACACCTAATTAATAAACAACTTCTAAGTACAGCGAGTCCGAGAGAGTTTTCCCGGAGAAATAATACAAATAATTGGGCCACTAGCGACTAGGGACATACAAACGAAAGAAGCGCTGAAATCCAAAAAACTTACACGGGCGAAGCTGCTAAATTGGCATAGCGATGAAAGTGAAAGCTAATCAGCTTAATTAAAACCGCTCGGCTATGTGTCAGCTTGAGTGCAAACTGATAGTCTTTTTACCTATTTTCATATTTCAAACCATTTTTACTGCTCCAACATTCTAGCACCGTTAAAGGCCTTCGGGTCTTTAACTTCCTCGAACATCGCGCTGCTATTGACAGTAATGCCAGCTTGTGGATGGCGCGCTTGATATCCCTATCGGTGGGCAGATTTTTCATTATCTGATCTTTATACCAGTATGACATTGCCGCATTAATAAGACGTTTTATAAAAAATTTAAAATCACCATATGGATTTACCTAAGTGCGAGAAAGAGGAAAATATACACTTTTAATGAAAGTAGTAATGCATTGGCCAATGCATTAGCTGAGAAAATCGATAAACCCACAAAAACATACCGGAAGCCATTTTAAACCGATAGAAAAATACTGATCGCATGAACAAAAATTGTATTTGAAATTGGATTAGCCGGCTCATTGTTTTTGTAGAGTAATTACTTGCTGAGAGAAAATTGCGTAGAAGCTGTAACAATGAAGAGAAAAAATGTTTTCGGTTTTTGAGTTGCCAAACTATTTTTGTGTGACCGTAGTCGCCTTACCAAAAAATTCCCAGCAAAAGAAAACACAAATAGTTGTTTCTTTCAAATATCTAATGAATTCACTAATTAATGAAAATGACTTTACTGTATCATAAGCCTTTTAACACGGGTTGTATCTATTTTTTTGACAGTTTTTGTTTTTTTAATTTTCCCTAAAGAGGCTATAGTTTTTTAATTTTTTTGACGTTGGTTAGCAAGTTGTGATGAAATTTTATAAATTTTGTTTAAGTTGAAACATGGTAAAATTTCCGAGGTACAGGGAAAAAAACTGTACTCTCATGGTCAACAAGATTTTGGCTAAGTGGGAGGGCCGATTCAAAAATTTAAAGATATTTTAGTATAAGAAATAATAAAGATTTCCGCCACCTTGAATTTTACTTGTTCAAACAATCATTTACTTTGCACATTTTGCAATGTAAAGAAAAACTACTTGACCTATCCAAAAACAGAAGTCGTGTTGATCAGTTGGAAAACATAGTTTCAAGAAAAACGCAAAGAAAGTAACCGCTCTTTCTCTCTTCCAATTGAACGGACGTGTTTTTTTCTTGCGCTCTCGTTTATTGAAAATTTTACATAAAAGCCACCGGGGTTTTACTTAATACATCTACCTGTTGATTACTAAAGTTCTCGTTCACTTCGCGTGAATTCAGCTATCTTGATTTGTGCATTTAATTTCTACTATTTTGTAATGCCCTAAAATGGAGGGCGTACAAATTTCGTGCCGAGCAGCCGTCGGAGTAGCAAACTATTCTCATTATTATTAATATTGCCATATTATGTTCCTTATTTTATATAATTAATTTAAGCTATACATATACGTTACACAACCCGTGCCACGAGTCCCGTGCCCTCTGGAGCGGACAAACCCGGCTCCAGCGTCCTCACCGCGAATCCAGATACCGGATCCAATCCCAGAGTTTCCTCTGTAGGTCGTTCTTGTACAATTCCTAGTTTCGCTGTCACTGCCCCCTCTCCGTTGACCATGAATCGAGAAACTCTTACTGAACCGAGCCACGACCGGAACCGACGGAAATTTGTGTGCGTTCCTGAGCGAATTCGCAAATGGGGTTTCCAATTCGACGGGTACTCTGACCCTCTCGCCTTCATCGAACAGGTCTAAAGTCGGGCCGTATCATACGGGATCGATCTGGGACTTCTCCCTCGCACCATGGCAGATATGCTGACGAGCAGAGTTGACAAGTGGTTCCAAAAAAGCCGCCTTCAAGGGGCTGATTGGACCACTTTTCGCCGCGAATTCTTGGAATTTTTCCTTCCACCCCGATACCTCCAACGCTTGGACGACCATATTCGGAGTCGTGAGCAGTTCGAAGGAGAAACCTTTAAAGGGTTCAGCTAGATCTCCGTGTTCTCATGCGTCACGCTGGCTACAATGAAACCCAGGAATTAAACAGACTGTACGAAAATGTCGCGCCAGTGTATTAAATGAACATCCGACATAGCGAGTTCCAGACCATTGGGGAACTAGCCCAACGGGCTAGCGAGTTCGCGGCCGTCCAGAAGCGGAGCCTTGGACGACAAAGCCAAAACCGGGTTCTCAGCATGCGCCCGTATACCAGCCGCCTTCGCCGGGTCGGCGAATCTGCGATCCCACCTCGACCGGCGGAGTTCGTCGGGACCCAATCCAATAGACAACCCTCAGTAACCGCACCGCTTAGAATAAAGAGAGGAAGGATCGCCGCTGAAGTCGACATTGGCGGACACGTGCGTCTGGCCACCATCGACACAGGGGCATCAAGGAGTTTCATTAGTCAGAACATCGCCGACGTGGACGGACAACCCCATCAATTCGCATCCAGATTAATCTAGCTGACACGTCCCGAGTAGAGGTAACCAGGTTGCTCCTGGCGGAAGTAACGCTCGCCCAGAAGTCGATCCAGGTTCCCCTTTTAGTTATGCCATCCATGCTGGATCCTTTAATCTTAGGGATGGATTTTCTTGCTTCCATCGGCACCACCCTCCGCTGTGGGACTGCAACTCTTACGCTGTCTCGACGCAGACCCGGAGAACGCGACGTGACTAGGCCTAATGAACCGGAGCAAGGCAACCCGCCGGAAGCACACCCTCCACCTCGACCACGACCGCCACCCAGGAATACACCCCAAGGACATCAGTAGAACCTCGGCTAGGTCTAGCCAACCAGGACTTTGGACAACAGAGCTACTAGGAAAGCAGTGCACCCGAAGAACCACGCAGTGAACATGAAACACGAAGTACAGGCGACGAAGGAATCACCAGAGGAAACCAGGCAACGGCACACACCGAGAACAACGACACAGGAGAAGTTCCTAGTGGAAGAACTTGGGGACAACAACCCAAGAACACCAGCAGAGAACAACGCCGAGAGCACCCAGCGAACACACGACGAAGAGACCGAGCCACAAACATCAGGGAAATGACGGCGAGACCAATCCGCGTAATCAAGCGTTCCTTAGCAAGCAGCTGTCACGTTGCAAAGGAATGACGGGAGTAGCAAATATAGCCGAGCACTGGATCACCATGCGGGATGACCGGCCGATTAAGCAGCGCTATTTCCCGAAGAACCCCGCCATGCAACGCATCATCGAGGAACAAGTGGACGCCTTACTGGAGCAAAGGTGCATCGAGCCATCGCGTAGCCCACAGAGTGCCCCCTTAGTTCTGGTATGGAAGAAAACAGGCCAGCGGCGCATGTGCGTTGACTACCGACTGTTAAATGCCAAGTCCATCCCAGACGCATACCCGCTGCCACGAATCAACTACATCTTGGAGCGACTGAGAAATGCAAAATACATTTCAACATTGGATCTGCGCAACGGATACTGGCAGATACCAATGGCCACGGACAATCGGTCATGCACCGCTATTACGGTTCGCGGGAGATCCGGACAAAGTGGCTGCCGTACGCAACCTGAAACCTCCCACGAGCTTAAAGGAATTGAGAAGATGCCTCGGCATGGCCTCGTGGTACAGGCGAATTGTGAATAACTTCGCTTCGGTGGTACAGCCCATGACGAACCTACTATGGAAAAACCAGCGGTGGAAATGGGAAACAGAGCAACAGAGTCCCTTTGATCTCCTGAAGACTTTACTGACAGACGCACCCGTGCTGGCATGCCCAGACTTCTCTGTCAAGATGACACTGCAGACCGACGCCAGTAACTACGGACTCGGAGGAGTACTGACACAGGAAATCGACGGCCAAGAACGAATCATCGCCTATGTCAGCCGGAAACTGGATACCGCAGAGCTAAACTATTCTCCCACAGAAAAGGAATGCTTAGTCATTATCTGGGGAATACGGAAGCTACGTTGCTACCTCGAAGGTTATAGGTTCGATGTAATCACCGACCACCTGGCTCTTAAGTGGCTCGATCACATAGAGAACCCGACCGGGAGGATTGCCAGATGGGCCTTGGAGCTCCAGCAGTATCAATCCGATGTACACTACCGCCGCGGAAAGTACAACGTCGTCGCTGACGCTCTATCGCGACAACCATTGGAGAATCTACTAAGACTCGCACAGGACGGACACCAATGCAAGTGGATACAACGAAAGATGAAAGACGTCCGCGATGACCCACAGAAGTTCCCAGACTTCATCATTGAGAACGGCGAACTATACCGACACCTCGGCCATCGTCCAGACAACCAGGATTACATGGAAGCTTTGTGTAGCAGCCGAAAATCGCTCCCGAATCTTGGAGGAATGCCATGACGCGCCTACAGCCGGACATCTTGGCATTCGGAAGACCATCATCAGGATCACTCAGAAGTACTACTGGCCAGGGATGTTTCGAGATGTGCGACGGTATGTTCGACAATGCATCCTGTGCCAGAAATACAAGTCGGAACAACGAAAAAAAGCCGGGACAATGCTCACGAGACAAGTCAGCGAACCCTTTGGTATTTTATGTGCTGACTTCGTCGGACCGTTACCCCGCTCAAAGGAGGGGAACACTATGCTCCTTGTTTTTATCGACAGTTTCATCAAGTGGGTCGAATTGGTACCCCTAAGAAAGGCAACCACGGCAACTCTCATATGGGCCTTCTGTGAAAGGAAAATGGTGTGCGATAATGGCACCCAGTTCACCAGTAAGGTGTTCAAGGCTTACCTTAAGGAGTGAGGAGTGGAACTTCAGTTCACCGCGCCGTATTCTCCTTGAGAAAACCCAACCGAACGTGCCAATCGCACCGTCAAGAAGAAGATAGCACAGTACGTGGAGAATGGGCTGTAGACATCGTGTGACTTTGGAGTTAAGATTGTAAAGAAAATGTACTTTCATGGACGGAGCAACTTGTAGTTGCTACTCCGGACTCGGTTTATTGAATGAATTTTGGTTTTCTTAGACAAAGGCTTGCTAGCTGTCGGCGCAGCGGCAGAGCAGCCGTTATATATATTTGATATATAAGTAAGGTAACAAAATGTAAGACGGGCAGAGCGAGAGAGTTATGCATGCACATATGTATATAAGCGGTCAGCGTGGGAACCATGCTGACTCGGCCCTAAACGATGAATGCACTGAATGCATATCACATTACGTTTGCACTTGAAAAGTGTGTGGGCACTTAACACGCTGTCGCTGAGTGACAAAGGCAATGCCCTATGTATATTATTGGCATAACAACAAAGTGTTGCGATTTCGGCTAACCAAGTGTTGCCGCTCAATATTTATGCTGAGTGATAAGAATTCATATGTGGATGCACTACAGGGCAAAACACCTGGGACAGCTTATTACCAGAACTGACTCTCGCAATCAACACTTGCACCTCGGAATCGACCGGGTACAGTCCGGCTTTCCTACTTCAGGCGCGAGAACCATGACTACCTGGATCCTGGTACGACAGTGTGACCACCGGGACAGCCACATTGCCTCAGAGCCCATCAGAGAGAGCCGATCGTCTCAAAGAAGTCTTTCAAATAGTGCAGAATAACTTGCAGAAAGCTAGCCGAGAGCAGGGGAGGCACTACATGCGCTGGACTCATTAGACTCGTTCGACAACACCACCTGTCTAAAAGCTTCGCAGCGAAGCTCGCCCCAAAATTCGTCGGACCCTACAAAGTGGTCGCTTTTCCCTCACCGAACGTCGTCCGAATTTGCCAACCCGGCCAGCGGAAGGGTCGCCTTGCAAACATTGGTGACTTAAAAGCATTTCACTCTTCTTTCACAGGTAACTCTGATGTCGAAGTCACCGAACCAGCCGAGGATGGAACCGGCGATCAACCCGGGCCATCCCAACGAGGTCAACCGACCCACACTAACAACGAGGGGTGATTATAAGAAGCTCAAACCCCACTCTGTGCCCTCAATAGACCTAAGATCATTGTTAAACTTTAAGCTTTCGAAGACAAGTTAGGAGTTTCACCGCTGCTGCCCACTAATTCCCACCTCAAGGTAGTTATAGAACTAAGCTAGTTAAGTCAGTCTTCCACAGATCTATCCACAGCGACGTCGCCAGCATGGACATCTTCACAATTTCATCGAGCGACAGCTAGGGAGAACCTGGACCCAGCTCCAGGACTAGAAGCCAGCCGACAACCACTCGGGACCCCTGGCTACGTCCAGGAACGGCGAACGCCTGGCGGCCCACCCGGTCATGCTCGGCGGGCAGGCGCCAGCCTGGAGATTTCAGACGGACGACTTCATCCCCGCCGGAGGTCTCCAGTGCTCGGACACGGCCCCATTAAGCAGCTCACCCCGCACCAGAGGCGGCTCTCCACATTACGTGGACGCCAACGGACAGCGCATCCACGACCCCTCGTCGCTCGTAGACGCCGTACGCCAGGGTAGCTTCCCGCCCCAGGTTCTCGGCACAGAGGGTGACCCTATCGCGGATGGGACCAACTCATGCCGCTCGAGTCCAACTGGGTCAGACGAGGAGACCTTCTCGTACCGCCCGAGTCCAACCGGGTCCTACGAAAAGGCCGTCTACGACCCCTACGGCCGTGATAACGACGACCTTCCAAGCTCCGCAGGGTCGGAGGAGGGCTCGAGCGAGCAACACACGCCGTTCGTGGAGGACGTCACCGACGAAGAGGACGAAAATCGCTTCGACGCAAGCAGCGAAGAAGACGACAGTGTTCCGGTCGAAGGCGTCCAACACTACTTCTACACAGACGACGAGCGCTCGTGGTAACACAGGGGGTCCTGGTTTTATCTGATTACGACCACGTACGAAACGGTCCAGGTCGCAGCACCGTACTGACCACCCGAGAGCCCGTTCGTGACATTCCCGCCGTCCCCGGAATACCTATGCGTCCTGGGACTGGATGATGCCACCGAGCCAGAGTGGCCAGGATACGGCGAGATCTACGGGGTATCGTGAGACCAACCCTCACTGCCAGCTTCACCATGTGGACGTGATCTCGAGGTACCATCGGAGGAAATGGATGTCTCCAGTAACCATAAGCTTGCTGCTAGAAAGAATCCCAACTGGAGTGGAGGACATAGTGGGGGAGGCCTCGGACGGGTGGATTCCCTTGGATTTCGACTCACAACAACCCGAGACGACCGCGAAAACCGTGACGATCGAGCAAGCAGGAACGACCGCTGCTGACGAGAGCATTTTAGCCCAGTCGCCTCCCGGAGGTGAGCGCTACCCGCTTCCGGCTGGGTGGACCTGAAACATCCAAGACCAGCAAGTCCCAGCCGCAGTTTGGCAGGCCATCTGCTCCCGACGCCCAGCAGCGCAACATTCCCGTCAGCGTACTCGGGTAAAAACCGACGAAGGGTCTTACCAGATCACCCTGAAACCGAGCGGGATGGGGACTATTTCTTTCGTTCCTGGAAGAAGGAAGGGGATGTAACGCTCTAAAATGGAGGCGCACAAATTTCGTGCCGAGCAGCCGCCGGAGTAGCAAATTATTCTCATTAAATTTATATTAATATTATATTAATTAATTTAAGCTAGGACACGAAGTCCCCTCAGTTATTTTGAGAAAACAATAGAAAGCCCATCCGGAGTAGTAGCCACCCGTAGACTCCGCCTCATCCGGAGTATTAAATCCCCGTAGACTCCGCGCCCATCCGGAGTAGTAGCCACCCGTAGACTCCGCGCCCATCCGGAGTATTAAATCCCCGTAGACTCCGAGTCCATCCGAAGTATAAAAACCCGTAGCCTCTGCGTCCATCCGGAGGAGTCCTCCCCGTAGTTGCCGAGTATATCCGGCAGGAAACCCTGGAAGTGGCATCCGAATCCGGAAGGAGACGCCCGTAGCCGTGATCCGCGTCACGATCCACCCAAGTTTTCAACCCCGTGTCTCACATTTATTTCCCCGGACTCCCGAGTTTCACACAACAATCGGGGCATATTTCCCCAAACTCCCGAGTTTCACGCCACGATCGGGTCATATTTCCCCGGCCTCCTGAGTTTCACACCACACCGTGCGACCAAGGCAAATTTCCCCGGCCTCTCGACTCACGCAATCTAGCTTGCGACCGCTGCTGGTTGTGCGACAGCATTGTGCATGCCAAGTGCATTAGTGCTGCAGCGCGGACGGTAGACGATTTGAGAAGAAACATTGGTTTGCGTAATTGCTGTGATGCCTGTCTAGAGGTTGAAAGCAAGATGATGTCTTTTATGCGGCAAACCAAGTACGGTTTTAAGGACGTGTTATCGAGTTTTCGCAAAACTCATGAAATGATCTTAGCGCTAGATAGTCAATTTAATAGCCTTAAGGAGCTTAAGGAGCCCTGGAGGGACCGTGCCGGTGATTTCCGTTTTTTCCCCTGGGGGATCGCAAATTACGACCCCTCAGACTCCCATCAATGTGTCCCCCCAGGCCGTCAGTCCCGGATTACCGGCCAATATTGACAATCCAGACAATGTGTCTGCATTGCCGAAAGTCTTTACAGTTGTCCCACCTACGACACAGATATGTTTCGCGGCTTTCCCCTGATCAGACATCGGAAGATGTAATAGCCTAAAGTCGGCCAAATGAAAATAAAGCTGGAAGAGTTAAAATGTTCATATGCTAGGGATATTTCACATTTGCAGCACCTTTGCAGATCAATGATTTCCAGTAAAACATTCGACTCTGTTAACCATTCTCTTCTTGTTCGGAAACTCGATTTAAAAGGATTTCCGGTTGAACTTCTTAGATGGATCAAGTTATCTGAATGGCAGGACGCAAAGGGTCCTTTCTAAAAAAACCTTATCTTATGTACTCAGGATTACTTCTGGGACCCTTGTTGTTTACATTATTTATAATCGACCTGCCCAAAGTTCTGAAAGTACTTTTGTACGCGGATGACGTCAAACTTTGCGTGCAATATAAGGACGCTTCTTGCCAGTCAGATTTACAATCGGATCTTAATGACTTTCAAGCATATTGTCGTACTAACCTATTACATCTCAAAGTGCAAACTGATGACATTTTCACGTGTCTCTTCCCAGTACGCCACTTATATGCTCCATGAGTGCTCTTTGGAAAGAATTACTCCTGTCGATGATCTGGGAGTCCGCCTTGATCCCAAACTTTCGTTCTCCGAACACATTTCCTGCATGGTTAACAAAGCCAGAGGCATGCTTGGATTTATAAAAAGGTGGTCGAAGGAATTCAATACCCCTTATGTAACTAAGAGTCTTTTTACTTCGTTAGTTCGGCCCATTTTTGAGTATGGTTCTTGCGTGTGGAGTCCTAGTTTTGGAGTCCATATTAACCGGGGATTAACCTGGGATGCCAACCTTAGATTTCCGTCTGACTCTAGTAGACTTTTATTAATTAACATTCCTTCCCTAGCAAACCGTAGAGCGATGCTTGGCGTTGTCTTTCTACATAAGCTTTTTCACTGGGACGTGGAGAGTCCTTACCTGCTAGGTCAGCACAATTTCCATGTTCCTCGACTAACATCCAGAATCTATATCCCCTTAATAATTGGTCACTGTAGGAGGAAGTTTAAGGTGCATGAACCCTTTCGTGTTTTATGTGCCGATTACAACCGCCTCTATGACTATATTATTGGGAGTGATAGTCTTCCCAAACTTAAAACTGTATTGCTTGTAGACTTAGCTCGTAATTTACCACCTTAGTCAAATCTAATTTTCCTCGTTCTTTTATCTTCTAACGCGTTTACCTAGAACGCGTTCGTGCCGTACGTCATACGGCTGCGCCTCTCGGTCGGTCGGGCGGGAGCTGGAACTCGCTGGGACCCGCGCAAAAAAAAAAAAAAAAAAAAAGGAAAGCTGATTTCAGCACGCCGAAGCTTGAATACCCTTGCAGCTTACAATTGGATCATTATGAATTAATAAAATTTGATCAAATGAGAAGTAAAACTAACAAGAATTATACATTTCTACATATAAAAATTTAAATTCAACATTTACGTATATAGCAGCAATATAATATAGTTGCCCGCTTTTCATAAAATTTAAACGAAATTCTAAAAAATAGAAAATTGTCATGACTCAAATTATATAAAAATATGTTGAAAATTGGACAAGATATCATTTTTTTCTGAAAATTTAGCGATCGCTCCTATGGCAGCTATATAATATAGTCGTCTGATCCGTCCCGTTCCGACTTATATAGCAGTGAAAGCATATAGAAGACGATCTGCAAAGTTTTATTCAGATAGCTTTAAAACTAAGGGACTAGTTGGCGTAGAAACGGACAGACGGACATTCGGATATGGCTAGATCGACTGAACTGTTGATGCTGATCAAGAAAATATATATTCTGTATAGGGTCGGAAATGTTTCCTACACTGCGTTGCAAACTTCTGACTGAAAGGAAGGGTATAAAAAGTTAAAAATTTTACTAGCGGGAATTCGCTTTTTGTTGCTCATATATTTGTTGTGAATTCATAACCTCTCTTGCACACACCTATACCTTTCTATTGGCATCTTTTTGCAAACCGAAACGCGTAAACAAAAACCCGCAGGGCCCTCGAAGGCTGAAAAATGCTCTAGGATTTCAACTGCTGGGGGGCACTGTGACGTTGTGCATTTTATGGAGCGCTCCTCAAACTCAGTTTCCGGACGCTCGGCCACTACTCCTGCTTGAGGTGCAACATCAACCTGGTCCATGCCATGAAAGTGTACTTTCCTTAAGCTCTTGGGGTGACACACCCCAGCTTGCCAGATCAACTGGATTGTCTTCGATTCGTACAAGCCCCCATTTGATTTCATTGGTGCGCTGTTTGATTTTTGGACCCTGTTGGCCACGAATGTAATTCGGAGATACTTGGTGCATATGATCTAAGTCTAAGTACTCCTTAACGACTGAGTCGTAGTTCTTTTTCAATGGAAAGTCTCTATTCAATCGAATTTTGCTTCGGAGAAACTGAGCCTGTGCACTAAACCTGGAATTTCCCAGATTAATATTATTCGGCTCATTAAAGAGCAACGAAACCACATACCTCGTTTCTTTTGGTGGATTGGACAAAGTTTCATTTCTTTTTTGTTGAGATAATATATGTTTATTTTACGTTAAGCAACCAATTGATTTGTTATAAAGCGTTGGGAGGAGCTACGGTAACGAACATAACATGGAAACAAAACAGTAACGATAATATAACAATTTTTTATTTACAATGGCTTCATATGTAAATGTTTGGCTACTGCTGAAGCACTCGTGTTCTTTGCCCCTTGGACCTAGCTGTTGCTTCTTCAGACTTTGTCTGGTCGTCGGATTAGCCAATGAAACCCCTAGGTGGTGGGGATGAGCCTAAACCCGATGTTATAGCGACTTGAATGTCGGTTGATCTGCTCCCTCACTGTGGAGATGTGGAGGACGTTTGCCATATTCACATTTCGCGTCCACTAGGGAGCATTTGTGATTGTGCGCAGCGCTCGGTTTTGACCCTTTGGACTCTCATAATATTAGAGTCGGACGCCGTACCCCATATTTAGATGCAATACACCCGAGTCAATAAGTGCCCGTGCTGAGTTTTTAAAGCCCAAATGGCAAATTTCTAGAAACGTTGTACTCATGAGGTCAGGGGTGACTACTGACTGGACTGTCGGAGAGCCGTTTCGGTGCAGGAGAGTCTTTTTGCGTCCTCTGCACATATGGAAATTAAGCGTGCTGGTGCAGTCCTTAAGCAGATGAGTTCTGACAAAACAGTTAAAACATAACTTCTGCTGTTTTATGTATTTCTACAGATCGGCGACTGGCATTCGTAAGAAAAACGGAAATGTTTGGATAGGATGGTGATCTTGTGAACAATGTTTACAGGATTGTGGATTAACCGTAACTCTATTCTCAAAAGTCTGGACTGTCCGCGAGCTGTAATTAGACCGCAGTGTTCTGGATTGAACGCTCGCATTCGGCTTAAACTCTTAAACTCTCCTCGACCGTTCAATGACGATCCTTTAAGTAGGAATTGAATTCAGTCCAGAGAGGAATATCTGACTTCCTAAAAGAGGACTTTTCCCATAGACAGCGTTAGATTTGGCGACTTAGAAAAGCACAGAAAATCGATCAGGCAATCCCAATTAGTGGTCTCTATTTTTGCTATTTCCAAGGCCGTAACGGTTCTGAAAGTTTATCCATGCTAATTCAATACAATTATTGGTTAAGAGTGAAAACGCAACAATGGATCTGGCCTCACCACTAGTTTTTGCATTGAGATGGAAAAATGGCTAAACTTTGAAAACTGAGAGTTGTGTATGTAGATGGCTGAGAAATGGTCCCGAAACTTGAGTCAGTGAATATAGTTACCGTTAAAAACTTTGCACCCGTTTCGGAGTAAGCGACACCCACCATTAGACCCCGCTTGTAAACGGTATGTTATTGTGTCTGTGCATTTCAGACCGACCAGAACTTCCTTCTCCAACTTGTCCCAGACGGATCTGATCTGCTCGAGTCCAACCGTATTCGTGTGGATTGACTGACTTGTGTCTGCTGGGGTGTTGACTCTGGCTTCGAAGTGGTCTATTGGTTAAGCTTATGAACTTCATCAAGTCCTTCTCTCCGTCAGCTTGAGCCATTCTTCCGGTTGCTCTAGTAACGTGGGGTGAGAAGATTCACGGACGGATTTTCGTAGAATTCGTGGATTTTAGTGGAGTTGTGGTGTCCAATGGGCTTCTGCTTCGAGTGGGGCTTGGGCTTTTGAAGGGCATAGAGGGCTCACTCATTGCTCTAACTAGGTAAGGCGCTCCCGCTTCAGAGACAATCAAATGGGTTTTCACTTCCTTACAGTCGCCAATTGGCATATTAGGAGCCGTACGAGCCGAAAAATGTAAAGGACAAATACCGGGACGCTGGATAAAGCGTGCAACCAATTAAACGAATAATATCTAATCGACTTGCAGAAAAAGCTGGAGTCGCTGAATAATACGGAAAAAAAATTAACAGAAAAATTATGTTTTAAGATTTGGAATAATACACGGTCGCCGGATAAACGCAAAAGTAGTAATAAAAACAATAAATAAATAGAAGAAAATTCGTCTTCAGCTTTCACAGCGAACGGTCGTGTTTTTGTTTTGCGCTCCGAATTTGTGTTTTTATTTGCCTTTAAACCACCGGGGTTTCATTTAATTTAGTCACTTAAATAATTTATTAACGTATACCGTTTTGCTGCCGCGTGTGCATGTGCTATTACTATTTTTGTGCTAAATTATTTGCATTTCTCCCTTTAGTTATTTTTGCTAAGACGGTTTTTCTCACCTTCCTTTTGTGTTCTCTCTTCCCGCTTAAGCTCCGTTGCGTATAGCTGCAGCTAGCGGTTCCAAGCTCTCCCGCTCTCTTGCCCTCGCACGCACTCTCCCCGTCTAAACGCTAACCGTATTTCGTCTTATCTGTTTCTCTGGCACAGTGGTCTGGGCGTGTGTGAATATGTCTGCAAATATTGTCTGTGGAATTAAAGGCTGCCAAAAAATGTTTTGGCAGATACGCCTTCGCTCTACTGTTGGCTTTGCGACGCGGTTGTTCACGCCAAGTGCGTTGAAGTTACGGGCCGTGTCGCGGATGTAATATCCAAGAATATTGGTTTACATTATTGTTGCCATGCCTGTCGGGACGTTGAGAAGGAAATGTTATCCTTCATGCGCCAGACCAGAAGCGGTTTTAAAGAACTAATGGTCAATTTTCGCAAAGCGAACGACCTGTTCTCCGCGTTAGACGCTCAGTTTAATAGTATGAAATTGTTAAACGAGTCGCCAAAGCGAATAAAAATCAGCTACTAGTCGGCAGCAACTGTGCCAATCCCAGCAACCCACGATCGGACACACCCCATCGGCACAGCCCCCGACCCCAATACCATCTCCAATGGTCTTGCGATCGGGTGCAATTATAGATTCGGCAACCGAATGTGCCGGGGTGGAATTGGCGACAGCTCCGCCAGTAATTACAGTTCAGTCCGTTGAGTCCGCTGCGGTGTCCCTATCACTGACACCGCAGACTTCAATATTAAAAAATACCCAGGGTCAAACAAGGCCCGGATTACCGGCCGGTGTTCTACAAAAGACCCTTACAGCTGTTCCACATTTAAAAACAATATTTGTTTCGAGGCTTGCCCCTGATCTCGAATCTGATGATGTACTTGCCTAAATAAACGGCAAAACCCAAGCCGAAAATTTAAAGGTAGAAAAATTCAAGTTTTCTTACGCCAGGGACATCCCATCTTTCAAGATAAGTGTCTCGCTCAAGTTCTTTGACACAATTTGCTCTGGTGACTTCTGGCCCGAGCACGTTGTAGTTGAAGAATACGAGGCTAAAAAGAAAAAAAAACGACCAGTGGAAGTACAACTCCCTAGGCCGTCACAAACCTCTGCGACCACTGCGACCACATCTACTTCAGCTGCAAAAAACTAACCATCTCTCTCCTACTTTCCTATTAGAATACTAAAGGCTTACGCAGCAAGCTCTCGAAATTGTACTAGGATAGTTTTTCCTTCGCATCCCAGGTAATTGTGTTTACTGAGACCTGGTTAAAGCCGGAGATTTTCAGTTCCGAAATTTTTCCAGGTAAGTGCACAATCTATAGATTGGACCGTCTTTCCCAGCGAGGAGGTGGAGTTTTAATTGCTGCTGACTCCTGCCTTATCTCCGAACTGGTTTTCGTCGATGATTTCACAGATTGTGAATTCATCTGTGTAAAACTATCATTCCCACGTAGTTTTATTTACATAACATGCTCTTATGTTCCTCCATCTGCTGATGAGCCTATTTATTGGAAACACATTTCGGCAATTCAGACCGTTTCCAACAGATTTTTAGTGTGAGGCCAACTAGTTACTTTAAGAGACTTCAATATATGTGAAATGTTCTTCAGACTGCAAAGCATTACCTTATTGATGGCCTGCTTGACTTGTCTTTGTTGCAAGTTAACCATGTCATTAATTCTTTAAACCGCCTACTAGATCTCTGCTTCGTCTCCCATCCTGTAGGTGTGACCCTAAAAATGTGACCGACTTTTAGCTTTTAGTTTATTTTATTATTTACACTTCTTATTATTTTACTTATGTACACTTATCTATTTTCTTATTTATACTTTGCTCGAACTGTTATTTCCTTCTCTTTTCTCTTCTTCTTAACTTTATTCTTTTCTGAACTTCTCTCTATGAGCTCCGTCGCAAAAGTGATCTGCTGCTCGCAGGCAGCCAACGTTTCAACCCCCGTTTAGCAAAGGGTCGCTCTCTTTCTCTCTCTGAGAGAGTATTCATCGTCACATAGTGTGACCAGAGCGTACTTATTAGCCACTTGGCCTGCTACAAAAAGAGTTTTACCATTGACGCTACCTGAAGATCCTTATCATCCTACTTTCGATGTGACTGTCGATACGGGCATCGTTGTAAAAGAAAAATCTAATCGAGTGGCCAATAAAGCTCGCTGTTTTCGTAAAGCTATCTTTCAAAGGCTAAACAGTTTAATATCTGAATTTAATTGGTCTAACCTTTACATGTGCACTGACATGGCAGCCGCCGTGGACACATTTTACAGTGCCATGAACTCGTTTTTTTGATTATGTGTTCCGTTTACCTATCCGTCGGACTCCAAAAAACCATCTTGGTTTAAAAAGGAGCTGACACGCTAAAAAAACGTAAAGTCTAGGCTTTATAATAAATTTAAACTTACCGGCTCTCTAACTGCTTCATCTAATTTTATTAAAGCTGGGGCGAATTTTACCGTGCTCAACGCGCAGTGTTATAAGAATTATTTGACTCGTTGTAGGGTTCAGTTCCAGGACCCAAAACAGTTTTATAATTTTGTTAACACTAAGCGTAAACCTAATTTATATCCTTTCTCGCTTTCATTTAAAAATTCTACAGCAGAATCAGATCAGGCTATTGCTGATCTTTTTGCTGAGTTTTTTAAAAAAACTTATTCTCCCTCGACCAATTTAAACCAGACATACCCTTACGCCATGCCCTGTTCAAACTTAACTTTCAGTCCTATCTGAAACGAAAGCTCTCTTAGTCTGGATCTTCGACGTATTAAGCCACTGTACTCACCGGGTCCCGACGGAATACCGGGCTGCGTGCTTAGGTATTGCGCGGACGCTCTGTGTAACCCCCTTCTTAAATTGTTTAAATTATCTTTAGAAACTTCTGAATTTCCCCTTATTTGGAAGGAATCCTTTATTATTCCTCTCCACAAAAAAGGTAGCAAATCGGATGCCAGCAACTATAGGGGTATCTCTAAGTTGTCAGCCATTCCGAAACTCTTCGAGAATGTAATAACTCCTCACTTGCAGCATTTGTGCAGATCCGTAATTTCTCCATGTCAGCATGGCTCTATGAGGCGAAGATCAACCACTACAAATCTCTTGGAACTTACCTAATTTGTTATTAGAGGGTTCCAGCACAACTTTCAAACCGATGTGATTTACACGGACTTTAGTAAAGCTTTTGACTCGGTTAATCATTCTCTTCTTGTAAGGAAGCTCGACTTAATTGGGATTCGTGTTTATCTTCTTAAATGGATTTTGAGTTATTTCTCTGACAGGACTCAAAAGGTTCTGTTTAAAAATGCTCTCTCCAAATTCCTCAGTGTCACATCTAGCGTCCCACAAGGTATTAGAGGGTTCCAGCACAACTTTCAAACCGATGTGATTTACAAGGACTTTAGTGAAGCTTTTGACTCGGTTAATCATTCTCTTCTTGTAAGGAAGCTCGACTTAATTGGGATTCGTGTTTATCTTCTTAAATGGATTTTGAGTTATTTGTCTGACAGGACTCAAAAGGTTCTGTTTAAAAATGCTCTCTCCAAATTCCTCAGTGTCACATCTAGCGTCCCACAAGGTAGCCACCTAGGCCCACTGCTATTCTCGTTGTTTATTAACGATCTTCCGCCAGTTTTAACCAACTCTAGAGTACTAATGTACGCTGACGACGTTAAACTATGTGTGCAGTATAAGGACAGCTCATGCCAGTCAGATTTACAATCGGATCTTAATAATTTTCAAGCATGGTGTCGTGCTAACCTATTACATCTCAACAGTTCCAAGTGCAAACTGATGACATTTTCGCGTGTCAATCCCCAGTATGCCACTTATATGCTCAATGACTGCTCTTTGGAAAGAATAACTCTTGTCGATGATCTTGGAGTCCGCCTTGATCCTGAATTCGATTCCCCTTATGTAACTAAGAGCCTTTTTGTTTCGTTAGTTCGGCCCAGTTTGGAATATGGTTCTTGCGTCTGGAGTCCTAGTTTTGGCGTCCATATTAACCGCATTGAATCTGTCCAAAAAAACTTTTTGCTATTCGACCTACGGGGCTTAACCTGGGATGCAAACCTGAGATTACCGTCTTACTCTAGTAGACTTTTTTTAATTAACCTTCCCTCCCTAGCGAACCGTAGAACGATGCTTGGTGTCGTCTTTCTACATAAGCCTATTCACGGGGACGTGGAGAGTCCCTACCTGCTAGGCCAACTCAATTTCCATGTTCCCCGACTAACGTCCAGATCCTATATCCCCTTAGTAATTGGTCACTGTAAGAGGACACAAGTTTATTTTAGATGTGTATGCAATTATTTTTTCATTTTGTACGATCAGAATTGTACACAAGGAAAAAATTTTTTAATAATAAGGGAAAACACCCACCGACACTTCTTACAGGAAAATACAAATTGTAATGCAATTGGGAAAGGTTCCATATTGGAATGCGTAATAGCGTTGCTACCGTTCAGTACCAAAGTTCCAGCCCGGTCCGATTCCAGGCCACGTTTCCAAAAAACAAAAACAAATCACTTGGTTTTCGATTTCAAAAGTCAGAAATAAAGTAGGCAAAGGAGTTTCTACTTGCGGTCGGTTCGGAAATTAGAATAAGATGGTGATAGGGGGACGGGAGGGAAGAAAATTTATGTCGATAACGAAGTGTGCTGCGTCGACCTATTAAAAATAAGTTAATATATTTATAAACATTTACAATAATATTTTTTCATTTTGTACGCCTTTAATCGTTTGGTATATTGACATGTTGTAACAACTATCTTGAGGCAAAGCAAAGGGAATGGTAGTGAAGGGTACCTGAGCGCGCAAAACATATACATGCATATAATCAATATTTAAATACAACGTCAGCTTGTCTCTTTTTTTAATTTGTTCGAATATTTATTATTATAATTATTATTATTTTAATTTTTTTTCTAACCAGTAACCATTCCCACCGGACTCTGAAAGGTGCCCGCATTGAATCAGGCCTGAATTTTCATACAATTTTTTTTTAAATGCGTTCACAGCCATGAATAAGGGAGAATTTCTCGGGGAGTCATCCAGAAATCCGGCCGGAATCCTTAAAGGAATTCATCGTGAATTTCCAAACGAATTACCCCTAGAATCAGGCGGGAATTTTGGCAATGAAATCCGACAAGAATCGAAGGGGGAATTCCGCCAGGAATTCTGCAGGAAACCCTATAGAGAATCCCTGGGAAACCCGCCTAACTGAAAAATCCAGAGTTGTGTCTTTGCCATCATTGCATTTTTAGTAAACTTTACAATTGCTGCGCTAGCTAACGCCAAACTACCCACAGCGGCCTGTTAAAATAGGTACCAATGGTAAAAAACCACCAACTTTTGGGATGGCTATGACCCGTGGAATTACTATATTTCCTACACCCCATTGAGTTTAATACTGCTTTGCGAGCCACTTACTGCATTTAATATGTCGAGAGGCTTGGTCTTTCGTAATTCAATGGTAGCATTTTTTATAATTGAAGCAAGGCATTTTTTTACTACTTTCTTTTTTTGCTTCTTTTTTCCCATACCAAATATTTCCTTTAGCTTAATAATGTTTGGTACAAAATATGCAGCCGCTCTCTCACTAATACTGCTATTCACCCCTTTTACACGTTCCCAAGCCTAATCAATTATAACCGAGTCTGCTTTATGTCGTTCACCCAAGTCCTTGCTATTTGAATAAGCATTGTCGTGAATGCAACAAGCTTTATCCAATGGGTTTATAGCCCGGTCACCGCGAGCTAATCGTTTCTCTAGCTTTGTACCAGGTCCACAGTAATTGTATCCCGGTATATGAGTCTTAAAGGGTAGAGTGTTTATTAAATTATTTATGAGACCAGATTACATTATAAAAATGTTTACCCATTTTATTTCACCCTAGATTAACGAATGATTGTCCTTGAATAAAGTAGTTATTCCTATAACATGCGTTTATCAAAACATAATAAAAGCATCTCAGTAAGAAACATTGAAGGTGGTGGTCATGGTGAGAGTATTTATCAGCGACACAGCTCTTTGCTACCAAATACAATTAGAGCTTTAATTGTTGGACCATCCAATTGCGGAAAAACAACAGTTATGATAAGCCTCATTGAAAGTTCAAGTGGAATGAAATTTGAAAACATTTATGTAATTTCCAAGAGCTTTTATCAACCAAAATATGAGTATTTGGAAAAACTTGTTAAACCAATACGAGGAATGGGATATTTCACATTTTCAACAAATGATAACGTTTTATCAAATCAAGAAGCCAATCAGAATCCATAATTAGTTAGAGGTTACGTTTCTTCAACTTATTTTAAAAATAAATTCCGTTAGATTGAAATGTTACATTCTTAGTGGGTCATAGGTGGGAAATAGACTAAATCATGTACTGCATGAATTTGGAATAAATGTCCCTCCTGAATATAAAATAAACATTACACCACGAAATTGGATTTATTTACCAGTCAAAAACCAGAGAAATAAGCACACTCAAAATACGGATAACCGATCAGAAAGGAGATTTGGTTAATTTGCGTGGAGAAACTGAATCAATGCGACTTAATTTACGGCCAACAGAATGATTATTTATAATAAAAAGACGTCACATCGCTCCTTGAATAACATCAAAACTAAAGAACTGAAAGCATCATCATCATCATCATCATCATCATCATCATCATCATCACCATCACCATCATCATCATCATCATCACCATCATCATCACCTCGAGGACCTTCATATCATCGTTCTGCTCTCTCATTAAAAAATAAATTTATATTAAAATCATTGGGATTTAGTATTTGTTGGAGTGGGGTGGCTTCAACCTGGAAAACTCGATAAATAAAACACGAAAAAAAACTATTTAGGGGTATTGCGCGACGTGCGTGGGGTTTATTGATTGAAGTATGAATTAGAACTAAAACAAGAAGACTTAAAACTAGCTTCGGAGAGCGGATTGGAAGTTCTATGGACCGAAAGCCCAAAGGAAGAGGATCACACTGCCTCTGGAAAATAAACGCCCCTTTGGCGTGAGCTCTTCCCCCTTGCGGGGATACGCAGCAATAATATCAGGAAGATATTGCTCGGGAAGGCGTTGGATACGCTGAGCGCTCGTCGATATGAAGAAGCGTGTGGTGATCCTGACCACCCGACTGGCATCGGTCGTCACTGCGACAAAATCCCGGGGAATGGTGGTGGGCCAAGCAATTTACTCAGTACTCCTTCTGAGTAGCCTTAAGCCGTTTCTCAGTGCTAAGACTAAGAAAACGGTGGCACTTCCGAAGAGGATGGTTCCCTTGGCAGACTCGGCGTTGGTAGGATAAAATACCTCGGGAACGTCTGCATTTGTTCTCGCCAAATGGAACCCAGTTATTGACGGAATTGGGAGAAGTGGTAACTCGTGTGGAGAACGAGGAAGTCCTTTCGATCGGTTCGGATAATTGTTTGGCGGTATCAGGCGGAATCGGAACACTGAAGGAGCAGTTGCTTGGATGCAATAAAGTGTGATGCCGACCGTGACACGTGAAACACTTGTGGGCGCTTGTGCAATTGCGGAGTTGATGACCCCTTGCAAAGCAATTGAAGCACAACTGTTTTTTTTTTGGATAAAAGAGGTACGATCCTCTTTCGTCATCTGGAGGAAGCGTGGACATACATATACGCACTGGATGGTTCTCTTTAGAACATAAATCGCATTCTTTCGGTATTAGAATGATCTTCGTACTGAAGGATTTCAGGACTCGAGGTGACACGTTGGAGGTTTCTCGAGTTTTATGGCGCTCAATCAGAAAAGAATCAAGTTCTAACCACGTAGGAATTTCGGTTTTATTTGGTAAGGATTGCTCCCATAATGAGAGCGTCAGCTTTGGAAGCTTCGTTGAACACATATAAACCAATAGACAATCCCAATTATCCATAGGAAGGCCGGAAATATTAAGGGACGTGAGGCAATTTTGAATTGTATTTTGCAGCTCCTTTAAGGCTGCCTAAGATTCATGTACGATAGACTGCATGTTAAGCAATTTCTTCTTCAACGCACGTTTATTTTCGAAACGCTCAGAAAGGTTTTCCCAGGCTGAGCGGAAACCATCGTTGGTGAGAAAACCTGAGAAAACTTCCGTATCGCAAGGAAGAAGGCGACAGCCAGACGGTAAGGAATTTTGGGGCGCGAGGATTGGACTTGAGCTGCTTTGAAAGAGATCGCGTCGATCTGTTCCATTAACTGGGCGGCACACCTTTCGTAAATGAAATAGGCATACTCATATTTTGCCTTAAGAGTAAGCAAGGTGTGCGCCGCGCCTTCTAAGCCAACTAAAACTTGCTCTGAACACGCCTCGTACTCTTTCTCGACCTTGTCCCACAGCGCTCGGACTTGGTCGAGATGAATTTGGCAGGTATACTTGGATGGACTGGGTGCTGCTGGATTGCAGACTCTGGACTCAAAGTGACTCAGAAGGTCACAGGTCATAGTAAATCTATTTAGAATTGATGGAGTCATATTGTATATATTTTAGAAAATCTGGTCTGTATTAATATATATAGTATATATATATTTTTTCCCGAATGATTTATATTTGTCGAAAGCTAGATTTTGGAATTAAGGAACCAATTGGAAAATAAACTCGAATTTTACTTTGTCGAATATATTGGTTATATGCGGAAGGCTCGGCCTTAAATCAATAATATTCACTCAGCAGGAAAGCAGAATGTCACACTAATGCTGATATGGAAACGCACTTAAATTTGTAACTGAATTAGATGTTTGAAATATTATAAAAAATAATTTAAAACTTATTTTTTGTGGGTGGGCATTTTCAGTTGACCGCTGCTGTATATGGCGCGGTACTGTTTACGAAGATAAGGCGTGCGTGTGAATCTGCTTGTGCATTAGCCGTATGTCAAGGCAGAATAGCGGAGACAACGAGAGCCGGAAAAATTTCCAAAAATCGGAGCGTCGACTTGCCGACGATTATGTACGTAATTGCAATGTGTATATGTTTAGATGAATGTAATTTAGCTCACGATAGAGCAAGGGGGAATGCATGAATAAAAAACAAATTAAGTCGGCGTTTCTGTGCCGTGGTTTTTGGATATATTTATTTGTAGTAGCAGTGGACTGTAATTTTAGAATATTTAAATATTATGTTCTGGAATTATTTTATATATAATTTATTTAATAAGAATAATTTGAATTTATTTTTGCTGTGTAAATAATTTAAATACCTTTCCGGTATATTTGGGATTTAATATATTTAATTAATTTTGTGTAAATTGCTGGTGGCAGTTATACTTAGATCACTGGAGTGGACTGTATTAGACAGATGTATGTATGTAGGTGTATAAACGAAAATAAATGCAAGCGGAACATAGTGAACGAAGAGAAGTTTGAAATTGGAGGTTATGGCATGTAGTTAAACACACACATTTGGATTTTTGAATTCGCAGGAATTTTATAGAAATTAATTGCGACAATTGAATTGGTTCAGATTTGGAATCGGAAGCTGCCGTAGTGTCGTATCAATCGGACTCGGATTTAGACAAAATCATAAACATGACCGGCAGCAACAATGAAATTTTTACTTATCTTGTGCGGTCTTAAAGCCACCAAAGCTGCTGGGGATGGAATTATCCGGCTCTGATGGACCAAATGTTGGAGTGGGGTGGCTTCAACCTGGAACACTCGATAAATAGAACATGAACAAACTATTTTCGGGGTATTGCGCGACGTGCGTCGGTCTTTATTGGTAGAAGTAGGAATTAGAACTAAACACAAGAAAACTTAAAACTAGCTTTGGAGAGCGGATTGGAAGCTCTATGGACCGAAGGCCCAAAGGAAGAGGGAGCGAGAGCGAGGGTGTACAGGATCACACTGCCTCTGGAAAATAAACGCCCTTTTGGCGTGAACAATTGCAATACATTTCATATAGGTGAGCAAATCGATCTATCCCATAGTCCAAATTTAAGTCATCATAGGGATATGTTTCAGAGTTTAAGTAGATATGAAAAAGATTAATATTTATATTAATATTGGGTACAGAGTTGTACATATGAAAGTCAATGAGTGCACACTCATAGTCACCATAGTTCATAGTTCAATGGGCGGGAAATAAGTAATGTTTGTAATGGGTTCATTACCATTAAATGTAAGAGTGAATGATCTACTCATTTTGGAATCTAATAATGAACTGTGAAAATATAGCTTACAGAAAAACTGGACGTTGATGCACTACGGTCAGTACATTCAAGTGGCCCGTATGGTTATTAAAGTTTTTAGTTTGGGAAGGGTATCTACAGTTGATGTTATTATGTACAAATCATTATAATTTGCACATAAGACTCTAAAGGGTTCATGCAATTCAAAGGACGTTCTACAGTGGCGCAAAACTAAGGGTATATAAGACCTAGTATTTCTACTTGGCACGTGAAAGTTAAGCTGACCCAAAAGGTTAGCACTTTCAACGTCACCATGAATAAGGTTATAAATAAAGGTAATACCTAGCATAGTTCTACGATTGGATAAAGATGGTAAATTGATTAATAGGAGTCTACTGGAATAAGAGGGTAACCTCTGGTTCGTATCCCAGTTTAAACCGCGTAAAGCGAACAGTAAAAAGTTCTTTTGAACTGACTCAATGCGTTTACTGTGGACCCCATACTGAGGGCTCCAAACGCAAGATCCATATTCTAAGATAGGACGAACTAAAGAAATATAAAGCGATTTAGTAACATAGGGGTCATTGAATTCTTTTGACCACCGTTTAATGAAACCAAGCACACCTCTGGCTTTATTTACCATGCACGAAATATGATCAATAAAGTCAAGTTTAGGATCCAGGCGGACTCCCAAATCGTCGACAATAGCGATTCTTTCCAAAGAGCAACAGTTTAGCGTGTAAGTTGCAAGCTTGGGAACGACACGAGAGAATGTCATTAGCTTGCATTTAGAGCCGTTTAAATTTAATAAGTTAACGCGGCACCATGTTTGAAAATTATTAAGATCTGTTTGTAAATCTGACTGGCAAGAAGCGTCCTTATATTGCACGCAAAGTTTGACGTCATCCGCATACATAAGTACTCTGGAGTTAGTCAGAACTTTGGGCAGGTCGTTAATAAATAATGTAAACAATAAGGGTACCAAATGGCTCCCTTGCGGGACGCCAGACGTAACCCTGAGAACATTAGATAAGGTATTTTTAAAAAGGACCATTTGCGTCCGGCCATTCAGATAACTAGAGATCCATCTTAGAAGATCAACCGGAAATCCCATTAAATCGAGTTTCCGAACAAGAAGAGAATGGTTAACAGAGTCGAACGCTTTACTGAAATCAGTATAGATTACGTCTGTTTGAAAGTTATTATGGATGCCCTTTATTATGAAGGAAGTGAGCTCCAAAAGATTAGTAGTAGTTGATCTTCTCTTTATAAATCCATGCTAACATGGAGAAATGATAGAACTGCAAAGGTGCTGCAAATGTGGAGTAATAATTTTTTCGAAAAGTTTTGGGATGGCCGACAGCTTAGAGATTCCTCTGTAGTTGTTGGCATCCAATTTGCTACCTTTTTTGTGGAGAGGAATAACGAACGACTCCTTCCAAATAAGGGGAAAGTGGGAGGTTTCTAAGGAAAAGTTAAACAATTTCAGAAGGGGATTGCACAGGGCGTCGGCACAATACCTAAGCACACAGCCGGGTATTCCGTCGGGTCCTGGCGAAAAAACTGGCTTAACACGGAGAAGATCTGAAAGAATGGAGCTTTCGTTTAAACTAGGACTGAAAATTAAGTTCGATTTGGGAATGATGTAAGAATAAGTCTGATTTGAGTCAATAGAGCTTGAATATGTAGTTTGAAAAAACTGCGCAAATAGATCGGCTATTGCCTGATCATTATTTACGGTTGTATTTTCAAATGAGAACGAGGAAGGATGAGCAACTGGCTTACGTTTAGTGTTAACAAAATTATAGAACTGTTTTGGGTCCTGAGAAAACTGGGCCCGACAACGAGCAAGATAATTTTTGTAACACTGCGCGTTCAACACGGTGAAGCTTAACCAAGCCGATAAATAAAAGGATAGAGCAGATTGAGAACCGGTGCGTTTAAATTTAGTATACAGACTAGGCTTTTTGTTTTTAAGGCGACTCAACTCTTTAGTAAACCATGGAGGCTTATTAGAGGTTGACGGATAGTATAACGGAACACATTCAGTAAAACATGAATTCATGGCACTGTAAAAAATATCCACGGCTTCCGCCATGTCAGTGCACATGTATAGATCGGACCAATTAAAATCGGATAAAAGATTATTCAACCGCTCGAAGTCCGCCTTGCGAAAACAAAGGACTTTTATGGCTGGACGGTCAGATATATTCTGTAAATCGGCCCCAACGTCGAGGGTCACATCGAAAGTAGGATGATAGGGATCTTCGGGTAGCGTCAGCGGCGCCACCCTGGCTAAACTAAATCTCGCAGGATCTGAAACAAAACAGAGATCAAGCAAGCGCTCTAAAGAGTTTCGTACATGGTTGACTTGAGACAGCGAAATCTCAAACTAGCCAGTAATAAAATCATGCTGTGTTGTAATAAAAAGAGAGTTTGCGGAATTATTGGAGGACCAAATAGCTCCTGGGATATTAAAATCACCAAGAACTACTAAATGGTCCCTTTCCGAAAGACGATTGGAGACCATCTGGATAGCAAAAAGAGTGTTAAAATAAATACGATGTTCTGACAAGAGGTTCATGTTTGAACAAGTATTGAAAATGGAGCTATCACTGACTGATAGCTTCACACAAAGGAATTCAACATCGTTGCACTCCTCGAAAGTTAGTAATTCTGACGTGAGACTGGAGTCAACCGTTATGAGGACACACGTCTGATAGGCCGATCGACTCGGTAAACCGTGAACGCAGCTGGAAAAACTTCGGAGCTTAAAATCTCCGGCTTTAACCAGGTTTCTGTGAACACGATAACCTGGGAAGCAAACGAAAGACTATCAGAATACAATTTGGGAAGCTTACTATGTAAACCTCTTGCATTCTGATAGGAGTCAAAGAGGGAGTCAGTTAGTTTTTTGGAGTGGGAGTCGTAGAGGGCGCAGTGGTCTGGTCAGGCCTGAGAAGACTTCTTCCTAAAGGCCGCCTTTTCTTTTTCTTAGCTTCAAACTCCTTGACGACAATATACTCCGGCCAGAATTTGGTAGAGCATATTATGTCAAAGAGCTCATTTGGGACATTTATCTTGAAAGATGAAATGTCCCTAGCATAGGAAAAGTTGAATCTTTCCACCTTCATTTTCATTTTTTCGGATTTAGTTTTGCCTTGAATAAAGGCTATTACATCTTCGTTGTCTGATCAAGGGAAAGCCGCGAAACAAATATCTGTTTCGTAGGTGGGACAACAGTAAGGGCTTTCGGCAATGCAGACGCATTGCCTGGATTGCCAATATCGGCCGGTAATCCGGTCCTGACGCCCTGGGGAGATACATTGATGGGGGTCTGAGGGGTCGTAATTTGCGATCCACCAGGAGACAAAACGGAAATCACCGGCACCGTCCCTCCAGCGGCACATTTGGGTACCAAATTATTTTTCGCACTTGACCTCAGAATTCTGGGATTTAATCCTGAGGTCGATGGCTGAACCGAGGGAGGCTGCTGTTGAGAGCCCGCTGCAGGTTTAAGAGATCCGTCGTTTTGTTGCAGACCAGTAGCAGTGTTTTTTGCGCCTAGGAGACTCATTTAATAGCTATCATGAGTTTTGCGAGTTTGCAAGTTTAACGTTTAGCTGTCGCGACGGCGCAAACAACTGCTAAACGAAGAATTCACAAAAAGGAATACAAAAATAAGAACAAGCTAAACACTGGCAGCACAACTAAAATTGTGAAAATAATAAAATTAAATGCACAAATCAGGAAAGCTGCATGCACGCGAAGTGAACGGGAACTTTATTAAACACAAGGGAGAAGATTAAAGTATAACCCTGGTGGTTTTTAAGTATAATTTTCACAAAACGAGAGCGCAAGAAAAAAAACACGTCCGTTCACTTGGAAGAGAGAATTCCAAGTGATTAATGAGGAATTTGAGCGTTACGAAAGGGAGCACCCGAATGCGTCCCTGCCACCCCAATCGAAGCGCAATCGCTCTCACGAAGTGAGAGAGACCGCTCCGAAGAGGGCTATGGACGCCAAAGGGGCCCCACGAGCGACGTCGTTGGTCAAGCCGGCGAAGAAGTTTAGCGATGTGGCTAGAGACAGCCTCGCCATGGCACTGGTGGACGAGCTCAATGACGATGGGGGCTCGCTGTTAGAGAAATGCGACGAGGTCGAGACTGGACTGTCCGAGATGGTATCAGACAAGATACTATCAGAGAAAACTGTTCCGGCACCATTCTTTGACTCTTCAGTCATGGTTAAAGGACAACGGGTGATCAAGTGCGACGACGGGTCCTCAAGGGACTTCCCGGCGGAGTGCGTTACTAAGATTAGCAACGCATGGAAAGGGATAAGCATCAAGCTCGTCCCCGCCACGGATATCCCGAGGAGGCCTAGAGCTCGCATCTGGCTGACCAAGGGGCTCACTAACCATGAAAGGGTGCTCAAGACTCTAAGAGCTCTAAGCCAGGATGTCGACATGGAGGACTGGGCCATACTGAAGGCGGAGCGAATGATGAAGATAAGCCAGCCGTTCTTGTTCCTCATCAACAAGCGATGCCTGAAGCAGCTGGAGAAGACAGACTATAAGGTTCGGTACGGGATAAGGAAGGGCAAGATAAAGGTCTTCTTAGCCGAGTCGGATGACAATCTCGAGGACGAGGTCGATGACGCTGACAAAATGTTGGACGACCTGGTCATCGATGACGACACCCCCAACACCACCCCACAATAATGCCGACCGTCGTGCAGATCAACCTGAAGCGTAGCTCGCACGTTTCAGCGAATCTCGCAGTCCTTCTACGGGAGAAGGATCTCGACATCGGCCTAATACAAGAACCTTGGACCAGGGAAGGGGAGATCTCTGGACTGGAAATGGATACACAAAAATATACACAAACTTGTCGGGTAGGCCGAGAGCAGGTATAATTATTAAAAACAGCTTCAACAATTCGGATTTGGCAGTGGCCAGACTGAAAGCAGCGGATGGGACAGCCTTACTGATAGCCTCCGGTTACATGGCTCATGACGAGCCGGTATCCCCTGAAGCCGTCATCAGGGTGATGCAGTGGGCCGAGGAGACTAAGACGACACTTATCCTCGGGTGCGACGCCATATCCACAATGGTGGAATAAAGAGCTAAGTGAGCTCAGGAAAAAAGCCAGAACGGCCTTCAATACTAGCTACGGAACCAAAGATTGGCGGCCGTTCAAGGAACGACAAAAAGAATATAACAAAGCGATCTACGCAGCCAAGAAAGACTCTTGAAGCAGTTACTGCGAATCTCTAGAAGGAATCAAAGATAAAGCTAGATTGGGCAAAATCCTAGCTAAAGGACATGCAAGCCCCACACTCATAAACAGGCCTGACGGCGCAGAGACAATGGAGATCCTGCTGGACACACACTTCCCAGGTAACCAGAAAGAAGAAGAACACAATGGAAAGCCGCAGAGCTAACCCCCAGTTACCAGTAGAGGAGATCGTCACCATGGAGAGAATTCACTGGGCGGTGAACTCCTTTGACAAATACAAGAGTCCGGGTCCGGACGGAATCATACCAGCAATTCTGCAGAATACAAAAGCATGCACAGCTAAATGGTTGCAAGCAATCTTCCAATCATGCATCAAGACAGCGCACATACCACTTCCGTGGAAGGAAGCAAGGGTAGTCTTCATACCAAAACCAGGAAAAAGAGGGCACATTCAAGCCAAGGATTACAGGCCGATCAGATTGACCCCATTCCTTACGCAAACAATGGAACGGTTACTAGATATTCACATCAGAGGTAGAATGGAGAAAAACATCTCCGATGCGCAGCACGCATATAGGAAAGGTAGATCGACGGAACCAGCACTGCATAAACTGGTGGAATACATAGAAAAGGCACTGACCTTCAAAAATTACACGTCGGCCACCTTCCTAGACCTAGAAGGGGCCTTCAAAAACATAAACGCAGACTCCATCCTGAACTCCCTCAACAAGATTGAAGTTAAGGAAGGCATCAGAGCGTGGATCGGCGCAATGCTAACAAGCAGAAGGATAACAGCCGAACTGAGTGGCACTCATCACACAAGATTTGTGAAGAGGGGCACACCTCAGGGAGGAGTTCTGTCTCTTCTGCTGTGGCTAATCAACATGGACGACAGGTTAAAAGCACTGAACAGCGAAGGAGTCAAAGTGGTAGCATACTCAGACGACATAGTTCTACTCACTTCGTGACCATTCCCGATGTTATCAGCTAACTAATGACAAGGGCGCTGATTAAACTCAATTCATGGACGAAAGCCTGTGGACTGGGTATCAACCCAAGTTAAACGGAACTCATGCTCTTCACAAAAAGAACAAAGATCCCCAGATTCAGAAATCCAATGATAAATGGTACAGAACTAAAGCTATCACAACAAGCAAAATATCTGGGAGTGATACTGGATACGAAGCTGTCATGGAAACAAAACATAAATGAAAGGGTGAAGGAGGTAAGCATAGCCTTCTACTCCTGTAGAAAGATGTTTGGAAAGAACTGGGGCATCCACCCCAAGACAATAATTTGGCTCTACGCGGCGGTTGTAAGACCCATACTCACATACTTACAATATCCAAAAACTTACGAGGATACAGAGATCAGCATGCGCAGGAGCCACAGGGGCACTAAAATCATGCCACGCAGCCGCGCTGAATGCCATCCTAAACATAATGCCGATGGAGCTTTTCATCAGGAACACAGCAGCGGTACGACTAAAGGCTAGCCAAAGCTGTAAAAGCTACCACATCGGGCATTGCAGGATCCTGAATGAGATCTCTCGGATAACAAAGGACACAGAATTATGACGACTGAACTGCGTTTTGGTAGAAGATATACTACAATATACCCCACGAGTGAAGAGTGGAGCAGATATCGAGCCGGATGAGGTATCACTCTATACCGACGGCTCAAAGCTGCGGTGCAGGTGCCGGTTTCTTCGCTGAAAACTGGGAAGTGGAAGAGTATTTCCACCTCCCAGAATCAGCGACAGTGTTCCATGAAGAGGTTCTCGCAATACTGAAAGCAGTCGAGCTCTCAATAGACCGAGCCCCCCGGAAGACCAAGGTAAGGATATACTCAGATATCCAGGTGGCTATAAAATCTCTCGCAACTGCAAGGACAACCTATACATTAGTGGCCAGATGCAAAGAGGCCCTCAACAGACTCGCAGAAGACAACAGGGTACAAATAGCATGGGTACCAGGACATAACGACATTGCCGGCATCGAAAAAGCCGATGAGCTGGCCAGGAAAGGGTCAGAAGAATGCGCAGCTACAATAGACGTTCAGGTTTCCCTTAACTCTGTCCAGACGAAAATTCACAACCACTTCAAAGTAATAGCCGGCAAGGAATGGTCGATGAGGACGGAGCACACAAGATCTAAACTTAACTCTCCTATATACACTTGGAAACGGACCGCAGAGCTGCTCTCCAAGAATAAAAATGACATTAGGACGGTAACGGCAGCCATCACCGGCCACTGGCCAATAGGCACGCACGCCTGCAAGATGGGCTTACCCCACAACCCATACTGCAGAAGCTGCAAGGAACCAAGCGAGCAGGAGACACCGGAGCATCTACTTTGTCACTTCCCGGCACTCAACCGACAAAGAACGCGTCACCTAGGCCCTGAGGACTTCCAATTATAGAGCAGAGTTAGAGGCAATGAGATCTTTCATAGAGAGGAGTCTGATAGTCCCAAAGGTCTCCCAATGAATTAGAAGGGTTGTTCCTGAATCCTTGTCGGCTCCTGAATCCGAACTGATGCTGAATCCATTTTAGTGTGGCCATACCTGTTCGGAGCAGATCGTCAGCGCCTGGCCATGCGCGCATAGGTTGTCGACTGCACCTGCAGCGCATTACCGTTCTTTCTTTCGCCTCTCCTTCTTTCTCGCTTAAGCTGTCGCGCTATTTAGCAAACAAGCCGAATGAACCATAGAACCATTAATACAAAATATTCTTGTGTTATCAAATATAACCCTTAGGGTGGCATATTCGATAGCGCACGCCTTTAATTTAAATTTTTCCATTGTGAGGAACTTACAATACATACCTATTAATGATTCCTTTCAAGCAAGTTTAGGTTTCACTTATCTTAGGTTATATCTGAACGCAATAACAGAAACATATGTTAGACTCGATCTTTCGGACTTAGGCCTTGTACAATTTTCGTTGACTACAAATTGCTCGCAGCTGCCACCGGCAGTTATTGATGGGGTAGAGATTGGTCGCTGCCTATATACCTAAATAAACTCTGGACATTTGGGACTTCCTGGACACTCGGGACGATTCTGGCCTGTGCACACATGTGCTATCTTCGGGTCATAAAAGAATCTCACGATCGGTCACGTATTCACACCAGTTGCATGCAAACTTCGCGGGAATTAGTTATCTAAGTAGTTCACATATCTGTATCCAACTGTTAATGTTTTGATAGGAGAAACCATATGTCTGATAAATGTAACCCAAAGTAGACCTAAGTAAATACCCTTTGACCCAAGATCATGTATATAAACCCCGTGCCTTACTCAATAAAATCAGTACGAAAAGTATTCTTGACGTATTCACTTCTCCGCAGCCCAATTTGTACTGTACTTATTGCGGCGACTACTGCCACTGGTAATGTACTTGAGGCAAGCAAAAAATAATATATAATTTCAGCATTAGGATTTAATTTGAATCCATTCAGGCCTCATGTAAAAAGTCAGGTTAAGGCAAGTTAAGGCCGATATGGCTTGCAGGCCAAACATTTGCAAAGTCAAAAAAAAAAAACTATTGCCTGTACAGGGAAGAGAGATAATCGCTGTTGTCACACTGATGAATGTTCATTGCTGCCAGGTGGCAGCAGCGTTAGAATGCAAATCCTCCTTTCGTCGGCCTTGAGAGCCCCCTCTAAAGCTTCGGCCATGCATTGAGCGACTGAGCGACGATAATGAGCGATCGCTTTGAGTGAGGTGGCCACGCAAAGCGGTGGTGGCACATCTTGTGGATCCACTTTGTTTAGATTGCTGGAAGCAGGCAAGCTAATGTTCAACCACCACAAGCACTACCAGGCTGAAATATGAATTGGCCAAACTTTTTAATAGGAGATGAACCCTACCCAGTGAAAAATTATTTAATGACACCATATCCTCGAAAAAAGTCAAATGATAAACTTGAAAAGTACAATGAAAGGTTATCAATCGCCAGGAAGTGCATTGAAGATAAAGATATTGAGGCAAAACCTAGCACAGCAATTCACATTATAAAATGTGCTTGTATTTTACATAATTATGTAAGAGAACGTGATTGGGAACAGTGATCTGGAATACATAAATACGACAGCAGAAATTAATAACGAAATAGTTGCTTTAAGAAATGGCTAGCGAAAATCCTACAGCTGAACCCTCCACGAGGAAGCCGGCTGGGCAATGGGCACTGAATTACCCGTACAGCGGGTACTGCACTGCTGCCTGCTCTGTCCGGGAATGCAGTGTCTGGCTAAGGCTTCGGTTTAATTCCTTCCGCCCAAAAAGCCCAAGGAAATGAACCATTAGCCATGGTTGAAGGTGCCTGGCGGCAGGCATAAAACGCAAGTGGGTGGTTCCCCGGAATAATAAACCAGAATGAGTGGACTGAAGGAGTCAACCGGGGTTGGGATGTCAACCCAAACGTCGGTGGGAAGCGTGATCGCTACCACCGGCGGGCACGAAGAGGAGAAATCCTCTCTGCGTGTCGCCAGCAATCACACCTCTGATTTGACGGGAGCAAGTCATATCAGTTGCAATGCTATTGCCACACAAACAATGCAGGGGAAGCTAAGCCGCTCAGGTGCCATTGTCGATACAGACTCGGACCTGGAGAGCGTGCAGCTCTCCAAAGAAGAGGAGGAAAGCCTTCTCCGCTCGCCAAAACCAGTGACCAGCTCCCCGCGCAGGGACGGGCCAAAACGGTCAAGCGAGGGGATGAAGGCATGTTCGAAGTATAAAGCTGCCCTTCGCATACAGAGCCGGCTCCAGAAAAAAGCCGCCCTATCCCCAGAGGAGAAGGCAAAGCTTACCTCGGCCGAGCAAAGGATTGCCCAGGGCAGGTTGCACTTCGCCAGCCTCTCGCACATGATATCCACGGGCGGATTTGCTAACAAGGTGGAGGAGACGCTCGCCAGCAAAAGGCAACGCTCAGCCAAGAGCGCCAATAAGAACGGGAGGGGGCCAAGCTAGAGGTGGTGGATAGGGAGTTAATCCCGTCCATCCCTAAGGCGAAGGTACTCTTCCCCATCGCTATCCAAGGGGATCGGGGGCTGAAGCTGCTGCAGCGGCAGAATCCAGACATCCCAACTGTGGACAGGAAAATTCTGCACATTGTGACCCCCTCACCCAAGGAGGGGGGTCAAAGTGCAGCCCTCCAGATCAACAAAGGGGCAGAAGACATCCTCGTTCCCAGATATGGGAAGATGGCGTGGGGCATGGGTAGCGTCTACCTGCGGCGATAAGGATGCTCACACCCTGAAGGCAGGCAAGGTGGAGAAGGACCTAGGTCTGGAAACCATTGTGGATGCCGCCCAGGAACTGATGCTCGACGAGGCCTGTGAGGAGGAGGACGGTGACCTGACGCTGACAGTCAACCCGTCGAATGGAGGTGAGCCCGGTACCCATGACTCTCAGGGTGCTGCAGCTCAACCTCCATAAGAGCAAAATAGAGCAAAAAATCGCCATGGAGCAAGGGTCCGCCGACATAGCTTTAGTCCAAGAGCCATGGATTGCCTCTGGCAATACCGTTGCCGGACTTAAGTCCTCAACCTACAATCTGTTCTATCCACCATCGGTAAGCAGAAACAGAACCGCCGTACTTGTACGGAAGGAACTACACGCTAACCTTATGACTCATTACAGGACGGATGACCTGACTTTGGTGTTGCTGGAGAGCGAAAAGAAGCGCCTTCTGGTAGCTTCTTGCTACATGGCACACGATAGATTGGCCCCACCGGAGGAACTCAGGAGCATGGTAGAAGCCAGCCCGAACGCCAGCAACTGCTTGTGGGCGCAGACGCCAACGCACACCACTGCGTATGGGGAAGCACCGACATAAACGACACAGGTGAGTCACTCCTAGACTTTTTACTCTCTACTAACTTTTGTATAGCAAACGTGGGGGAGGAGCACACCCACCTCCTCCAACGTGCTTGATCTAACACTCATAAGGGGCAATGTACTATGGTTTCAGAATGGAGAGTCCTCGAGAGACCATTCTTCTCAGACCATAAGTACATTCAATTTCAATATGAATTTGAACACTCTCCAAAACGAACAATCTTCAGAAACCCCCGGAATACAAACTGGGGAAAGTTTAAGAAGATCATCACGACAAAGCTCTCAATCTCTCCAGGCACAGTAAATTCCTCGGATGAAATTGAAAAGCTCCTAGAGACCCTTTTCAAGGAACTACTAGACGCGTACCACGCATCGTGTCCGATATCGGAAGCAAGGAAGAGAACCAAACTACCCTGGTGGAATAGGAACCTCTCAATCCGACGCGCCAAACTCAGAGAATTTTTCAAAATCGCTAAGCCGGAGAAAGATGAAATAATCAACGAGGAATACAAAGTCCTACTCAGGGACTACAAGAATGAAATACGCAAGGCACAGAGAAACTCGTGGAGGAACTTCTGTTCCAGCATAGAGACTGCCCCAGAAACGGCTAGACTCCGGAAACTGCTATCGAAGCACCCAATCATACAAAGTCAGCTCAAATGCGAAGACGGACAGTGGACTGAGGGCAGCGAAGAGGCCTTAACGGCACTAATGGAAGCTCAACTTAAGACGCTAGAAAAGCTGCTGGACTTACACATCAGGAACGATGTGGGAAGACTGCTGTCAACCAACCAGCATGCTTACTCGTTACTCGTTAGTAGCCACCATTGAGAGAGCCCTAAATAATAAGGAGTATGCGCTCGGAGTGTTTGTAGACATATCCGGAGCATTCAACAACGTGACCACAGACACTATAATGGACCGCTTAGAAGCGACCAACGCGCACCCTGCCATAAACTTGTGGATAAGAAATCTTCTAAGTTGTAGGCGGGTACAATCCGATTGGGGCACCACCTCCATGGGGAAAGGAGCTCACAGAGGCACACCGCAAGGCGGGGTCCTGTCGCCCCTCCTGTGGAATCTTGTGGTGGACGACCTGATGAAGAGGTTCGAAAGGAAAGCCCCAAAGATAACAGTATATGCCGACGACATTATCACGGGAGTCTGTCCATCGACCCTCAGCTCGATTATGGAATCAACACTCAGGGAGATATGTGAGTGAGCGGAGAAGGTAGGACTCAGTATCAATGCGGACAAGCCGGACCTCATTCTCTTCACCAAGAGATACAAGGTGCCGCTGTGGATCCCCCCAAAAATTAACACAACCAGGTTGACGCCGAAAACACAAGTAAGATACCACCTAGGGATTGTACTGGACAGCAAGCTGACATGAAAGCCCAATGTACTAGAGAGGGTGAAAAAGGCCACCATAGCGCTATACGCATCCATGAAGATGCTTAGCAGCACATGGGGTCTCTCGCCTGCCCTAATGCAAAGAAGACGTATAACAGGCTTATGGAAAGAAACCAGCGGCAGGCACTGCTCTGCATAACAGGGGCGCTGAGGTCAACTCTAACAAAAGCCCTCGAAACGATTGTAGGAATAGACCCCCTAGATATCCACGCGAAACTGACTGCAGGAAAGGCGGCATAATGCCTGATGGCATCAGGAAAAATGACAATGAAAGGATTCGGGCATAGTTCGATTGGTCGAGACATGAGCAGTGCATCTGATAACATGATACCCAAAACATGCCCGGATGTAAAAACAGCAACATTCGACTGGAAAATAGGTCAGGATCATGCTCAACACCTCATTATCTATACCGACGGTTCCAAGATGGAAGGAGGAAAGCTGCAGAGCTTGCTCAGAGCATAGACCGTCCATACGAGGCGATCAATTTGTTCGTAGACAGTCAAGCGGCGATAAGATCCGTGCAATCGTCATCGGTTAGTTCCAAAACTGTACTGGCAAGCAGGGAGACACTAGATATTCTTAGCACGACAATGTCAGTGCGAATCTACTGGGTTCCCAGCCATTACGGCAAACATTTGAACGAGACCGCAGACGTACTTGCAAGGAAGGCATTCGACTGACTAGTGAAAAAACAGAAAATGTTCCTGTCTCACTAAGAACGCTCCAAAGTGAGCTGGAGAGACGGGCAGACGCACAAGCAAATAGCAGATGGAGGAGAAATTCCACAACCTGCAAAGTATCAAAAATCATGTGCAAAGAGCGCAACGACAAACTTAGCCACTATGTGCTGCATCTTTCACGACAAGACTGCAGACTAATAGTGGGAATTCTCACAGGTCACGGCCTGGCTGCGGCGCACGCAGTCAAGCTAGGCATCACCGACAACGCTAGATGCCGGAGATGTGATGAATTCGAGGCAACCGATACCTTTGAGCATCTCATTTGTAAATGTCCGGCCCTAACAAAGGCAAGGATAAGATACCTAGGCGCTCCGGTTCTGGCATCACTAAAAGATGCCTCCAAGAAGCCAGGCAAGTAATTTTGCCTTCGCGAAACACACCTTGATCCTCAAGGACTTCGAAAACCGCGTGAATATTCCCTAAATCAACTTATCAACTTCCGGACAGCTAAGGGCCATTTTGGCCTATGCGCGGCCCCGTGAGGGCCATCCGGCTTCACCTAACCTAGGCCAAGCGCTGCTCTCTCATATTGAAAAAGTCCTGACCTCTCATACAGCTTCAAAAATAAATTTTGAGCTGTTTGCCGAATACATGCTTTTAAAGGACAATGAATCCCATGAAGAAACAAAACCGTTCCAGAGTATAATGACTTGGATTACGATCGCTCCAAATTTAAAAGAAATGTAAGATTCCCACACATCTGCCATTATAAGAAAAATTGAAGGGTTCCAAGAGAAGGACAGTGGATGGACCCTAACACGTATACTTAGGGTAGAGCTGAACATGATGCAAAATGTCCCACTGAAAGGATCGGCATATCTCGATCTCCCTACACCCCTTAAAAATCGACAAGCATGCATCAATGTCCAGAACAATGACGTGTTCTGCTTCAAGTGGGCAATAATATCAGCACTTAACCCAAAACAAGACAAGGGAGAACGGTTCAACGGCAACGGTGGGTATAAAATTAACTATAATCCACACCAATGAATTTACCGTAGTCTTTAGTGGATTGACATTCCCATTGAAAATTAAGGAAGTCAACAACTGGGAAAAAACGGCGATAGACCATGGTTCTGCAACAAGTGCCTCTGCTTCTCAACAAGTGAGCTCAGAACTCAGCGAATGCGGAAAGATGCATCATCGTCACTGAACCACCTATGGAAGAGGAAATAACCCTTAATTTCGAGTATGTTCATCGCCAGCTGGAGGTCCCCTTTGCAGTGTATGCTGACTTCGAGTATATTCTCGAGCCCACATTGGTAGATGTAAGTGAAAAAACAAAAATAGTAAATAAGCATGTTCCTATAGCCTTCGCCTATTACATTAAGTGTTCGTTTGACTCGTCTTTAGAAAAATTTGTTTCAAAGACTGGGGTAAATGTCGGGCGCACTTTTGTAGATTCTCTATCGTCCGATTTGTCCGCTATATATGAAAAGTATATGAATTACATAGTACACCTCCAAATGAGTGCGTAGGATGCATAGGATTTTGATGAAGCCCTCAATTGTCACATATGTGGGGGAATTTTAGGTAATGACAGAGTGAGAGATCACTGTTATTTCACAGGCCAATTTCGAGGTGCAGCTCATAGTGAGTGTAACCTTAAATATAAGACAGGAGATTTTATCCCCGTAGTCTTTCACAATTTATCAAAATATGATGCTCATTTATTTGTGAAAGAACCCGGAGAGATTGAGGGGGAAATAAAAATAATCCCGGCAAATAAGGAAGTTTATGTTTTCATTTCAAAATATATTCCTGTAGGAAAAAAAGTATTTAGAAATTCAATTTTTGGACACTGTACGTTTCTTGGCCTCTAGCTGAGACACCGTTGTAGGTACTTTAAATAAAGGGGATTTCAAAGTTCTTCGAAATAAATTTCCAAACATAACAGGTTTTTCACTCCTTCGTAGGAATGGTGTTTTCCCATATAAATATTTCGATTCTCACCAGAAACTCTATGAGACTTGTCTTCCAGCAAAGAGTCACTTTTTCAGCAATTTGACAGACTGAATATTCAGAAGAAGAATACCTCCATGCAGTTCAGGTTTGGAATCACTTCAAGTGCCAAACACTTAAAGAATATTTGGAGTTATATCTAAAAACAGATGTTTTACTCCTCACAGACGTTTTCCAAAATTGTAGGAGTATTTGCTCAAAGATATATGTTAAGTCGGGGGGCTATTCTTCCGTTATAAAATAAATCCGTGAAGAGGAGACTTGATCCAACGGCACAGACGAAGAAAAATAAATCCAGTGGAAAAAAAGTCAGGGGCGTCGTGGAGGAACAATTCATTTATTTCGGCTTCATGCATAAGACTAAAAACTAAGCAAAGACAAAGAGGCCAGGGAAGCTGGCCGCCCGCTCAGCGTGCAGCGGCGCACCATGGGCCGCTGAACTAAACATCCCGCCCCCCCTTGCAATCACTCGGGTTGCAAAGGAGCCGTCCTTATCATGGCTGGTGACAAGCTCCGGACACGACCCATCCAAAGACGGTGCTCTGGGTCACCGGAAATCCGTCGTTGATCTTTTGAAAGCCCTGTTTCATCACCCGGGGGTACATGTCGGCGCCCAAGACCACGGACACTGACGCGGGGAGGCAGAACCGCTCGTCGGCCAGCGTGATATCCCGGAAGTGGGAACGCACCGTATCGCTGAGCTCCCGAACTGGGGTGCGAATGCGCACGTGAGGCTCTATCTTGAAGACAACGTCGAGTCGGACGGCGCTGTCGATCTTAGAGCCGACGGTGGCAGAACAGATCTGTTCACCCCCGACGTTGGTAGTCGGCAAGCGAAACGCTGCCGCTAGCGATGCGTCGATGCAGCTCGTAGGTGTGCACGGATCGATAAGCGCGGCCGTGTCGAAACTCCGAGTCCCGGTGTGGATCTGCACCAACGCAGTCGGTAGAATGTTCACGCTGTGCCGCTGCAGAATCCCTGCAGACTCGGCAACGGTAGGAGTCGGTACCTCGGGTACGTCTGCTTTTTAACTAGGATGCGTTTGGTGGAAGTGGATACATCGGATCTGGTCTGAATGAAGAAATTATAGAATAAGTGATGGTCTGTAATGTGTGACTTAGGAGTACGGAGGTGCCCGATGCTGCGAATGGGGCATATGCACTTGATGTTCGTGCATATGCAGGAGCGTATGGTGGTGCTTATTGCACGTCTTGCATCGGTCACCACTGCGGCAGGTTCCCTCGGAATGTTCGTGAGCCAAACAGTTCGAACAGTAGCGGTTGTCAAGAACCGCGCGGAACCTCTTCTCTGCATTGAGCCTGAGGAACTGTTGACATTTCCGAAGCGGGTGGATTCCGTTGCAGACTCGACACCGGTAGGAGTGAGTGCTTTTGGAACGCCTGCCTTCAAAGGCAGCCGTTCTGCGAGTGGCAAAACATCTGCCCAACGGACCCTTGGATGTATAGGAAACTCACTTCCGCAGCGGATGGATCCCTCTGCAGACTCGGCATCGGTAGGATCGCGTACCTCGAGAACATCTGCTTTCGGCGGTGCGTGGGCGTGGCGACATCGTGCGTTACTTGACTGGCGGATTATAACAAATGAAAAAGAAGAAATAATCAGTACTGGGAAGGACTGCAAATCGGAGCTACGAATTGGAACATGGAATTGAAACAACGGATCGTATCGATGGACTAATGGAGTGGAGGAGCGATTAGTTATTGCGGGCAGGCGACCTCCTCCATCGGAAGCAGGACGACCTTCACAATGGGACGCTTGATGAGTCCCCGCGGAGTGCGGATGTCAACCACACGGACATGGCCACCGACTCCTGGAAACACCGCGTCAATTCTGCCTAATCGCCACTCATTGTACGGAAGGTTGTCTTCCTTGACGACTACCATATCCCCGGCACGGAGATTTCTTGTAGGAGCTCGCCACTTATTCCGCTTATGGAGTTCGTTGAGGTACTCCTCCTTCCATCGCAGACGAAAGTGCTGATGGAGAGCCTTCAGGTGTTGCCAGCGGTTTATAATGGATGTGGTGACCCCCTTGATTTCGGGTTCAACCGCCGTTCCGCCGTTCCGTTCCGTTCCGTTCCGCCGTTCCGACTCCGTAATAATTACGTGCTATTAATTAAATAATACACATTTATTATTTCCGACATTAATATTTAATTCATTTTTAATATATTAATTTTATAATTTTATAAATTAATAAATTAAATTTCCAATTTATACAATAAATAAAATTTCCAATTTATATCCGAGCCACGGAATATATATATATATATATAATAAATAAATATAATAATTCAAAAAGTATCTCCGCATCCTACGGCCTGCAGCAGCATTCGCTGTGGCTTTTTTCTGTCCCATTCAGCCACCTGTGCTTCGTCTCCGAACTTCTCCGCTGAGGACTCGCCTTTGTTTCCCTTCGTCTGCCGCTGACACTCTTTTTTTCGTGGGTGCTGTTTCCGTTGGCGTCACACAAACCATATTTGGGTCTTCTTTTCTTAATTCGTGTGTATCCTTTGGGCCACAATTAGCTTCTTAGCGACCCAGATCGTGCCGAGCGCATTAGTGTTTCCATCTGTGAGTCAGAGAATGCCCATAGGTGACGACAGGAAGCCACGTCCGCTCCCGTCAATCCGCTTGGACAAGTCCCAATCCGCATCTCCGCGCCCGTCTCCCTGCTCGACTCCGTCAACGTCAAAGGCAGCAATTGCTATCCCAAGGGAAAAAAGCGACAAGTCCGTGAACCTTTGCCCCGGTCCATTGCCAAAAACTACGCGATCCATGTCCAAGATGGCTCAAAATGCGGTAGATGTTGCCCTAAAAAAGTTTATTGCCACAACAGAACGTGTTAGCCATTTCAAAGCTAACCTGCACACTCCGGCTGCCCCTGACACAGACCGATTGTCCCCTGGCATGTGCCAAGTCCACCGGGACCAAGTCCGGGCCCTGTGGGAAAAGGTGGAGAAAAGCTACGAGAGCTGATCCGACCTCCTGGCCGGGTCCGACGACAGCTTCAGCTTCAGCTTCAGGACGTAATTGACAAGGCCGCCTCCCAATCCACAGAGGCTTCCGCCAGTAGTCAACCACCCTCTTCTACGGGTTGTCGTCTTCCACCAGTTGACACCGAAGTCTTCACTGGGGACTATCTTCGGTGGCCAACGTTCCGAGACCTTTTACTGCGATCTACATCCAAAATTCGCGTCTCACACCGGTGGAAAAGCTGTTCCACCTGTTGTAAAAAACATGTGGCGATGCACATGCCATTGTGTCAAAGGCTCCTCTCACAAATGAAGGGTTCATCTCTGCATGGCAAAGCCTCACCGACCGGTTCGAAAATCGACGGCTACTCGTCAATAGCCAGTTGAAAATTCTATTCAACCTTCCGGTAGTTTCCCAAGAGTCAGGAGCCGCTCTGAAGGAGCTGCAAGGCACCATCCAGAGTTGCTATCAGCCTTATCGATGTCCTCCATCCAGGTCGAAACATGGGATTGTCTCCTGGTATACATGGTTTCCATAAAACTTCCCAAAACCACACTGTCCATGTGGGAGCAATCCATCCACAACAAGGCCGAAATTCCAACCTAGAACGAGTTAGACTCGTTTCTGACAGAGCGCCACCGTACGCTGGAGGCCATCGACGATATCAGGCCTAGCAGTTCGGGGCAAGTTCCGCCCAGGTCGACCCCTGCGAGCGCCTCAGCGCGCCGGCTCAACTCATATAAGGCCAGAGTGACTCTAGCCCCCAGAGGGTGCGATCTGTGTGCCAGGGAAAACCATCCTATTCGCGTATGTCCGCGCTTCCTGGAAATGGATGTGAACGGCCGCTCCGACTACATTAAGAGGAGGCAGCTGTGCCTGAACTGTTTCGCTTGAGGGCACCAGCAGTGGGACTGTACGAGTGCCCATAGCTGCTTCAGATGTCACAGTCGTCATCACACCATCCTGCACCGTGGCAATCCTTTCGCGACCGCTCCAATTCCGTCTGCGCCAGCAAGGCCTCGACCCGCGGCGTCCCCAAGAAATACGAGCACTTCAGAAGACCACTCTGACTTGCAAGTGTGCTTCGCTTCTGGCTCAAAAGCCGTCCTATTGGGCACCGCGCTTATCGCTATTTGCCACCTAGGGTGCACTTTCCAAGCGCGTGCCTTGATCGACTCTGGTTCCGAGGCGACCTTTATCACGGAGAGGCTATTCAACCTCGTCAATCTGCCGTTTAAGACCATTCAAGCCCAAGTCTCTGGACTTAACCAAACAATTGCCGCTCAGTCCACGAAACTCTGCCATTTCTCCATTCGAGTGCCTTCCAGACCCGGACTGCAGGTGGAAACGGCAGCGTACGTCCTTCCGCAGTTGGCCGGGAATCTGCCTTCGTACCCCGTCCCACCAGACTTTCTGAAGGGACTTCCTGACATCCCTCTTGCGGACACCAAGTTCTTTAAGAGCTCCCAAATCGATATTTTGATAGGAGCCGACATTCTTCCGTCAATCCTCCTAGGCAACTCCAAGGCGAATATTTGGGGTTCTCTTTTCGGCCAGGAAACCATTTTCGGATGGGTGTTGACAGGTCCCATATTTCCGATGGCCTCCCGAAATGTGTCCGCCTTCTCCACACGAGTCACCTGCAGCGTCGACGACTCGCTGGACCAGCTCCTCACCAAATTTTAGGAAGTAGAGGAAGTGCCCACACAGATCGTCTCCGAGTCTGATTCTGTCTGTGAACACAACTTTGTCCGAATTACACGCGACCCAGAGCATTGTGGTTCCGAGCTCTCATCTTCACGATCCCTCGCTCTGGCTCAATTTCTGCGTAACGAACAGCGCCTAAAAAGAGATCCTCCTCTTAAAGCTCGATACGACTCTGTGATCCAAGATAACCTCGACTTAGGTCACATGGCCGAGTTTTCTTCGCGGAGCCCGGTTCTCAAGCCCGAAAGCACAACCACCAAGGTGCGGGTGGTCTTCAACGCCTCTAACCCTTCCGCAAACGGGACAAGCCTTAGCGATATTCTATACGCGGGCCCGGTCTTACAGTCCGACCTCACAATTCAAATCCTAAAGTGGCGATACCTTAGGTTCGTTTTCAATGCCGACATCGAGAAGATGTATCGGCAAATTTGGGTAGACCCCAACCATACTCCATTTCAGCGCATTCGGTTTCGCAATCCCGAGGGGGAAATCCGCGACTACGAATTGAAAACGGTCACCTTCGGAGTCAATTGTGCCCCTTTCTTAGCGATCCGAGTCCTGCAACAGCTCGCCGACGACGAAGAGTCGAGGTATCCGCAGGCCAGTCGGATCATTCGACAGTTTATGTATGTCGACGACGTTCTCGCGGGGCCGACTCCAAAGCTGAGGCGCAGGTGGCTATCCGCGAGCTCCAGGGGGCCCTGAGTTCGGCGGGGTTCCCACTCAGGAACTGGACCTCCAATAGTAAGGCGATTTTGGTCAACATCCCGAGTGACCATCTTATTTACTCCGATTTCCTGGAAATAGACTCAGAGAGCACGGCTAAAACTCTCGGCGTGCGGTGGAAAGCGACGTCCCACGAGTTTTTCTTCATTCCGCCAAAATTGATCTCGGGATCGTCGTTCACTAAGCGTCAGGTCCTCTCTCAAATTGCCAAACTTTTTGATCCGGCAGGCTGGCTAGCCCCCTTCGTTGTTCGGGCAAAGATGTTTATGCAGGACATTTGGCTCCAGGAGCTAGGGTGGGACGATACCCTTCCTCAAGATTTTTATCAAAGATGGGTTGACTTCCTGGAAAGTTACTCCGCACTTGACAATATTCGTATTCCCCGATGGGTCAGGTTCCGGCCGCATTTGAACATCGAGCATCATGGATTCTGCGACGCATCCCAGATGGCGTACGGTGCCGCCATTTACGTCCGGGTGTAGGCTGGGTCCACGGTAGAGGTGACCTTACTAACGGCAAAAACGCGTGTGGCCCCAGTAAAAACGTTGTCGCTTCCGCGGCTCGAGTTGTGCGGAGCCTTGCTCTTGTCCGAGATGGCTGACTCCATCCTACAATCTTCAATCGTTCTCGCCTGGTTGCATCAGCCAGCGTGTCACTGGACGACGTTTGTGGCAAATCGGGTGACCAAGATCACGCAGTTTACCGAGGTGGAGAAGTGGGCACATGTTCGCTCCGAGCATAACCCGGCAGATCTCGCCAGCCGGGGAATAGCGCTCCAAGACCTCGCGGACAGCCAACTGTGGTGGCATGGTCCTGCCTGGTTGCGAAGGCCCCGTAGCGAGTGGCCCAGTCAAGACGATGTTTCCCCTGTAACTGACCTCAAGGAACGAGCAGTTAAAGTCCATGTTGCGAAGGTTCCTCCTTAAGAAATTAAGACAAGGCGCTGCGAGTTCTCGCCTACGTCCATCGCTTCATCCAGCGCTCGCAGAAGCTCGTATCGTCGGTAGAGGATCGCTTGACAGCTTCTGAAATCGTGTCAGCTGAGCGACTTCTCATTTCCGTTCCGCAACGCAGGCACTTCGTCTTTGAGATGGGCTGCTTAAGCCAAAACCGACCAGTTCCAACATCCAGTCTGGTTAAAAATGTGAACCCATTCCTTGATTCTAGTGCGCTCATGAGAGCATGCGGCCGGGTCACAACTTCCGAACTTCTCCAATACGATGAACGACACCCTATCATTCTCCCATACGAGTGCCATCTATCTCGGCTCATCGTCAATTTTACGCATCGGATAACGCTGCATGGCGGTAATCAGCTAATTATCCGACTGATTCGTTCCAAGTTCTGGATCCCGAGGGTGAGGAATTTGGTTAAGTCTGTCATATAGTCGTGTAAGGTATGCGTCATCCACAAAAAGAAGTTGCAAACGCAACTCATGGGAGACTTGCCAAAGGAACGGACCTCCTTCTCGCGTCCTTTCACATACACCGGCATGGACTACGCCAAGCCTGTCTCATCACCAAGGGGTATGTGTTGGTGTTTGTGTGCTTCTCCACTAAGGCCATCCACTTAGAGCCTACGTCCGACCTTACTACGGAAAAGTTTTTTCGCCGCTTTCGCCCGTTTCGTGTCCCGAAGAGGATGCCCCCGTCAAGTTCAGTCGGACAACGGAAAGACCTTTTTGGGGGCGGCGGCCCAACTCTCCCGAGACTTTCTCCACGCTCTCAAAGATGCTGTGACGGGGGCCTATAGTCACCAGCAGCTGCTCTGGCAGTTCATTCCTCCGGGAGCACCCCACATGGGAGGCTTGTGGGAAGCAGGCGTAAAAGCTTCAAAACCTTGTTTTACAAGTCTACGGCCACTTCTGGCTAGAATCGAGGCGTATCTGAATTCGCGTCCGCTCTCTCCAACGTCCGAAGACCCCGCCGACTTGTTGGCACTTACGCCTGGGCACTTTCTTGTTGGCGGCCCTCTCCTCGCCGTGGTTGAACCCGAAATCAAGGGGGTCACCACATCCATTATAAACCGCTGACAACACCTGAAGGCTCTCCATCAGCACTTTCGTCTGCGATAGAAGGAGGAGTACCTCAACGAACTCCATAAGCGGAATAAGTGGCGAGCTCCTACAAGAAATCTCCGTGCCGGGGATATGGTAGTCGTCAAGGAAGACAACCTTCCGTACAATGAGTGGCGATTAGGCAGAATTGACGCGGTGTTTCCAGGAGTCGGTGGCCATGTCCGTGTGGTTGACATCCGCACTCCGCGGGGACTCATCAAGCGTCCCATTGTGAAGGTCGTCCTGCTTCCGATGGAGGAGGTCGCCTGCCCGCAATAACTAATCGCTCCTCCACTCCATTAGTCCATCGATACGATCCGTTGTTTCAATTCCATGTTCCAATTCGTAGCTCCGATTTGCAGTCCTTCCCAGTACTGATTATTTCTTCTTTTTCATTTGTTATAATCCGCCAGTCAAGTAACGCACGATGTCGCCACGCCCACGCACCGCCGAAAGCAGATGTTCTCGAGGTACGCGATCCTACCGATGCCGAGTCTGCAGAGGGATCCATCCGCTGCGGAAGTGAGTTTCCTATACATCCAAGGGTCCGTTGGGCAGATGTTTTGCCACTCGCAGAACGGCTGCCTTTGAAGGCAGGCGTTCCAAAAGCACTCACTCCTACCGATGTCGAGTCTGCAACGGAATCCACCCGCTTCGGAAATGTCAACAGTTCCTCAGGCTCAATGCAGAGAAGAGGTTCCGCGCGGTTCTTGACAACCGCTACTGTTCGAACTGTTTGGCTCACGAACATTCCAAGGGAACCTGCCGCAGTGGTGACCGATGCAAGACGTGCAATAAGCACCACCATACGCTCCTGCATATGCACGAACATCAAGTGCATATGCCCCATTCGCAGCATCGGGCACCTCCGTACTCCTAAGTCACACATTACAGACCATCACTTATTCTATAATTTCTTCATTCAGACCAGATCCGATGTATCCACTTCCACCAAACGCATCCTAGTTAAAAAGCAGACGTACCCGAGGTACCGACTCCTACCGTTGCCGAGTCTGCAGGGAGATCCACCCTTTACGAAAGTGCCGCCGTTTTCTTCGTTTGAGTGCTGAGAAGCGGCTACGGGCAGTTCTCGCCAATCGGTACTGCCCCAGTTGTTTGGCCCACGAGCATTCCGACGGAGCGTGTCGGCGAGGAGACTGCAGCAAAACATGTGGCCAGGATCATCACACGCTACTGCACCTCCCCGATCAACCGTTGGCTCAGCGCCGGTCGCGTCAGGAGGCGCGCCAGTTCCCGGGCGCCTACCCGCGGAGTTCTACAGCCGCGCCACGACGTGCTTCAACCGCTCCTCGGCCCTCATCCGCCGCTCCACGGCGCGCTCCAGCCGCTCCTCGGACCTCCTCCGCCGCTCCACGGCGCGCTCCAGCCGCTCCTCGGCCCTCATCCGCCGCTCCACGGCGCGCCCCAGCCGCTCCTCGGCCCTCATCCGCCGCTCCACGGCGCGCTCAAGCTGCTCCTCGGTCCTCGTCCGCCACTTCTACCTCCCCGCGACGATCTCCGTGGTCCTGGGTGCGGACATGTATTCGCGCGTGATGCAGCCGGGCTTCATGAAGATCCAGGATGGACTGCCGGTGGCCCAGGAGACTGTATTTGGATGGGTCGTGTCGGGAGCCTGCCACCAGCCATAAGGACGATAATGTTGCAACCCGAGTGATTGCAAGGGGGGGAGAATGTTTATGTGAGGGGCCACTGTGCCTTTGCCGCGCACAGAGCTTTCGCTCTCGTCCGCGCTCGCCCCGCTTGTGCGCTTACGCTCTCGGCCTCCCCTGTGCCCTCTCGCTCCGGAGCTCGGGTTGTGACCGAACACGGCGGTCGGCCGCCGTCGATCTCCCACGCTCGCTTTGACGAAGCAAAGCGAGCTGGAGCGCGGCTTTAGTTTTAAGCTTAGAGTTAGTCACATGTATGAAGCCAATTAAAACGCATGAAATTAATGCCCACGACGCCCCCGCTTCTTCTTCTTCGTCTCCGTTTGGATAACTTGGGTTGTCCAGTTCTTTCGCCTGCGCCGTGGGAATTTTTGTACCCTTCTTCTAATCTTGGAAGGGTATCGTCCCACCCTAGCTCCTGGAGCCAAATGTCCTGCATAAACATCTTTGCCCGAACAACGAAGGGGGCTAGCCAGCCTGCCGGATCAAAAAGTTTGGCAATTTGAGAGAGGACCTGACGCTTAGTGAACGACGATCCCGAGATCAATTTTGGCGGAATGAAGAAAAACTCGTGGGACGTCGCTTTCCACCGCACGCCGAGAGTTTTAGCCGTGCTCTCTGAGTCTATTTCCAGGAAATCGGAGTAAATAAGATGGTCACTCGGGATGTTGACCAAAATCGCCTTACTATTGGAGGTCCAGTTCCTGAGTGGGAACCCCGCCGAACTCAGGGCCCCCTGGAGCTCGCGGATAGCCACCTGCGCCTCAGCTTTGGAGTCGGCCCCCGCGAGAACGTCGTCGACATACATAAACTGTCGAATGATCCGACTGGCCTGCGGATACCTCGACTCTTCGTCGTCGGCGAGCTGTTGCAGGACTCGGATCGCTAAGAAAGGGGCACAATTGACTCCGAAGGTGACCGTTTTCAATTCGTAGTCGCGGATTTCCCCCTCGGGATTGCGAAACCGAATGCGCTGAAATGGAGTATGGTTGGGGTCTACCCAAATTTGCCGATACATCTTCTCGATGTCGGCATTGAAAACGAACCTAAGGTATCGCCACTTTAGGATTTGAATTGTGAGGTCGGACTGTAAGACCGGGCCCGCGTATAGAATATCGCTAAGGCTTGTCCCGTTTGCGGAAGGGTTAGAGGCGTTGAAGACCACCCGCACCTTGGTGGTTGTGCTTTCGGGCTTGAGAACCGGGCTCCGCGAAGAAAACTCGGCCATGTGACCTAAGTCGAGGTTATCTTGGATCACAGAGTCGTATCGAGCTTTAAGGGAAGGATCTCTTTTTAGGCGCTGTTCGTTACGCAGAAATTGAGCCAGAGCGAGGGATCGTGAAGATGAGAGCTCGGAACCACAATGCTCTGGGTCGCGTGTAATTCGGACAAAGTTGTGTTCACAGACAGAATCAGACTCGGAGACGATCTGTGTGGGCACTTCCTCTACTTCCTAAAATTTGGTGAGGAGCTGGTCCAGCGAGTCGTCGACGCTGCAGGTGACTCGTGTGGAGAAGGCGGACACATTTCGGGAGGCCATCGGAAATATGGGACCTGTCAACACCCATCCGAAAATGGTTTCCTGGCCGAAAAGAGAACCCCAAATATTCGCCTTGGAGTTGCCTAGGAGGATTGACGGAAGAATGTCGGCTCCTATCAAAATATCGATTTGGGAGCTCTTAAAGAACTTGGTGTCCGCAAGAGGGATGTCAGGAAGTCCCTTCAGAAAGTCTGGTGGGACGGGGTACGAAGGCAGATTCCCGGCCAACTGCGGAAGGACGTACGCTGCCGTTTCCACCTGCAGTCCGGGTCTGGAAGGCACTCGAATGGAGAAATGGCAGAGTTTCGTGGACTGAGCGGCAATTGTTTGGTTAAGTCCAGAGACTTGGGCTTGAATGGTCTTAAACGGCAGTTTGACGAGGTTGAATAGCCTCTCCGTGATAAAGGTCGCCTCGGAACCAGAGTCGATCAAGGCACGCGCTTGGAAAGTGCACCCTAGGTGGCAAATAGCGATAAGCGCGGTGCCCAATAGGACGGCTTTTGAGCCAGAAGCGAAGCACACTTGCAAGTCAGAGTGGTCTTCTGAAGTGCTCGTATTTCTTGGGGACGCCGCGGGTCGAGGCCTTGCTGGCGCAGACGGAATTGGAGCGGTCGCGAAAGGATTGCCACGGTGCAGGATGGTGTGATGACGACTGTGACATCTGAAGCAGCTATGGGCACTCGTACAGTCCCGCTGCTGGTGCCCTCAAGCGAAACAGTTCAGGCACAGCTGCCTCCTCTTAATGTAGTCGGAGCGGCCGTTCACATCCATTTCCAGGAAGCGCGGACATACGCGAATAGGATGGTTTTCCCTGGCACACAGATCGCACCCTCTGGGGGCTAGAGTCACTCTGGCCTTATATGAGTTGAGCCGGCGCGCTGAGGCGCTCGCAGGGGTCGACCTGGGCGGAACTTGCCCCGAACTGCTAGGTCTGATATCGTCGATGGCCTCCAGCGTACGGTGGCGCTCTGTCAGAAACGAGTCTAACTCGTTCTAGGTTGGAATTTCGGCCTTGTTGTGGATGGATTGCTCCCACATGGACAGTGTGGTTTTGGGAAGTTTTATGGAAACCATGTATACCAGGAGACAATCCCATGTTTCGACCTGGATGGAGGACATCGATAAGGCTGATAGCAACTCTGGATGGTGCCTTGCAGCTCCTTCAGAGCGGCTCCTGACTCTTGGGAAACTACCGGAAGGTTGAATAGAATTTTCAACTGGCTATTGACGAGTAGCCGTCGATTTTCGAACCGGTCGGTGAGGCTTTGCCATGCAGAGATGAACCCTTCATTTGTGAGAGGAGCCTTTGACACAATGGCATGTGCATCGCCACATGTTTTTTACAACAGGTGGAACAGCTTTTCCACCGGTGTGAGACGCGAATTTTGGATGTAGATCGCAGTAAAAAGGTCTCGGAACGTTGGCCACCGAAGATAGTCCCCAGTGAAGACTTCGGTGTCAACTGGTGGAAGACGACAACCCGTAGAAGAGGGTGGTTGACTACTGGCGGAAGCCTCTGTGGATTGGGAGGCGGCCTTGTCAATTACGTCCTGAAGCTGAAGCTGAAGCTGTCGTCGGACCCGGCCAGGAGGTCGGATCAGCTCTCGTAGCTTTTCTCCACCTTTTCCCACAGGGCCCGGACTTGGTCCCGGTGGACTTGGCACATGCCAGGGGACAATCGGTCTGTGTCAGGGGCAGCCGGAGTGTGCAGGTTAGCTTTGAAATGGCTAACACGTTCTGTTGTGGCAATAAACTTTTTTAGGGCAACATCTACCGCATTTTGAGCCATCTTGGACATGGATCGCGTAGTTTTTGGCAATGGACCGGGGCAAAGGTTCACGGACTTGTCGCTTTTTTCCCTTGGGATAGCAATTGCTGCCTTTGACGTTGACGGAGTCGAGCAGGGAGACGGGCGCGGAGATGCGGATTGGGACTTGTCCAAGCGGATTGACGGGAGCGGACGTGGCTTCCTGTCGTCACCTATGGGCATTCTCTGACTCACAGATGGAAACACTAATGCGCTCGGCACGATCTGGGTCGCTAAGAAGCTAATCGTGGCCCAAAGGATACACACGAATTAAGAAAAGAAGACCCAAATATGGTTTGTGTGACGCCAACGGAAACAGCACCCACGAAAAAAAGAGTGTCAGCGGCAGACGAAGGGAAACAAAGGCGAGTCCTCAGCGGAGAAGTTCGGAGACGAAGCACAGGTGGCTGAATGGGACAGAGAAAAAGCCACAGCGAATGCTGCTGCAGGCCGTAGGATGCGGAGATACTTTTTGAATTATTATATTTATTTATTATATATATATATATATATATTCCGTGGCTCGGATATAAATTGGAAATTTTATTTATTGTATAAATTGGAAATTTAATTTATTAATTTATAAAATTATAAAATTAATATATTAAAAATGAATTAAATATTAATGTCGGAAATAATAAATGTGTATTATTTAATTAATAGCACGTAATTATTACGGAGTCGGAACGGCGGAATTGAAAAAAAAAAATAAATAAATAAATATAATAATAATAATAAATAATAATAAAATCTTGGCTTTGACTCGGAAAAAGCTCACTGGGTTATGCCGTCGGCAAAGCAGTGCAGAGGTGCGGCGCCTAGGAGAGACACAAGGCAAACAAACCAAAACAACAACAGGACAGCTGCTGCGGCGGTTAGGACGGGTTTAAGATAAGCCGTCGGCAAAACACAGCGTAAGAGAAGCGCTCAGGAGAGAGGACAAAGCGAAACCCAAAGAATAGCAACAATAACAACACGTCTGCTGCGGCAGTTGTGTGGATTTGGAGAAATAAAACACTTGCGGTCGCACTCGTGTGTTATTATTGTTATTATTATTATTATTCTTAGTTATTTTTTTCGCGTTTGTTATTGTTTGAGAGTTATTTAATTCCTGTATGAAAGGGCAGAAAATATAAATAAATATGTATGTAATTGGATAAGCATGCAAATGTGTATGGATTTGTGGTTTTTATTTGTACAGTGGAAACCCGATAACGGAACTGCTGAGGGCGTACAAAAAATATTTTGGAGGCAGAACTTATTTTCAGAGATGGGCATGCAGAGCGGGTGTTTTTTTTTTTTTTTTTATTTAAAAGACTTTATGAAATAAATGTACAAATAGGAAAAAAAGAAACAATAGGTGTAGGTAGGAAATGTCCACTCCCGCGGGACTGCCGCAAAGCTATACTTCGCGAGGGTGGCAGGCGGTCAGGTTGCCGCTCATCTTTCGCCAGCCGTGCGACGGATCTGCTCCCGGCGCCTCAGCTCCCTCATGACAGTTGCTGCCATGTCAGTGACAGCATCCCAGTTGGCTGGAGTCTCCAGCATACACCCGATTATATTTTCGGGTGTAAGGCGACGGTTCGTTGCTGCCTCCAACGCAGCGGGCACGCAAAGAAAGAGTGCTCTGCGTCCTCGATGGATGCGCCGCTGCAGTATTCGCAAAATGGATCTGCATCGTGCTTGAACCGGTGCAGGTATGCCTTGAAGCAACCGTGGCCTGTAATAAGCTGCGACGTGTAGAAGTCCACCTGCCCGTGGCGCCGGTGTATCCAGGGATCCAGTTCGGGGATTAGTCGGTGTGTCCAACGTCCAGTGCTCGCGATATCCCATCTCGCTTGCCACCTTGAGACTGTGCTGCTCCGCTGGGTTCTGCTTCCAGACCTTCCAGTCCTGCGCTCCTCTGCCAATAGGTCGATGGGGATTGATCCGGCTACCACTAGTGCAGCTTCTTCCGAGACGGTGCAGAAGCAGCTGGATATGCGCAGTGCGCAGCGTCTATATACCGACTTGCATTGCCGGCTGTAGCTCGCAGTCAGCATGGCTTCCGCCCATATCGGTGCGGCATACAGCAAGGTGGAGGTCACCACTGTCGCTATTAGCCGCCGGCTGTGCTGTCTAGGACCGCGCGTGTTGGCCATCATCCTAGAGATAGCGGCAGTGGCCTTGGATGCCTTGGCGGCTGCGTACTCAAGTGGCTTTTGTAGTTCAGTCGGTGGTCGATCAGAACTCCAAGGTACTTGACTGCCGGGCTAGACTCGATGGTGGTCGAGCCGACCCGGAAGCTCAGCTTTTCTACGGCCTTCCTGCTACTTATAAGCACTGCTTCCGTCTTGTGTTCTGCAAGCGAGAGCCCATTGTCCGTAAGCCAGGACATCAGCAGGTCGACCGCAAGACTGCATTTAGTTGAGACGTCGGCCAGTTGTTTCTCCACAGTGACCAGTGCGATGTCGTCTGCGAACCCAACCACGGAGCAGCCTTCGGGCAGTGTCAGCCTCAGGATCCCGTCATACATGACGTTCCATAAGATCGGTCCGAGGACTGAGCCTTGGGGAACGCCTCCTGTCACCTGATACTCTTGGTTGCCTGCATCTGAGTTGTACAGCAAGACGCGGTCCTTGAAGTAGTCGGCTATCAGCTGCGTGAGGTATCCTGATATGCCGCCACGCTGTAGTGCTTGCAGGACTAGGCTCCAGTTCGCGGAATTGAAGGCGTTTTTTACGTCGAGGGTGCATACAAGGCAGTATTTCTTGGAGCCGCCCCGCCATCGTTCTCCTTCGATCGCATTGGCTGCCAGTTCCGTTACTTCTCGGATCGCGTCAATTGTGCTTCGCCTCTTCCGGAATCCATGCTGGTGGCTTGACAAGACTCCGCGCTCCTCGATTTCCCTTTCCAGCTTCATGCATATTATGCGCTCGAGTATTTTTCCCAGTGTATTCAGCATGCAAAGGGGCCGGAATGAAGACGGGTCGTCGTTGAGCTTGCCTGGTTTCGGGATGAGCACGAGCCTTTGCTGCTTCCAGGCTCGTGGGAAACGCCGTTCGTTTATGCACCTGTTGTAGACCTGCGTGAAGAGGCCAGGATAGGCCTTCACTATGGCGTGCAGAGCTGCATTGGGAATGCCATCCGGTCCAGGTGCCTGGGATGCTTTGCAGCTGGCCAACGCGCTCAGGACTTCCTCCTCGCAGGTGGGCAGCGCTTCGCCAGCACTCGCGATAGGTGCCCTTAGAGGCGGCTGTGTAGGGAAGAGCGTGCAGACTATTGCTCCCAGTTGCTCCTGAGAGCTCGGAGCTGGCTGTCTGGTTAGCTTGCCCATCACCATTTTGTATGCTGATCCAAAAGGTTCTTGGTCAGCCGCGTCGCAAAGGTCCTGGAAGCATTTGTTCTTGCTTGCCCTGATAGCCACCTTGAGGGCCTTTTTCCTCTCCCTGTAAAGGGACTCGTGCACTTCGTGTTTGGAGTGTCCCCTGCTTCGCTGACATCTCCGCCTAGCAGCGAGACAGTTGCTTCTGGCTTTAGCTATCTCCTGGTTCCACCAGGGGACTGGCCGCCTTCCGTCTCCTTTAGTGGAGCTTTCCATTGCTGCATCGCAGGCTGACTTGATCCTGGCGGTTATCGTGTTCGCGCAGGTGTCCGCCTCTCCTGTGATGGTGCTGGCATCCATGCAGCTTAGGAGTGTCTCGGCATTCAGGGTGTGTACTCTATACACTGTTTCCCGATTTGATGGGCGTGGCTGGCTGCGGCTCGAGCGGAAGATTATGGCAGCGTGATCGCTGTATGTAAATAGGTCAGTGACCTCCCAACAGCTGTTCCGGGAGAGCTCCGGGCTGGCGAAAGTCAGATCAATGATTGACTCCCGGCCTGCCTTGCTGTAGGTGCACCTATTGCCGTCATTTAGTAGGCAGACATCCAGGTTGGCCAGGGCATCAAGGATGATGGTTCCCCGCTGTGTGGTTCTCGTGCTCCCCCAGTCGGTGGACCACGCGTTGAAGTCTCCTGCGATTATTACCGGGGACCGTCCACGAGCATCTTGGGCGATCTCCTTTATTATGTCCCTGAACTCGTCGATGTGCATACTCGGGGCTAAGTAGCAACTGTAGATGGTAGTCGCTTGGAACCTAGCTCTGGCGTAGCCACGTCTCGACGCCCTCTGCGCTAGGTGACCGGGGGGCTGCCCGCAGCTCCATATGGCTGCGCCGCCATCAGCGCTTTGTTGCCATGCAGAGCGGGTGTGTGTGGGGGCATGTGTTGAATGCTTCGCTTTGTGGTACAGCGGAAACACGATAAGTGGACTGTATTTGGAATTTGGCATATAAAACTGTGGAGTCTGTGAACCTTGCGTGGAGAAAGATAAACAAGGGGGGTTGCACTCCGGGAGTGCAGGCAGAAGTGAAAACTTGAACTTATGGTGCGTTGGGCACTTTTTTTGGTGAGCATTTTTAGGTGCGCTCGCGACATGAGAAATTGTACATAAATATGATTAGGAGGATTGTCGTCAGAATGGCTTGGTCGACCTGTAATTTGCTCGTTGTGTATGATTTCTGAATGTATGTCATCTGTGGCAAATGGACCAGAGGAATGTATTGCTGTCCGAGGTATATAAGGCACATCTCTGGTAGATGGACCAGCGATTTGAGAAGAAACACTTTGTTGTGCCAACGTTTGGCTAGTTAATAATAAATTTAACGTTCTTCGTTTTTCTGTGTATCTTTTACAATACTCTTTGTTTGCTTGTTTCGCCAAGTCTGACCTATGTGGGTGTTTCTCTCTGTATCGATCATCATATTCTAGCCCTTTTCTTTTTCGAGCATCATTTGAATCATCCATTTTCAAGACAAATCTATGATCAACAAGAAAGGAAGCTAACTTCGGCACACCGAAGTTTGTATACCCTTGCAGTTAACAATTGGATCATTATGAATTAATAAAATTGTATCAAATTGTAGCAGGCCAAGTTGGTTAAGTACGCTCTGGTCACACTATGTGACGATGTACGCTCTCGGAGAGAGAGAAAGAGAGCGACGCTTTTGCAAATCGGGGGTTCAAACGTTGGCTGCTTGCGAGAGGCAGATCACTTTGGCGACGGAGCTCATAGAGAGAATTTTAGAAAAGAATAAAGTTGAGAAGAAGAGAAAAGAGAAGAAAAGAACAGTTCGAGCAAAGTATAAAATAAGACAATAGTTAAGTGTACATAAGTTAAATAAAGATAAGTGTAAATAATAAATAAAGAGAAGTGTAAATAATATAATAAAGAACGGGATAAAAGACGGCCACAAATATCAGAAGTGGGATTCGGCCAAAACGCAAGAAAAATGGTGCTGAATTTTAAAGACATTAAAGTGGTTCAATTAAAGAGGTGGTCGGAGCTACTAAATATGTCAACGAAGGGCTCTAAAGCCGAATTGTTTGCGAGACTGGAGAAGGTCCCGGCGGATATTCGGGGGGACGCACCCGAGGACTGCGAGGGGTCGGAGGAGTCTGAGCTGGTCGAGCAGGATTAGGAGGATGGTGTCGATCTAGAAGATGGGGTTGAAACCCTCAGGAGTTGGCGCGCAGAGATTGCGAAGGCGGAAAAAATTTTGGAGGGCCTGAACCAACAGATCAGCAACATTCACAATTCCAGTGAAGTTAGCGGTTCTCAGAATTCTAGACGAGACAACAGCGACAGCAGAAATTTCCAGAACGGCGCCAGAGAGAACGACAACGACGGCGGCAGAGGCGAAGGCATTCGTGGTAGCAGAGACGGCGGCAGCGGCGAAGGCATTGGTGGCAGAGACGGCGGCAGCGATGAAGGCGCTGGGGGTGACAGAGATGGCGACAGCGGCGGAGACAGAGATGGTGGCAGAGACAGCGACAGCGGTGAAGGCAGAGGTGTAGGCAGAGATGGTGGCAGAGAAGGCGACAGCGTCGGCAGAGGCAATGGTGAAATTGCATGGCAGCAAAGCGGCGGCCAAACAGAAATGGAAAATTTTTTGTCGCCTGGATTCAACATGGCCAGGGAGATGCTCATGGATTTTGATGACAAGATGTCGGTCCGATCATGGATTGATCAATGGAATAGCATATCGAGTCTATACAACTTGTCGGCTATGCAGCGGCATATCTTGCTGATCAGCAAGCTTAAAGGTGATTCGATGGAGTGGCTGCATGCGGATGCAGGACGGATGGCGACGCCCACGGACGAGCTGCTGGAGCACTTGAAGCTGGCTTTTGTTGGTCGCCGACCGAAAAGTTTGCAGTATACTTTGAAATAAAATGTGAACTGGCGCGGGATGTCGCAATGGAGGAGGACGAATTGCTGGATGGGCTCATAGATGGCATTCCAGTTCTGAGCTTGCGCACCCAGGCCAAGCTCCAATGTTTTGAAAGCCCAGGGAGAATGCTACGAGCTTTCGCAGAAATAAGGATTCCAGGAAAAGCCACAACATCGACGGAAATGCCTGCAGCAAAGATGGTTTTGGGCGTCGGAGAAACTCGCTGCTTCAATTGCAACGGAAAGGGGCACTGGAAAGGGGAGTGCATCAAACCCAGAAGGAAGGCCAGTTCGTGCTACGGGTGCGGTGCAGAAGATCACCGAATTGTGGAGTGCCCTCAAAATAAGAAAAAGGCGGAAAATAATTATGTAAGATATTTAAAAATTTTTTGTAGGACAATTCGAACCAGCCTATTATTACAGAGTGCCAAAAAGATTCAGGAAACCCAGTTTCGTTCTTAAAGCAGTCATACGTACCAGAAGAAGTAAAACTAAGACCTCAAGGAAAAAATTATTTCGGTATTAACAAGAGTTTACTAAGAAGTTATGGAAAAATATTATGTTTTATATTAAGAAATGAAAGAAAGATTGGGTTTGAGTTAATTGTAGTGGCTGATGAATGTATGGGCTGTAATATTGTGCTGGGTAGAGATTTCATGAAGATATGCAATTTGACAATAGATTTGGAATCTTTAAAAACAGTTACGGTAGAGAGTATTGAAACTAATAATGAGAATGCTACGGAAGTGAAAGTACTTTCCAATGATGGTATGGAAATTAGAGATTCGGAAAATTGGGTAGAGAATGAACGGAAAAATTTTGGAAGAAAGTTAGATGTGGAAAATTTTGGAAGAAAAATAGATGTGGAAAATTTTGGAAGAAGGTTAGATGTGGAAAATTTTGAAAGAAGGTTAGATGAGAAAAATTAAGAAAGAAGCTTAGATGAAAGGAATTTGAGACACAATTTAGGCGAGGATAGTTTAGGTACAAATTTATATGAGAATAATTTAGGTACAAATTTGGATGGGAATATGGTAGGTACAAATATAGATGAGAATAGTTTAGGTACAAATTTGGATGGAAATAGCTTAGGTACAAGTTTAGGTGAGAAAAGTTTAGGTACGAATTCAAGTGAGAAAAGTTTAGGTGAGAAAATTTTGGGTAAAAAAAGGTTAGGTGAAAGTTTAGGTGGCAAAATTTTAGGTGAGAAAAGTTTAGGTACGAATTCAAGTGAGAAAAGTTTAGATACAATTTAGGTGAGAGCTTAGGGGGGACCATTTTAGGTACATTTCGAATTAAGGATGGGTTAGGTACAATTTTAGGGGGAAACGATTTAGGTACAAAAGTTTTAAATTAACGAAAAGGAGTATTGGAAGAAAATTTTGAAGAAGAAATGTTTTAAATAAATATGGTAGATTTCGAGGATAGGGAAATGGTTTACAATATCGGAGAGCAGGTTAATTATACGGATAAATTGTAGGTAATTAAAGTTCTAGAGTCGAACTATATTGATGTACTGAGGCCTGAGTTGCCGAAAAATAGACGCGAAATTAATATTATATTAATATTAAGTAAAATTATTCAGAGTAGTAGGTCTGAATATGCTTCGCCGATAGTGTTAGTGAAGAAAAATAATGGGGAGCTCAGATTATGCATAGATTTTAGGAGGCTTAATAAAATAATGGCTAAAGATAATTATCCAATTCCTTTAATTGATGATTTATAAAATAAGTTAGTAGGAAAATCGGTTTTTACAAAACTGGATTTAAAAAATGGATACTTCCATGTGTTTGTTAACAAAGATTCGGTAAAGTACACATCTTTTACAATGCCATTAGGGCAATTTGAGTTTTTGCGTATGCCAATGGGGTTGAAAACAGCGCCACAGGTATTTCAAAGATTTTTGAATGATATTTTTTCTGATATGATTCGAGAAAATAAGGTGATAATATATATGGATGATATTTTAGTCGCAAGTCAGGACATCGAAGAACATTTGAAAATATTAGTAGAAGTATTTAAGAGATTAGTAGAGAATAAATTAGAACTAAGAATGGATAAATGCAAGTTTCTACAGGACAGGGTAAAATATTTAGGTTTCATGATTTCAAGTGAGGGAATAAAAGCTGACGAAAAGGGATTAGAGGCAATCAAAAGTTTTCCCATTCCAAATAAAGTGCAAGCTGTACAAAGTTTCTTAGGTCTTTGCTCTTATTTTCGCCGATTTATTAAAGATTTTTCAATATTCGCAAAGCCGTTATATGACTTACTGAGGAAGGATAGGACGTTAAAATTTGGGAAAGAAGAGTTAGATTGTTTCACACTTTTAAAAGATAAATTAGTCGCAGCCCCAGTGCTGGCCTTATACGATCATAGGGATGAAATAGAGCTTCATTGTAACGCAAGTGCTTTAGGGTTTGGAGCGGTATTGCTTCAGAGAAAGGAAGATAAGAAGTTTCATTTTTCAAAGAGGTCCACACCAACTGAAGCTAAATACCACAGCTTTGAATGAGAGACATTAGCCATTATTTATGCACTTAGGAGATTTAGGATATATTTACAGGACAAACCTTTTAGAATTGTTACGGATTGTAAATCATTAACATTAACATTGAATAAAATAGATTTAAGTCCAAGAATTGCAAGGTGGGCGTTAGACTTACAAGAATTTGACTATGAGCTAAAGCACAGAGCAGGAAAGCAAATGCAGCACGTGGGTGCACTTAGCAGATGTAATAATGTGATGATAATAGAAGCGAATACATTTGAAAATAATCTAATCATTTGTCAGGCAAGGGATATTAAACTACAACAGATAAGGGAAATTCTAGAGAGTAGAGAGCATAGATGGTTTGAAATGAGGAATGGAATTATATATAGAAAGGCTAATAACAACAAATTACTGTTTTATGTACCAAGTAGAGTGGAACAACCAGTGATGTACAAGTATCATGACGAATTAGGTCACATTGGAAGGGATAAAATGTTAGATGCAATTAGTAAAAGTTATTGGTTGCCGAACATAAGGGAGAAGGTTTGCGATCACATCCAAAACTGCTTGAAGTGTATAGCGTTCTCTCCGAAAGTAGGTAAAGGAGATGGATTGCTACATAGTATACCAAAAGGCAATAAGCCTTTTGAAGTTATCCATATCGATCACTATGGACCAGTAGACAAAAGCAGATCAAAGAAACATATTTTAGTGGTAATAGATGGATTCACGAAATTTTTTAGGCTGTATACCACGAAAACAACAAACACGAAAGAAGTTTTGAGCGCATTAACAGACTATTTTAGGGCTTACAGTAGACCAAGATGTATTATATCGGATCGTGGAAGTTGTTTTACATCAGTGGATTTTGCAGACTTTGTGGAGGAAAGGAATATACAACACATAAAAATTACTACAGGGTCACCACAAGCCAATGGTCAAGTTGAGCGAGTAAATAGAAGTTTAGGGCCGATGATTACAAAACTTTCGGAACCAGAAAGAGGATTGCACTAGGATATAGTGGTAAAGAAAGTGGAGTATGCGTTAAATAATTCACTTCACAGCAGCATTAAACAGCTTCCAAGCGAAACTTTATTTGGAGTAGCTCAAAGAGGAGAAGATAGTGATGAACTTAAGGAAAAATTAGAAGAGGATGGAAAGATAAGGGAAATGGTAGACGCGGAGGATGAAATTATTGAGGAAAATAGAAAAAATTGAGAACAACTTAGACGAAGGTTAGAAGGGGAAGAAGTTAGAGAAGAATTAGAAGTCGGGGAAGATATTGTTAAAGAAAACAGGAAACATTTAGAACACCTTAGACAAAAAGCAGAAGAAAGTCAATTAAAGTCCCAATCAAAAAATGAAACATATTACAATGCGAAAAGAAAAATTAATTCGGAATACAAAGAAGGTGATTATGTCATGGTAAAGAATTTTGAAAGTACCGCTGGAGTGTGTAGAAAATTAAAACCGAAGAACAAACGACCATACGTCATTGGAAAAGTATTGCGAAATGATCAATTTGTGTTAAAGGACATTGACGGGTTTCAATTATCTCGGAATCCGTACCAAGGGGTTTGGAGTGCTAATAATATTAAGCATTGGATGAAAGAGGATAGTAAACGTACGTAATCAATTTGTAAAAAGTGAGGAAAATTTGTAAAACGTGTAAATATTGTAAATGATAATTTAAGACATATTGTAAATCATAATTTAAGACATATTGTAAATAATAATATAAAGATAGAGGGCTATCTTAAAGTCAGGACGGCCGAGTTGTAGCAGGCCAAGTTGGTAAGGTATGCTCTGGTCACACTATGTGACGATGTACGCTCTCGGAGAGAGAGAAAGAGAGCGACGCTTTTGCAAATCGGGGGTTGAAACGTTGGCTGCCTGAGAGAGGCAGATCACTTTGGCGACGGAGCTCATAGAGAGAAGTTTAGAAAAGAATAAAGTTGAGAAGAAGAGAAAAGAGAAGAAAAGAAAAGTTCGAGAAAAGTATAAAATAAGACAATAGTTAAGTGTACATAAGTTAAATAAAGATAAGTGTAAATAATAAATAAAGAGAAGTGTAAATAATATAATAAAGAAAGGGATAAAAGACGGCCACAAAATGGAAAGTAACACTAACAGAAATTGTATACGAAATTTTTACATATAAAAATTCGGTTTAACATTACGTATACGTAATATTTCCCCAACATTCCTATGGTAGCTATATGATATAGTTGTCCGATTTCGATCAAACTAAAACCGAAATTCTAGAATAATATAAAATGGCCATTTCTCAAAATTTATGAAAATATTTTGAAAATTGGACAAGTTATAATTTTTTTTCTAAAAATTTACCGATCGTTTCTATGGCAGCTATATTATACAGTCGTCCGATCTGGCCCGTTCCGACTTATATAGTAGTGAGACTATCTGCAAAGTTTCATTCAGATATCTTCAAAACTGAGGGACTAGATTGCGTATAATCGGACAGACGGACACACGGGCAGACGGACATGCCTAGATCGACTAAGCTGTTGATGCTGATCAAGAATATATATACTTTATAGTGTCGGAAGTGTCTCATTCACTGCGTTGCAAACTTCTGACTGAAATTATAATACCCTGCAAGGGTATAAAAAGAAAAATTTAACGTGTTGCATTTGATTATGTACGTATCATGTTCGTGACAAAATTTACCAAATAAAATAATAATTTACTTACGTGATGACGAGCAGCAGTTGTTAATAGAATTAACACTTTTTAACACAATACAATAAAACACAAGTCAAATGAAATATTTAAATAAATAAATTTCCCGCTAAACATTCACTTATACATTAAATATAAAAAACTGTGTCTCTCTGTCGCGAGGGCACAAACGAATGCCCATGCAAAGCCCAGGTCCATTGCTCCCATGGCTCCTTTATTTTTATACCGTTGCAGGGTACTATAATTTCAGTCAGAAGTTTGCAACGCAGTGAAAGGGCATCTCCGACCCTATAAAGTAATTATATTCTTGATTCGGATTCGGATTTAATTTTATAAAAATCAAAAATAAATATCATATAGCTGCCATAGGAACGGTCGGAAATTTTTAGAAAAAAAATTATAACCTTGTCAGTTTTCAACACAACTTCTTATAATTTTAGATACAAGTAGCATTCTATATTATTTCAGAATTTTGTCTGGCGTATAGCATGCTGCGCTCTCGCATACCCATACACGCAGAGTCTATCTGTGTAAAATCTCATCTGTCGCGAAAACGGCAGAAAATCCTCACCCACAAAAGTGCCCAACGCGCCATAAGAAGTTTTCACTTCAAAAACAAATGGCACACACAAAAAAATATATATATATTTTGATATATATTGACCACGGCCGATTGTTCGGCGAAAAGAGGAACTCCCGAAACAATTGCACACTGGTTGGCGGATATTGAGCCTTTTTGTTTTATTTATTTTATTTGATTAATTAATTAATTTTTTGTTTTGTCACTACACAATTCCACTTTGTTCACTTTGTTGTTTATTTTTTGCGGAGACGGAAGGAGTTGCCACACGTATGTATGTATGTATGCACATATGCCTTAACCGTTGGCCAGTGGAACGGAGAACGAAGAGAAAAAAAACGGCGGCAATATGGCAATCACACAAAGCGGAGACGGATTGAAAAAAATTGACGATGGAATTAGAACTCTTCTCAAACTGCCGTTGTAATGGAAGAACTCGGATCTGGAAATTAATCTTGCAGCAGTGTGAACGAAATTTAATGTTCGGACCACTGCTGAAGACCGGCAGATAGAGAGAGGGAGATAGAAGAAGCTCGTACTTATTTTGAGCGGAAGAATATCCGGAACTGCTGGAAGAATATCCGGCTCGAAGGACCAAATGTTAAGTCGGGGGGCGATCCTTCCGTTAGAAAATAAATCCGTGAAGAGGAGAATTGATCCAACGGCGCAGACGAAGAAAAATAACTCCAGTGGAAAAAACGTCGGGGGCGTCGTGGAGGAACAATTCATTAATTTCGGCTTCATGCATAAGACTAAAAACTAAGCAAAGACAAAGAGGCCAGGGAAGCTGGCTGCCGTGAGCGGGTGCGATCGGCAGCGGCCGACCATGGTGTTATAAACAATATATAAACTCGATCCTTCTCATTATTACAAAACTTCGGGCTTGTCGTGGGATGCGATGTTAAAGACTACAAAAATTTTCCTCGAGTTACTCACTGATGTTGATATGATTACATGTAACCAATCTGGAATTCGAGGAGGATTAGTTCAAAGTAGTCGCAAATATACCAACAAACCACAAAAATCTTAAAGATTTTGATCCGACTAAGGAATCAAAATATTTAATGTATGTGGACGCAAATAATTTATATGGTTGGGCAATGTCTGAACCACTCCCTTATGCAGTTTTCAAATGGTTAGAAAAATCAAAAATATAATTATTTGATATTAATTCTAATCCTGAAAATAGTGAGTATGGATATATTCTAGAGGTAGACTTGAAATATCCATACTCACTTCACGACCAACATAATGACCTGCCTTTCTGCCCTGCAAACAGACTCCCTTCAAAAAATTCCAAGTGTTTAAAGTTAATAGCGGATATTTGTAATAAAAATAATTATATAATTCATTACAAAACTTTACAGCAAAGCTTAATGAATGGATTAGAGCTCAAAAAGATTCACAGTATCCTTCAATTCAAGCAAAAACCTTGGCTTAAACAATATATTAATATTAACACTGAACACAGGACTAGGGCTTAAAGTAATTTTGAAGAAGACTTTTTTAAGCTTTCAAACAACAGTGTCTACGGGAAGACAATAGAAAATAGCTTAAAGTGCAAATACATTAGATTAATTACAGAATGGGAAGCCCCACCTGTAGGTCCAAAAGGTGGGGACCCCAGATTATACGCGAGAGATTTAATAGCGAGAGCCAATTTTCATAGTGCAACAAAGTTTAGTGAAAACATGTATGCAATCCAAATGAATAGATTGCGTAACATTTGTGATAAGCCAACATATCTAGGTTTTGTAGTGTTGGATTTATCCAAATGGAATATGTATGATTTTCACTATTCTTACATGAACCCAAAAATTCAAGATGCACTGAAATAAAATTATATGGATACAATTAACTGTTGTGTTCCCTGTATACTGCACCGCACATTCAGCTGATACACCATCGACGAAACGAAATATATTTGCAGAAATTGATGCGGTTCATCTGGTGTTGGCACCATTGAACCATGCAAATGATAAATTTTTCCTTGTATCTGTAATTGCAAACAATCATTTGTTGAAGAATACGGTGTAACTTCTGATCGTGTGATGTGTGGTCTATATGTTGTTGTTATGTGTTGCAATGTGTTGTATTGGTGTGAGTGATTGGTTATGTGTGTAGTATCTTTTACCTGGCAAGTCGGCATTAAGCCGCCTTCTCGAATAATATTAGCTCCAAAAGAAGTCATGCGAAAGCAGTTATTATATTCAAGGATATATTTAAGAAAATGGCTGGAATCGGGATCACTTCCATCGAACAATTGTTTCAGTGGCTGTGGTGGTGTAAATAATGGAGCCAGTTTGACTTTTCCATTTGCGCAGCACAATGCAGCCGTTTCTCTTTTAAACCTCAACGCATTGCAATATCGGCATATAGTCGTCATTCATCATCACTGTAGTTCGCAGTGGAATCATGTTGGAATGCCAAACGATTGTATGATGCCAATGATCTTCGTGTGCTCACGCGTTGTATCAATCTTGCATTTTCTCTTATTGTATTTTGTCTTTCCTCGCTTAAGTTCTGTGAATACATTTGGTGCATGTCTTGTGCGGCGGCCGATGTTTGCACGTCGTCGTCTAGGCATTTTGGACTAATTTACAAAGTTCAACTTACCACTTTAGACAAATGCCTGCTGTTGGAATTGAATGAAAATTTGCACAATACACGTGATTGATTTGACGGGTTCCAATTAAAATGTGAGGAAATGAATAACTTATTTTTTCACAATTTAACAGTGAACACAATACCGGTTTGTCACATGAAATTAACTAAGCAGAGAACAATGAGTAGTTCTCAAAAAATTAATAATGAACCGGCGCCATCTACTTGAAATATTGGTGATGATGTACTATCAGAGATAAAAAATGATTTTCCCGCTTTCCTGTTGAAATTTTTCGAAAATTTTTTTTTTGTCCATTACCTCACGGAGCGGAGCCCGAGAACGAATCCAACGAATGCAAAACCGTGGAAATCGGTTCGTGCGTTCTGCAGCTAAAGCGTCAGGAAGGAAAAACCCGACTTTTTTTTTGTATAGTAGATATTCGTGATGATGTTGCTTTAAAACTTAACACATCCGAATATCCAGATGGATTGGCTAGACAATATAACTTTCAGCAGTGCAACAAGGAGCGTGTTTATAAATGAATCCGCCTAGTGTTACTGTTTAATATATGTATTGGTTATTTCCGAACAATTAATTTTAATTTGGCGACCGCAATGCGTTAGATTACATTGAGAGCAAAAATGTGACTGAATTAAGCTTGGGCCGCGTACACGTCATTCGATTATGCTAGTCGAAGATGTAAACAAGTTACAGTTGGGAGTTATAAGCGCATGGAAAAGTACTGGTCTAAAGCTCGCGCGCAGGTGCAGCGATATGATGCTCGCGCAGCGGCCGCTGATAAGGCTGACGGAAGCGAAGATCAAAACAAAAGAACGAAAACCAATGCAAGGTGGCTAGTTCGCAAACAGAGCGCTTAGGGTTCTTTAACGTCGAGCTGCAGGGCAGGTCGATGACAGAGTTTGTAGATCTTCGCTCGAAAGTGTATGCCTACACATAAGCGAGTGCAGGTAGTGACGCAGAAAAATGTGTTAAAAAGAACAAGGGAGTAAAACGAAGTGCTTTACAAAAAATATCATTTGAGCAATAAGAAAATTGTTTGTTCACAGGACAACAAGAATCTGATTCAATTATTATGTTTAGGTCTAGAGGGCATGCAATTAATACATACAAAAATTCAAAAAATACGTTATATGATAAGGATGATAAAAGAATTATCTGTGAAGATGGAATTTCAACTGTGTTAATAGGGCATTATTCAACTGTAAAACAGGAAATTATGAGTTGTATGTCAATTCTAGCGGCAAACTCAATGGCTTGCATCAATGAATCCCTTGCGGTAGACGAATCTTGACTTAGTGAAGAAAAAAACGAAAATTTGAAAAGAAAAATAGCCGAAACTTTCCGTGCGCTCGACAAAAATGAAGAAATATTAAATTTGCATCGTAGAAAAATGACTAAAATGGTAAATCCAGAATTTATAATTTGACATACATATATTGAAATAAACCAATATGTAAGTAAAACGATCGATTTAAGTTTGTGATAGAATAATTTATTCAAAAATGTTAAATTCTAAGATTATTTAATAATTTAAGTTTATTGTATATAATAATAAGGTAAATTTAAAAAATTAAAAAAAAAAATTTTTAAATATGTAAATAAAAACATAAGGAAAAGAAAAAAGAATTGTTTGTGTGTTTATTTCCTTACAAAATTTCAAAGGAATTTATCCAGCTATCATCTGTTTCCGGGAAACCTAATCAACGTACAAGGGATCTTTTTCCTTGTCCTTTGAGTACCTTCTCAACTTGGTAGGTATTGGGGAATCGGGCTTTTTCAGTTCTTCTTTATAGAAACCACCCTTAACAGGAATTCAATTTAAATCTTAAAATAAATATGTTGTTGGATATGTCTTTTGTACTTTATATATTCGAAAAATTTCAACATTCCAATTAGGTGTACGATTTCTCAATTACCCAATTATATTTCGAAATTCAAATATTGTCACCAATTTTCAGTTTGCTACCTGTAAACATTTTCATATTATTGTATATCGTTTTCAAGATGTGTTCCTTATTCTCAGTGTTTACATCAATAGGAGCCATTTTAAGAGTTCTATGTTTTTTGGATATGTCTTTTGTACTTTATATATTCGAAAAATTTCAACATTCCAATTAGGTGTACGATTTCTCAATTACCCAATTATATTTCGAAATTCAAATATTGTCACCAATTTTCAGTTTGCTACCTGTAAACATTTTCATATTATTGTATATCGTTTTCAAGATGTGTTCCTCATTCTCAGTGTTTACATCAATAGGAGCCATTTTAAGAGTCCTATGTTTTTTGTTGTTGTAAAATTCAATGAATCCACTATACATGTCAATACATTTATAGCTCCCATTGTAAGAAAACTCATTCCACATGAGCTCCTTTAATGTCTTGTTGAATCGCTCGACAATTGAAGACTTTAGAGTACTAAACGTTGAATAGTGATTTATTTCAAAACGAATCATCATAGACTTAAATTGTGTCTCTTTTCCATCATCTGTTTGTAGATTCTTTGGTACTCCATGTCCAAATTTAAATATTTTCTCCATTGCTTCAGCGACATCTTTCGCAGTCTTAGATTTAGCTGCTAAAGTACTCTTCCTCAAATAATGGGTATCGCTACCTACTAACAGTAATTGATACATCTTCCAAATTTGCGTGGGCAAGTGTCGGTTGCGATCCCACCTGGCGAATACATAGCCTCTTACTTAAAGAAACGTCCCATTATAAACCCCTCTCGGTCTCCTTGCGGCGATTGCCATGAGCCAGACCCAGTATGCGCTACCACGGATTCTTATTTTTTCTGTAAAGAGATCCTGGATTGACTTAGCTTCACCCCAGCCTTAGGACTACTTCACAGTCCAAATGGATTAAAATTTAAAATTATTTATGTATTTTTAAAGAGCTTTTACCAACCAAAATATGAGTGTTGAGAAATACAACGGTAATTTGATTGAATTTCGATATTATTATCATAAGAGTAATTGCTTCTTTACTTGTTATTAATTTCATATAATCGCACCTAGTTTAATGCTCATCATTGTCTTGTTTACAAAATAAAAGCTTAAAGCTCACACGTATAGCCAAAAATGCAGCATATATGCATTTGTATTTTAAAATCACGTGATCTAATTATGTTTTTTCTGCACGCTTTGCTTTCGGCAGCATTGCATAGCTGAACTTGGCCCGCAACCGCTCGCTAATCGCAACCCGCTTAATCAATATTGTAAAACCGCTTAATAGTTAATAAAACTTGCAAAACTAAGAAAAACATAAATACAGACCACTCATTCATAACCATAACAAATTTTGGTTCGTTCGAGTAGCCGAATAACCGCGTTTATTTGTGAGTTACCTTCGTGCATAAAGACAGACAAATTTTCGCCATGAATCCGATAATGCATCGGACAACAACGTGGTGCCTCTAAGGGGCAAATAACTCGCACCCTTAACAGTGCATCGGACTTTCCACAGAGATGTGATAGTGTGCAGACCTTGCAACTTAAGCTGGATCGTTTAGTTAATACTTTCAACCACTTTATGGAGCTCACCGATGCTTTAGTGCCATTAAACATGGAGGAGGGATATGAGAAGCCTGGTTTGGATATACCGGAATACGAAAATAAGTTCTACAGTGCTCACGCTATTTTTAGTAAAGCCATAAAAGAAATAGGAGGTCAAGATTATTGTCAAGAACGTTGGGACGTGGAACGTTTATTTGAGGGACAAAATCAGCTTTTGGAACAAATTCATACCTCTTCGGGAGCAGCTGATGTAAGGTTCGAAAAAGTTCGGATTCTCACATTTTCTGGTATATATGAAGACTGGAGCCAGTTTAGCGACTTGTTTTTGACTTCAGTAAATAACAACGAGAAGATTTATAAGTGTCAAAAATTCCATTACCTGAAATAGTACCTAATGGTGAAGCTCTGTCGTTAATTAAACTTATCGCCGTTTGTAACGATATTTACCAAGATGCATGGGAGAAAATAGAATATCGATATTATTAATTTTCTGTCGCTGCCAACCGCTAATAATTTGAATATCGCTGAGTTAAGTAAAGTTGTAGATTCTGCCGACGAATGCATAGGAGGCCTACAAGCGCTTAACTGTGACAGCCGCGATGTGTGGCGAATTCATATTCTGCTATCATAGTTAAGTTCTGAGATCAAACAAGCTTGGGCTAACTGTAGTATGTCGTCAAAGGAAGACGTCATCATAAAGGATTTTGAAATGGAGGGGGGTGGCTAACACCTGAAAACACTCGATAAGTAAAACACGAAAAAACTATTTTCGGGGTATTGCGCTACGTGCGATCTTTATTGATAGAAGTATGAATTAGAACTAAAATACATGAAGACTTAAACTAGCATCTCAGAGCGGATTGGAAGCTCTATGGACCGAAAGTCAAATTGAAGAGGGAGAGAGAGCGAGGGTGTACGGGATCACACTGCCTCTGGGAAATAAACGCCCTTTTGGCGTGAACAGATTTATTCACTTTTCTTTTCGCTCATTATGATACTTTGGAGTCTTGTCAGGATTTACAAGCCTTGCAACCGTCAATACCAGCCCAGAGTAAAAGCCGCCAAGTCGCCTATCACGCAAGTGGATTAAATCAGCCTTCCCGCGAGTGTATATATTGTCAAGGACAGCGCAATATATATTCATGTAATGAATGAAGCTGCCGCACCTTTGCCAGGGATACTAAGTTATGCTTCAATTGCCTAAGTAGATCGCATCAATTCTTGTAATTCTTCAAGCACTTGCCGTCTGTGAAACGTTAGGCATCACACTCTTGTCAACCTGGAGGAGTCAAGATCGACTACTTTGACTTCCGCCCAGATGTCTGCTGCTGAATGCAACTCCTTCCTTTGATCATGGTGCTGACATGAATACTGCCGCTATCAGCCATCATACTGTGGAGAGGGCCAACAATCCAGCCCTACTGCCAACTATTCTGGCCACTGTTATTGACGCATGTGGCAATAAGACCTCAAGTAGGTTGTTGCTCTATACTGGATCAACAATAATTATGGTATCTGAGTCTTTTATCCAAAGGATCGGAATTTCTCGCACGCATGCCCGCATTTCGGTAGTTGTTTTAGGTGCTAGCACGGCTGGCGTGAGCCGAGGTCGCGCTACCTCCACCCTGCTTTCAAGGATCACTACTGCATCAGTGGAGGCCACCGGTTTGATTATGAGTTCTCTGACTTCTCTGATTCCAGCTCAGCAAGTCAAAACCAGTTCTCCTATATGGAACAAGATTTGTCGCCTACCGTTAGCTGACCCGACGGTTGGAGCTCCGGGAAAAATCGACGTAATTTTAAGCGCTGATCAGCTGTGGAACATATACATATACATATACATATACTACATACTAATTTTGGTTGGGTTATTACAGGCAGATATACTGATTGTAACGAAGCATCTTCATTCTTTAGTCTTCGACGGGGATGGAGGTGTTTTTAAAGAGCTCTGAGTTGAGTTCTTTCTCCAATATATATAAATATCAATAAATATTGTTAAGTGTGCAATTTTACTTCTTTAAGTGCCACGCGCATTAAGCTCAATTAAATGAGTGGCGATCAAAATAAAGAGCGTAGAAGCTCTGTTAACAAAAAAAACGGTTGTTTTTCGTACTTCTCAATACGCGATACCGAAGCAGGAAAAACGTCTACACAGAGCAACCCGGCCTTACTGGCCGTCGAAAACACGAGAGCGCGCTATCCATCACCACCCCTACTAATTCCTTCTCCAACATCTTGGAGCTATCAATGCCAGACCCCACCACCACTGGCTTCTACGGAAGACGCACCAACAACAAGCAGTGCTGCAATTTCGGCTACCTCAGCAAAAGAAATGGCAACAACTAAAACAACGACCAATATTGTGGAATCGGTGTCATCGCGAACTGCAAGGGCAACAAAACCCGTAAGCTTCGATAAGCAACAAGCGGTTTCGACCATACAGACCGGTATGGATCGCTACATCCAGATTAAGCGTAAGCTTAGTCCGCAAAACACGGTTGGTAACAAACCAAAGATCAACCGTATCATCCAATCCAACAAACAAGCAAGGAGTTCTAACAACACCAACACATTTTCCCTCTTAGCAGATGCTGAGAGCCAAGCCGAGCCGGAGCAGGTGACCCAGAAGAAACCAAAGCCCCCACTTATTTATATTAGGGAAAAAAGTTCAAACGCCCTGGTCAACAAAATTGTTGCGCTGGTCGGGGATGAAAATTTTCACGTTGTTCCGCTTATAAAAGGGAACATCCACGAAACCAAAGTTCAAACCAAATATGAAGAACACTTCCGAGCTGTGTCTAATTACCTGGAGGAAACAAAAAAGAACTTTTACACCAACCAACTTAAAAGCAGTAAAGGACTTCAAGTAGTACTAAAAGGTATCGAACCTGACGCCGCCCCCTCTGAGATATTAGAAGCCCTTAAAGACAAGGGATTCTCTGCTAAGAATGTCAGCAACATTATTAACAAAAACAAAAAGCCGCAACCACTCTTCAAGGTCGACCTCGGTCCACACAGCAAAACCATAAAGAAAAATAAAGGGCACCCGATTTACAAGCTGCAGTTCTTATTGCATCGGAGGATCACCGTGGAGGAGCCCCACAAACGCAACGGTCCAGTACAATGCACAAATTGTCAGGAGTATGGGCACACAAGAACATACTGCACACTTCGGTCAGTCTGCGTAGTCTGCGGAGACTTCCACAATTCCGCACACTGCCCTGCTAACAAAGAAGACCCACGTACAAAAAAATGTGGGAACTGCGGAGGAAACCATACGGCAAACTACAGAGGCTGTTTGGTGTACGACAAGAGTCGCATGCGACGAGCGACAGGTACGAGACAAAACAATATAAAAAATGTGTATTATAAATCAACAACTACGCAAGACATCTTTTTCGGCAAGGCAGCCAGATCATCCTTCGATCCGCTCAGTACCACCAACGGCATCTCCTACGCTGATGCTCAACGAACGGACATGGAAAATCGACTCCATCCAAACTTAGAAAACGCTCAGCAGGTCCCAGTCCAGCCGCAAAACAATTTGAAAACTATGATGTTTACCATGCAACAAAGTATGATGGAGCTCATGTCCTTTATGAAAGCGACCATGCAAACGCTGGTTCAGAACCAAAATATGGTGATTCAGCTGTTTGTATCGCAACAGTCCAAATAATCAGTGCCCAATCTACGCATATCCATGTGGAATGCCAACGGCATTTCACGGCATAAACTTGAAATTAAACAATTTCTCAATGTAAATCACATCGACGCTATGCTGCTGGTTGAAACGCACCTCACAAGCAGATATAACTTCCATATACGGGGTTATACCTTCTACCGCACAGATCATCCCGATGGTAAAGCCCACGGCGGCACCGGCATCGTAATTAGAGAACGCATCAAACAAGATTTTCATTAAAGGTTTGCAACAAATTAGTTGCAAGCCACGTCTATAAAAGTGCAGTCAGGAAACGACAACCTTTGCATCGCCACTGTCTATTGCCCACCTCGCTTTACAATCTCTGAAGGTCAATTCATGGATTTCTACAACTCAATTGGGGAGCGTTTCATAGCTGCCAAGGCCCTACCAAATCTCTCACCAGACTATTCCCCATTATTGATAACCCTTCTTCAAAGCCCAGAAGTTAAGGACCACCCTGACAGGCTGACGTCGCACAGAACTAACTGTTTGAAATACAGGAAGTAAGTGAGTTCCCGCATTGAGCTAACCCCCCAGCTCAATATCGAAGCGGAGATCGACTGTTCTACCGCAGCCCTGGAGGAGGTACTCGTCACAGCAGCCATGATCTCAACCCCACAACGGAAAGATGTGCAAAAAAAGAAGTTCAAAATCAACCTGCAAATTTAACAGCTCGTTCTGGAAAAGAGGCGTCTGCGACGGGCGTTGCAAACCAGCAGATCGCCATGCTCAAAGCAACGTCTAAATGAAGCAACCCGCAAACTAAACCGGGCTCTGAAGCAAGATGCCGAAAACGCACAACTAAGATATATTGAGAAACTCTCACCAACTAGTAGAAAGCATCCTTTGTGGAGGGCTCACCCAAATCTATGCTCTCCGGATGAAACCGTCTCCCCGATAAGAAAGGTTGCTGGGCACGCAGCGACATAGACAGAGCCGAAACATTTGCCTCACATCTCAGAAGCGTCTTCCCGCCGAACCCTGCTGCAAATCCTTTTGTTCTACCGCAAATCCACCCTGAAAGTGAATCCGCGATAACAGGGTTTCAACCGAACGAGATCACTAAAGTCATCCGGGAGCTAAAACCGAAAAAGGCTTCCGGCGCTGACCAAATAACTCCAAAAATGATAATTGAACTTCCCAACTGTGCTATTGTGGTCATCTGCAAACTCTTCAATGGGATCATAAGTCTAGGCTACTACCCAAAAAAATTTAAAAAGTCAATTAATGATACCGAAGCCCGGAAAGATCACACGCTAGCGTCCTCTTACAGACCAATAAGCTTATTATCATGCCTGTCCAAATTGTTCGAAAAATGCTTTTTAACACGCATAATACCATATATGGGAGCTCACAACATTATCCCATCAATTTGGCTTCAGAGAAAAACATGGAACTATCGAGTAAGTTAACAGAATAACATCAGAGATTCGCACAGCCTTCGAACATATAGAATACTGTAGCGCGATATTCCTCGACGTATCTCAAGTATTCGACCGCGTCTGGCTCAATGGTCTCATGCATAAAATCAATACAATACGAGGAATGGGATATTACACATTTTCAACAAATGACAGCGTTTTATCACCGCACGAAGCCAAAAACAATTCCATTATGATATTTTATGATGTGGCATGTGAAAAGCAAGATAATATTAGAAACTATTTTTATATGGGATGACATAGGAGTATTGATTCATTCTATTTATCCCAAATTTATACTTATATACCGAAACATTTAATTCGAGATAATGCAAATTTTATTATAATGTTTAAGTAAGGTGACTTAAACATGCGTCGAATATATCGGACTCATGTGACCTATGATTCGTTTATGAATATATCAAGAAAATGTTGGGAGGACAAATTTAATCTCTAAGGATGGTGATATGAAAACTGGACGATATAGAACAGGATTCGATCAAATCATTGTACTTGAATAAATAAAATTATAAGTATAAAGAGATTAATATAAAAATAAACAGTTTAAATTCCAACTTCATAATGACTACATACCTTACAATTGCTTTAAATGGAAATACATCTCTTCTAAGCGAACACAAATTAAACTAAAACGTAACTATGAATGTGCTTTAATTGATTTTTATACATTCAACTCTATAGCGAATGTGGACAAAGGAAAAAATCAATTTTATATTGGGAATAAAGTAATAGAAATACCTGTAGCCTCATATGAGTTTGATGATATTACAAAATATATAATTAATAAACTCAAGGAGTTTCAGCTTCATGATACCATAAAAATGTTATGTAACACCATTACTTTACAAGTTCAAGTTATTACTAAAAATTAAACGGTATATTTCAATCATGAACGATCAATTGGTCGTTTATTTTGATTTAATAAACGGAAATTAAGACCACATGAAAATGAAGTTTACATTTCGGATAATCCTGTAAATATTTTAAAAATAAATTCCGTTAGATTGGAATGTAACATTATTAGTGGATCATATGTGGGGAACAGATTAGAGGTGGAGAACTATCGATAGTGGGCGCCATCGATAGTCGACGATAGTTTATTTTAAACCATCGATAGTGTCGATAGTGTCGATAGTGCCATCGATAGTGGCTCGATAGTGGCTCGATAGTGTAGCCCAACAAAAAATTTTTTTTTAAGCAAATATAAAAATATGCTTTATTTTAACTAAGTTACGATTTTAAAAAAAAGAATGAAACGAATACAATAAAATATGCTTTATTTCAGCCAAGAGTTGCGATTTAAAAACAAAAGAATGTTAACATTTTTTCTTTGAGCCGGGTTCGCCTCTCCGATATTATTTGGCCCGCCTTGCTGAATGTTCTTTCAGACTCCACGGACGTAGCCGGAATGCAAAGATATTTGGCGAAAAGGCTCCCAATGGCAGGGAAATCAGTTTGATTCACCTCGAAAAAAGTAATATACTTAATTATATGCAATTTATAACTCGGCACTTTTAATTAAGGCATACCTTCATCCATAATAGAGGGTCGATATCTTGTCCGACAATTGCCCTTTCCAGATACTGCCTCTTAGTTAAAATTGCATCGACTCTTGAGTTTACAAATTTATTCATGGAACGCTCACCCAAAAAATCGAACAAAGTATCCTGTAAACTTAAAAACGGTGCTACGGGTTGATTACTTGCGGTCTCTTTAACTGGAAAATTGGCCAGCTCATTTTCAAAACATGTTGCTGCTTGTTCAAATTTTTTAGGGATGTAAGAAGCGCACTATCGATGGCACCATCGATAGTGGATGGGCCACTATCGAAGGTGTCTGCTGCCATCGATGGTGGCTCGATAGTGCTAAACCATCGATAGTGGCGATAGAGCCATCGATAGTTCTCCACCTCTAGAACAGATCATATCATGTGCTTTATGAATTTGGAATAAATGTCCCTCCTGGATATAAAATGAACATTACACCACAAAATTTGATTAATTTACCTGTCAACACCAGAGAAATAAGCAGACTCGAAATACGGATAACCGAGCAGATTGGAGATTTGGTTAATTTGCGTGGAGAAACTATATCAATTCGACTTCACTTACGGCCAACAGAATGATTATTTCTAATAAAAAGATGTCACATCGCTTCTTTGATAACATTGCCAAATCTAAGGCCGAAGTGAAAGCATCACCATCATCATCTCGAGGACTTTTATATCATCGTCCTGCTCTTACATTAAAAAATAAATTGATATTTAAATTATTGGGATTTGACATTAAGTAAAGTATATCAACAAATATTCAAATGAACGACATTTTTTATGTTAAGAAAAACAGCTAATGATGAAAATATTATTAAAAAGGAATATCACACTTAATATCCATATCAAAAAACTTCAAGGCGAATGATGAAGTCCGTATTACAATTCAAAACCAGGATTTGTATGTCCTTCCATGTGAAAGTTTTCTCCACTTTGAAGGAACACTTAGCAAAATTATTGATACAAATACAGGAACGAGCAGCACAAATAGTGTTAGTGGAATGCTCAAAAATAATTGCATTGCCAATTTTCTGAATGAAATAAGATATGAGTTAAATGGATGTGAATTGGATAGGACCCGTTTTACTGGAATTACAACGACTATTAAGAACTTTCTATCAGTCGGTCAACAGGAAGGAGTTCTTTATCGGAATTCTGGGTGGAGTGGAGGAGACAATATCCCTTCGGGAGGACATTTCAGCTTTTCTGTACCCTTAAAAATGTTGATGGAATTCGGGGAAGACTACAAGAAAGAAGTGTTAAATTGTAAACATGAACTTATTATATTGCTTGCTTAAATCACTGATGATATGTATGTTAAAACTGTTGATGGAAAAACATATAAAATAGCTATAAATAACATAAGTTGGAAAGTAATTCACATCGTTCCAAGTGATAGTGCTAAAATTAAAATTTTGACAGCTAACCCATTAATTGTTATTACCCTTTTTTCCGACATCAAAGGTCGCGACAATCGGGTTTTTATACTACCGTAATCTCATTGAGATTCCTGTAATAGAATACTAACAAAAATGTTGGTTTCCCTGATGCATCTGCCTTCTTGGGGACTACCCAAATAGGAGAATAATACGGGGATTTAGATTTTCGAATTATACCTTGCTCTGTCATATCCTTAATTTATTTATTTACCTCCTGATCAACGCTCTGGAGGTATTTGTATGGTTTTCGATAAACCGGATTCTCATGTTGAGTTTGGATAACATGTTTAATTGTACTTGTGATAGTCAAATTCTCACCTTCCCTGTACTGAATTTACTTATATTCGTATAGAACCTTTTTTAAACATTCTAACTCTTCAACATTTAGGTGTTGCATTTGCGTAATTCATTTTCGATCGCGAAGCTGACTATCTCGTTGTCAACGGACATAAAAATTTCCGCCCTTTGTGTCAGTGTTTGGAATAAGGCACTTTGAAGGTGCGGTCTTCTCTTTCTGGACAAGGTGTTCTGCTTATGCAGGCTCGTCCATTACTTTTGGGCCATGCATCTTGTGGATGCGGTCTCGCCCTTTTTCTCCTCGTAACTAAATTAATAGGTTTTTGAACCTAAAGTTACCGTTTCTCTTTCGTAGTCAATCTTTGCCTTAGAATCCTCTAAGTATTGGCGACCTAACAGGAAATCATAGCTGTCTGAGAAATTATGCACATAGAATTTTTGCCTAGATGGGCATACTGCTTTGGGCTTAACCATTATGCTTATGTTCAATTTAATAGGGCACTTTATTGATAAATTATTAATAAAAGAACCTGTGTCGATCATACCTTTGTAAAGATTGTTGTTGTAAGTTATCTTTAGATATGGAATGACTCTTCTTCCCGTGACTCCGGAGTGTCCGAGGCAGTTTGATGAGAATTTACATCAATTCTGCTCTGCCCGATCTGGCTTTCCCTTTGTCTTTTGACGGGTCTACCGTTACTCTCGTTATTCTAAGTCGAAGGTTGGTAGTTATTTGAGCTATTTTGCCTAGCCTGTGTCCAATCTGGCGTCCCACAAGGTAGCCACCTTGGCCCACTGCTATTTTCATTGTTTATTAATGACCTTCCGCTAGTTTTAACCAACTCTAGAGTACTAATGTACGCTGACGACGTTAAATTATGTGTGCAGTATAAAGACAGCTCATGCCGGTCAGATTTACAATCGGATCTTAATAATTTTCAAGCATGGTGTCGTGCTAACCTATTACATCTCAACAGCTCCAAGTGCAAACTGATGACATTTTCACTTGTCTCTCCCCAGTATGCCACTTATATCGGTCCACTTAGTTCGGCCCATTTTGGAATATGGTTTTTGCGTTTGGAGTCCTAGTTTTGGAGTCCATATTAACCGCATTGAATCTGTCCAAAAAAACTTTTTGCTTTTCGCCCTACGGGGCTTAACCTGGGATGAAAATCAGAGATTACCGTCTTACTCTAGTAGACTTCTAGTAACTAACCTTCCCTCCCTAGCAAACCGTAGAACGATGCATGGTGTTGTTTTTCTACATAAGCTCATTCATTCCCTACCAGCTCAATTTTCATGTTCCCCGACTAACATCCAGATCTATATCCCCTTAGTTGGTCACTGTAGGAGGGATTTTGAAATGCATGAGCCCTTTAGGGCTTAATGCGCCGATTACAACCGCCTCTAGTCTTCCCAAACTTAAAACTATTTTGCTTGTAGATTTAGCCCGTAATGTAGCACCTTAGCAAAATCAAAATTTTCCTCGTTCTTTTATATATTCTTCTTCTCACGCGTCTATGAAGAACGCGTTCGTGCTGTACGTTACACGGCTGCACCTCTCGGTCGGTTGGGCGAGAGGTGGGACTCCTTCGACTAGCTGGGATATGGCTTTCCTTTCCATCGTTGTTATGACAGTACTCTTTAGCATTTCTTTATAATTGGATTTGTTTACAGGGTCACTAACTTTAACTTATCAAAGATATTTCTGAACTGCACTTCTAGCTTCTCTATAAACTTACTAATACTTCCTGGGTAGGTGGTCTCTTCCAACTGCTTTTCAAGTGATACATATGGCCTGTGTTCGTTCCTTGAATGAAGTGGCCAAGGCTGTCCTTATCTCCGTCCACGTTGTCGCTCCTGCTTGGATAACTGCTTCCAAAGCCGCATCTACGATTATTTTTCGGATCGCTCCATAGATGACATGTGCTTGTCGGAAATCTTGCGTTGGGTACAAACTAAATTGTTGTTCAACCTGGCTTATGAACCCAGACAGCTTTCCAGGTGTGCATCGTAGTTGAGCAGTTCCTTGATTTGATTTGGTTCAAGTGAACTTCAGAAAGTAGTGGGACTGAAATTGTTGTTGTTTTAGCAAGTTTTTTCAATCGGTTAATGATTGTTTTTAATAAATCGCAGAATTAAATAAATTCGTATTGAAATTTCTTTTTTTGACCGAACGGGATTTCAGTTTAATTCACAGAAAAAGGATTTTATTTTTCTGACCTGACGGGATTTTTCAATGTTTGAATCACGTAGATTCTTTTGCGGATCACTATTTAGAATCACTGTTAAATTCGCTGGTTTCTAATAGCTAGTTGTATAGCGTATCTTTTTGTTAAGCAGTACCGTAATTAAAGGACTCTTTAATTTTTGTATCCTTTCGACTGCGCCAATTAAATGCTTGTATATTCGTAAGTTAAAATAATATAATATTATTTAACCGAATAGTTTACAAGTGGTTTTACAAAGGTTGAAAAACGCCGACCGAAATGTTTCGAGTCTTAAACTGAACTTATCTTATTGATCTGAATTGATTGGCGTTCAAGCCTTGGTCTCAAGCAATCAAATATTGAGTTAGACTTATAAAGTTCTAAAAAGAATTTGGAGAGAGCTTGGAGTTATTAATTAATCTTCTCTTGGATTCAAGTATGTTCACTCTTGGATACAAGTGCTCTTTTGTTTTTACGATGTTGTTAGCGAAATCTAATATTTTTGTTTTTGACTTGGCGAGTCCGAACTTTGAACGTGGGAACCTGACATTTGGGTGCTGACTTAATCATCAACAATTCATCACATTTTAATCAACACTTTAGATCAAAAATGCATCAACATTTATACCAAAAATTCATCAACAATTTTATGATGAATTCATCAACACTTGTTGATGAATTGTTAATGAACTCATCAACATTTTGTTGATGAATTGTTGATGAATTCTTCAACAATTAATCAACAAATTCATCAACAAAGTGTTTTTAGTTTTTAATTTAAAATTTTGGGTTTTCTTCGCATAAAACACTTAATTTCACATCTTTCCATTTAATACCCCATTTCACTGTTATAAACATATGGTGTACTGCTATACAAATAACACTCTCGCGTTAATAAATTTTAATTTCTTTCAATTTTGTCGGGCACAAAGTATTGCTCCTCACACCTTCAAAAGATAAAACGCAAATAAAAAACGATCTCGCTCATATTTTTGAGAGAGGGAGAGTTCAGGAGACCAAGAGCTAACATGCCGTTTTTTGTTGATGAATTACTGATTAATTTAGGACTTTTTGGCTTCATCTTTTAATCAACAACTGTTAATCATTCTGTCATCAACCTTTTTTGTGAAGAAAGAAAAATAAGAGCGCGAGAGAGTCGGGTTTGACACGATGGTCGAATAAGAGCGTCGGATCGGTAGAAATCGACGTCGGCTGTTGATGAATCGTTGATGACAGAGGCCTATTGATGACAAGTGGTACTGCAGGGTTGTGTCAAAGGGCCTCATGAATGTTCTGATCGTAGTGCATCAACGTCCAGATATACACACACAAAAAAAAAAGAGTCATACAAATAATACATTTTCGAATATAAATAAACCAACATTAAAAATACGACATACTTTATTTGACATTAAATTCACACCATTCTTATTTATTTATTTATTTTTTTTCTTAAACCACCTAGAAAGTGATTTACTGTTGGTCGGAACTGATGTGTTGCATTGACCAGATATTAATGTTACTAAAGCATTTTGTCTGTCCGTTGTATTTCGACACAAGAATAAACATTTAGTTTTTTCTCCTGCCAATAAAATAACTATTTTCCCAGTCTAATATATTGACATCCAGATTCTCTGTTGATTGCTGCTTTTGAAAGGATTTCCCGTCCGATTGTTTTTTGTTTAATTTTTGACGTTTTTTCCCATTTACTCCATTTATATATTTATTTATACAGAGCTAACAAATAATTAAAATTATGAGCTAGCAATGATGTTGAGCAATGGCAACATGGGCCTTCAGCTCGAATTGTACATGATATTATTTTTTGGGTTTCTAATAGGTATTTATTTCTATTGTTTAGCTTACGTAGAATCATCTTATATGCGGTGGTATAAATTTGTGTTTTTTAGAAATTGTATAATTTTTTATATGTTTGGTGGTGTGGGATTGGAAAGTGATTCTAGTGGGTTGGTGTGAATAAATATTTGTTGTTTTTGGATGTTTAGGTCGTTGCAAGTGGAAAGTAAGTGTCTTATTGATACAATGTCGTTGCAGAATGGGCAGGTACTGGTATGGGTTGGATCGATGTAGGGTGTGTGTGTTATTTTGGTGTGTCCAAGTCTGAGTCTTGTAATTTTTATCTAGTCTAAACGTGAGATGAATAATTGGTTGTTTTTTGTGATGTGGTAGCTGTTGAATTGGAGTTGGTTAATTGACTGGTACCATGCTGATGTCTTCGTTATGTATGATAGTGTTTTTGCTTGGTGTGTGTATTTTATATATTTTAGTATGTCTTTTTTGTTAAGATTATCAATAGTTATTAGTGGTTGTTTAGTTGCATCTTTTGCTAGGGTGTCCGCCAGTTCATTTCCTGGTATTCCTACGTGGCCGGGTATTTTGAATTTGTTAGGGAATTTTTGTAGCAGGTTGCGGGCGTGTGAAGTGTAATGTTCGACATTGTTTGTGTTTTTTATTGCATCGATGGCAGAGAGGGGGTCAGAGCATATGCGAAACTTGCCTCTTTTGTTTTTTAATATTTCGAGCCCCTCTACTATTGCTAGAGCTCTGCAGAGAACACTGACGAGTTGTATGGTAGAAGGCCTAGTTTTATGCAATCTGTTTCATTTGTGATTGCAAGGCTGGTAATTGTGTTTGTGTGCGATCCGTCTGTGTAGATGTAGGTGAATTTGTGATTGTCTTTTGTCTTAATTTCTGTGAATAGTTTCCGAAAAGATTGAGGTGTTGTGTTTTATTTTTTTTTTTGTTGTATGTACTAAGCGTTGTGTCGATTTTTAATATATCAATGTTCCAGGGTGGTGTGGTCTGTGCTCGTTGAGTAACTTGTTTGAGGGGGAGGTGGTGGGCTATGGAGTTTTCTATTATGCGGTCTATTGTTGATTTGTATTGTGGTCGTTTTGGTGGTCGGTGTGATTTAAGAATTTTTATTATTGGGGAGTTTTTTTCGTTAATCAGAGATTTTATAATTTTTATTGTTAGGAGGTCACGTACATCTTCTAGCGGATCTGCGCGTGATTCGTATAGGAAGTTGTCGATAGGTGTCGACCTGAATGCCCCAAGAGCAGTTCTGAAGACAGTGTTTATCGTTGATTTTACTTTTCGTAATGTTGTTTGTGGGCAATATCCGTAGATTGGGAGGCCGTAGTCTGCTTTTGCGGTGATGGTTGCCTTTGTGATGTTTAGAAATGTAGACGTGTTGCAGTTAAAATTTGGGCTTGAGAGGCATTTTATTATGTTAATTGATTGTTTGAGGCTGTGTGCTAGTAGTTCTGTGTGCGTTTTCCACCTGTATTTGTTGTTGAAATGTACGTCAAGTATTTTTAGTGGTGTTTCGTTTTGTATTTGTATGTTGCACGTGGATAAAGTGCAGTTGCAGTTATGCTGCAAATGTGCAGGTGTTTACATTTTGTGGTCGAGAGCTTGGCGCCAGAGGCTGCATTTCAGTACCAGGGGTCCTACAGTCATCATTTTATGCATTTAAAGAAAAACCGAAAGCATTTAGCAGCCCAGCCAATTAATAGGTTTGGTGGTGGCACAGTCATGTTCTGGGGATGCCTTTCCTATTATGGATTCGGAGACTTCGTACCGATAGAAGGCACTTTAAACCAGATGGGATACCTTGGAATCCTTAAGGACCATGTCTTTGTGTCAGCAAATAGACTTTTTCCTACTCCTGAATGGATTCTTCAGCAGGACAATGCTCCATGCCACAAGGGTAGGATACCGACCAAATTTTTGAGCGACCTTAATCAGGCGGTTCTTCCTTGGCCTCCACAAAGCCCAGACCTAAATATCATCGAAAACGTTTGGGCTTATATAAAAAACAAAGAACCATTGATAAAAATAGAAAACGCGACGGAGTCATTGATGAAATTAATGAAATTTGGTCCAAATTGACCCTTGAATTTGCCCAAACTTTGTTTAGGTCAATTCCTCGAAGACTACAAGCTGTAATTGATGCCAAAGGTGGTGTAACTAAATATTAGTAATGTATTTTTATAAAATTAAGAAAATCTTTTGTTAAAATTAGATATTAAGCTGAAATAAATCAAACTAAGTTATGTGAAATTACTTCTGACCCGAATAAAACGTGCGCAAATACTTTTGACAACTGATAAGCTTTTCTTCTTTTGCTTTTAGCTTTGTCCAATGAACCGCTATCTTTCGCATTTCTTTTTGTGTTGCTTCAGCATAGATCAAGCTTAACAATAACATTTATTTCAGGAAAATTGATCAACAACAACAAGAATAACAACTAAAAGAAGTTGGGATGTGCAAATAATTGTGTGTTGTGAAAATAATTTTGACTAGGGTTGTATGTTTGGGTTTATTATTGGTATTATCAGACTATTTTTGTAGGCTTGTGGGATGTAGTTATTTAGTATTGAGTTTTGGAGGTTTATTATTCTATTTTTTGTACTTTTATCTATGTTTTTTATCATTGTATAGTTAATTCTGTCCAGTTCGGGTGTATTTCCTTTTAGTGTGTTTAGTTCTGCTGAGAATTCTATTGGTGTTATGGGCTTTTCTAATTCTATTGCTCTTTTGCTGGGAATGTATGACAGGGTGTGTGTTATAAAGTGATGTTTGCTTTTGGTGTATAATGTAGTGGTAAAATTTGTATCGGATGAAATTACTGAAAAATTTTTGCAAAATAAGTCTGCGATTTCTAGTTTGAGGGTGGTGTTTTGATTTGTGGTTGGGTTAAATATGCAGTGTATGTTTTTTGAGGGTTAAGTCCGCAAAATCGTCGGTTGTTGTCAGGATGTTTTCTGTAGGTTTGTTTCTTTTTAGATCGTTCCATTTCTTCATTTTGTCTACTCTCAATTGGCTAAGGTTATTGTTCCACCATGGTACATTTTGGGTCTTTCTTGTCGGGTGTGTTTGGGGTATTGCCTTGTGAGCGGTGGAGGGGATAATTTTGTGAATTGTTGCAGCTTCCTTGTTTATCTTTGTGCTCGTGTCTTTGTGAGGAGTATTCTTCACTTAACTGGCAAATTTTTTGCCAGTTTGCATTGTCGATTAAAAATGTAGGCTTACGTGGAGTGACTTAGCGTGTGATGGAGGTGAAGAGGGTAATTATTATGGGGAAGTGGTCGCTGCCAAACAGATTGTCTTCTGTTTGCCATGTGCTGTCGATTTGTAATATTGGGCTGCTGAAGGTTAGATCAACGTTTGTTAGTGTGTTGTGTGTGCTAAAGTGCGCAGGAGTTCAATTGTTCGATTGTTTCTCTAATATTTTCCCCCTTGAGTTGTTTTGATTTGAGCCCCAGTTTTTGTGCCAACCGTTAAAGTCACCAGTGATCAAGGTGGGTATGTGTGAGGTTTCTAGTACGGCCTGGAGGTTTTGCAGTGAGCAAGATTTGTTGGCTGCGATGTAGGCTGAGATAGTTCTGAATTTGAGTTTGGAATTCAGTTCTATTCACACATCGCTGAGGGTTTTTTTTCGAACTTGCAGTGATTTGTGGAAGAGAAGGACTACGCCACCGTGGGAGGATGAGGTGTTTTTTGAAATGAATGTATAGTTTATGAGTATGGGAATGTGATTAGTAAGTGGTTTTTACTGATTGTTTGGAGCTCGCATTAGTCGTTAAGATATCCATTTATATTCCATTGTAAAATTTTTATAGTCATTTTAGAAGCGGGTTGTTTGTTGTTGATACATTTTTTGTCGATTGAGTACCTGTTTATTAATGACTGCGGCTGAAAGGGTTATATACTTTCAGAGTCGCTTACGTTAATGTGATTGTCCTTGTTTCGACATTTTGGTTGGTTATTTTTGATGTGTTTTAGGTTTGTTGCTAATGTCTTGTTTTTGTTCTTGGCGAAGATTCGCAGTTTTAGATCTTGGGACAGTTTACTTGCCATGTTGCCTTTTGAGGTGGTGGGGGGGTCGAGGTCCATGTTGATATCGTCAGTTGTTTGGTGAGATTGTGCAGTTTGTTGGGGTGCTGTGGTGTTTGCAAAGCGAGTTGGAGTGGGGGTTGCTGTTGAAAGGGGTTGGTATGATATTGTTTTTTTTGTTGTTCGTGGGTTGTTTGCGCGTCTTTATATTGAGTTGTGTGTTTGTGTTGTTGTTGTGTTTGTTGTTGTTCTGTTGGTCTGGTGTTTAGCTAAGACAGATGCAAAGCTGTTGCTAAGATGTTGGTTGTGCCGAATGTAGTATAGTTCTAGTGCTGTTTTGTAATTAACTTTTTGTGTAATTTTTATTGTTATTAGTTCTATTTGTTTATGCAGCTTTTTTCATGGTTGCATTTTTCATTTTCTTCAGTGTTGACTTTGTCGGAGCAATTCTTGCAGAGTTCTTCGGGGCTTTTACAGGTTGGGGTCGGGTGTCCAAATCGTTGGCATTTATTTCACCTTAATGGGAGCGGAATGTATGGGCGAACGGGAATCTTTTCGTATCTAACGTTCAGAGGTTTTGGAAGTGTGAGCGTTTGGAATGTAATTATAATTAGTTTCTGTTAGAGATTAATCTTTTTTCTTTAGGATTTTTCGCACTTCGGTGACTTTTGGAGGTTTTAGTTCGTCCAGTATTTTTTTATCGTCTATGTTGCGTAATTCGTTGCAGTATATGACACCCTTAGAAAAGTGGCTTTTACTTTAATATCTGTCATTTTTTTTAACTTGTTTTGCCTGTAAAGTGTTCTTAGTTTTAACCAATAAGTAGCCAGATCGAATGTTTTTGTATGACTCCACTTCTCCTCCGCATGCAAAGTCGATGGATTTTATAAGCAGAAAGGGTGAAACATTTTCAAAAGATTTATTATCGGTTTTGTTGATACGATGTATTTTGGCTCGCCTAGATGTTTGTTGTAATTTGATGTTGATGGTCTACCTATGTCAGGCGGTTTTCATATTATTGTTGTTTTTATTGGGCTAGCGCCCGGCACGTGGATTTCTGTTTCATGTGTTTGCTGTATTTGTTTTTTTTGTCTTTTATGAATTCTGTTTTGTGCACTTGTTCGTTTATTTGCTGGTGGGCTCTTGATAGCGATTTGCACTACGGGAACTCAGAAGCAAAACGTCTTATGTCCAAGAGGTTTGAGGTGGAACTGAATTGGTAGTTTATTTGAATTTAATAAATAAAAATTAAGATAAAGTGAAATTGAAGTTCACATCTCGGATAATACTGTTAATTAGTTAAAAATAAATTCCGTTAGATTGGAATATAAAATTATTAGTGGGTCATATTTGGGGAATAGACCAAATCATGTGCTTCATGAATTTGAAATAAATGTCCCTCCTGGATATAAAATGAACATTACACTACGAAATTTGATTTATTTTCCTGTTAAGACTAGAAAAATAAGCACACTTGAAATACGGATAACCAATCAGATCGGAGATTTCAAAGCTCTTTCTACCTTAAAGAAAGACTTAGCAAAATTTTTGCTACAAATACAGGAACGACTATCTTAAATAATGTTAGTAGGATGGTTAAAAATAATTGCATGGCCTATTCTCTGGCTAAAATAAGATATGAATTAAACGGATATGAAATGGATAGGACACGTTTTACTGGAATTACAACGACTATTAAAAACTTTCTATCAGTAAGTTAACAGGAAGTAGTTTTTCATCGAAGACAATATCCCCCCGGGAGGACATTTCAGCTTTTCTGTACCATTAAAATTTTGATGGGAGTCGGTGAAGAATACAAGAAAGAAGTGTTAAACTTTACATGTATGTAAAAAAGTAGATGAAAAACACATAAAATGGCTATTAAGAACTGCCGCGGAACGGATTAGGGCTATCGAAAGTTAAGTTTGAATTTAGCGCCGCTAGAAGTCAGTATTATTTGTGTGAGGATTTCAAGGGGTTATGTTATTCGGTCGCACAAAATCGGGTGATGATGAGCTTAAAATTGACGGTCCGGCTTACACCGATTTGCGTCATCACAAAGAGAGGGAAGAGAAACTGTGGTATGTAAGCTAAGAAATTGTATTGTTATCGCTAACCAAGCGGCGATTTTAATTAGCGTTCTGAATGCATTTTTCCGTGATTGGCCGGGAGGCGTCAATAACATATATTGGAAGATGCCTCATATCGTTCCGAGTGACAGTGGTATGTTTAAAATGTTTTATGTAGTAAAAAGTGGGGCTAACCTCTCACTCGCATTCAGGAGTTGGGATTGCTATATTATTCCAACATTGGTATAGGAAACAAACCATATATGGAATGTTAAGCTGTCAGCAAGTAGAGAACGTAAACGTTTTTTGTCATAGCATTTACATTCGAAAGGGAACTAATTACGATCTCTTCTATCACACATGGAATTCATTAGATAGGCTCCTTTTGTTGTTGTAGATCTTTCATATCAGAACAATATCCTCCTAAAAATGTACAAAGGATTATTTCATTCAAATTTTAAAATTCATTGTGAATTGACGTTCACGAACCCATAAAAAATGCTGTCACTCAAAAACAAACTCAACAACAAAAATAATTTCATGAAAATATTTAATGAATGAATTTTCACGGAACACGTGGAAAAGCTGGATGAGCCGTGTAAAAATTTTAATTAGAGGATAGCCTCAAGGTCTAAAGCCCGCTTCAGGACAAATCTTACACTCCCAAGGCGAGAAGGCAAAGCTAGCCTGGGCCGAATAGAAGTTTGAAGAGGGCATGTTACATTACGCCAAACTGCCTCACATGACGTCGACGGGCAGATTCTCCAACAAGGTGGAGGATATGCTTGTCAGCAAAAGGCAACGCTCCGCTGAGAACGCCACCAAAGACGATCCGGCGAGCAAGTGGCAGCGCGGGCCCAAGCAGGCAAGCCCCCCATCGAAGTAGAAGAAGCCGCAGAAGGGGACAGAGAAGATCAGTGAGGTGTCCAATCGAAATTTGATCGTGTCACTTATTGACCAGAGCGACGATGGTGCGGGGTTATCTTAATGGGGTCAAAATCGTGAAGTGCATGGACTACCCGACTCGGAAATGGCTGACGCAAACGGTCAGCCAGATGGAGTCGTTGTAGGATGGGGCCAAGCTGGGGGTGGTGGACAGGGAACTAATCCCATGCATACCGAAAACAAAAGTAGGAGCAGGTGGAGGAGGAGGAGGAGAAGGAGGAGGAGGAGGAGGAGGAGAAGGAGGAGGAGAGGGAGTAGGAGGGGGAGGAGGAGAAGGAGGAGGAGAGGGAGTAGGAGGAGGAGGAGGACGTTGATCTGACAGTCATATTCAACCCATTTAGAGCTGAGCAAGGTACCCATGAGTCTGAAGTTGCCGCAGCTTAACCTCCATAAAAGCAAACTCGCGCCGGGGGAACTCCTGCTTGACATGGAGCAAGGGTCCATCGACGTAGCTTTGGTCCAGGAGCCGTGGATTGTCTCAGGCAGCCTTGGAAAAAAATACATATAACATGCTTATGGAGAGAACTCAGCGGCAGGCACTACTTTGCAGAACAGGAGCGCTGGGATTAACACCCCTCAAAACCCTAATTGGATCGATCTCCTAGACATTCGCGCGCAACTGACTACAGAAAAGGCAGCACAACGCCTGATTGCATTAGGAAATGTGTCAATGCCTGGGTTCGGGCATAGTTTAATTTGTCGTGACATGATCAGTATATCGGATTACGTGATACACAGAAGGTGCCTGGATATTACAACGACAACACTTATGGGACCTCAAGAAATTCGAAAACCGCATAAATATCCTCTAGGTCCATTCAGAAACCTTCGGACAACTAAGGGCCATATTGGACCATGTGGGACCCCGTGAGTGCCGTCTGGTTTAATATAACCTAACCTGCAATCGTCGTCAAAATGTTTTTGACATAAATAAGAACGCAAATTTTGTGTAATAAGTTAAATTTTATTTATCTTAAGAGTGTTAAAGAAATTTATTTATTACAAGAGTGTAGTAAAGTACTGAAAAACAAAAAAAAAACATTACATTTCTTAACTTATAAAATAAAAATACAATTTCATTAGAGGGAGAGCCCAAAAGTATTTTTTTACAAACCAGAATATGCTAGAAAATGAGTATAATTTGAAAAAACTTCTAAGACTAAAGATAAAATAATAAAAAAAACCCTCCTTTGACATCTATTATTTTTTCCAATGGGTGGGACTGGATTTGATTAAGTTATGAAACGTTTTAGCGAAAACTTCCTTCCAAAGTCCTTCAACTTCTGTCATTTTCTTCTCACGCATTCGTGCTAGATCTGGACTCCTTTGCGTTTTATGTAAGCCCACACTTTGTAATCACTTTTGATTTTTGGCACGAAGAATTATCCTGATGTAGGATAAATTTAATTTAATTTAAAATAGTGTTCCAAAAAGGTGGAGGCTTGTGAATATATGATTTAGCAAATGCTAATCGTTTTAACTTATTTTTAGTAGAAATAAATGGCAAAATTAGCCTTTATCAGTCGTCTTTCGACTGTTTTCGGCTAATTGACATATCGCAGTCTTTTTAACTTTAATTGAATAAGGAATAAGGACATCATCTTTGAATTTTCCTTGGATCAAACCACCTTGTTTTAGGGTAGACTTGCGGGGTCGGCCCGTTCTGACTAAATTACTCCGGGAACTTTTCTGTTTATGTTTGTTAATTTATATTTATATTTATTGTACCATATTTTAATAAAATAGGATGTAACGCCCTAAAATGGAGGGCGCACAAATTTTGTGCCGAGTCGCCGCCGGAGAAATTTTACATTAGTATAAGTATTAGTATTAAGAGTGAAATACTTATGTTCCTTAAGTTAAAGAATTAATTTAAGTTAGGACACGAAGTCCTCCGAGTTATTTGTTAGAACAATACAAAAGCTAAGAAGAAAACCTACTTAAAACTAGTTATTATTAGTTTTAAGCCAAGACACGACCCGCGAGAAGAATTCCCCAAACGCGTTATCGCACTTGTGCTGCCGCGATCGATAGGTTGATCGATAGCGGCGAACTGGTTCGGCGAACGCGACGCGTCCGTTTCCGAACCCCGCCGCAGCCAGAAGCGTGTTCCCCCTGCTTCACCGTGCCGCATCGAGGCTCACCCAACCGCGCGATGAGACACCTCGGGACACGCAGCCCAAAGCGCGACATGCCGACACCGCGACACATCCGCGCCTACATACCCTTCGCACCAAGCCGCCCGGTACGCACCTGCTGACTCTGCAGCACCGGCCCGCGTGCCGAAGGGATTCACGTAAGCATACTGTGAGGGCAGCAGCCAGGGCCTCTCTCTTTAAACATGATATAAATATACCCATAGATACATAAATTCCAGCCGGAGTATTCGATCCCCGTAGGCTCCGCGCCCAGCCGGAGTATTCAACCCCCGTAGGCTCTGCGCCCATCCGGAGGAGTCCTCCCGTAGTGGCCGAGTAAATCCGGCAGGAAACCCTGTAGGTGGCATCCGAATCCGGGCGGAGACGCCCGTGGCCGCGATCCGAGTCACGATCCACCCAAGTTTCCAACCAGACCACGCGGTTGCGACCGCTGCACCCCCTCTCGTATCTCAGATTTATTCCCGGAACTCCCGAGTTTCACCCCACGTTGGGCAATCGGGCAATAATTCCCCGAACCTGAGTTTCACCCCACGCCGAGCAACCGGTTCATATTACCCCAGACTCCCGAGTTTCACACCGTGCGACTGAGGTAGCCTGCTATCACCGACGACAAGTGGCGCATGCCACAATTTCTCGACCGCTAGTCGTACGCGATCCGGCTGGTGGCCGCGAACATCAGGTGGCGCTAACAGCCACTGGGGAAATACGAGATCTTTGCCCTGCGGCCGCAGACGCCGACAGCCGAACGGAAATGCCTCGTTTCTAAGCACATCGCTACCCCCATACAAACTCCTACTACAGGTTCCAGCCTTCTATATAAATTTCTTGTATAGGTTCCCTGGCCCCGACTGAGGTACCCTGAGCGCCTGAGCAGGGATCTGATAGGGAGAACAACCAGGATAACTACCACCTGTACGGGGAGTGCGTAACCCTGAAACGAGGGATATAACCTCAAAAATATTCGAGAAAAAAAAAAATAAAAATTTAACAGTGACCAGTGAAATTAACCGCAACAAACAAGTAATCGCGCATGGTTATAAGCCCACGAGCTTATTCGAGACCTCGAACAGTTAACGCGGCCGAGTGTTGGTGCAAATACAAAACTATCTAAAGACACAAAGAAAAAGAACCTGCGGCACAACAACACCCCGCCTGAGAAATATTGAAGAAGACAACTCTAGAGAAGAAAATCCTGATAGTCGCCGACCAGAAGATCTCCGGTGAGTTCGTTCCACGTTTACTTTAGAACCCTGGGACCGATTGAAGGCCGAGCTATTGTTCTTTGCTGAAGAGTTCGGGTTCTCCGCCGAGGGAGTCGTCGACGACTTACGTCGAAATTTCGCAACGCTCGTCAAAGAATCGGAGCAACCACAGGAGGTGTGGGGTCGACTAGCCGACCTTAAAATACGGTATACAACCCGTGCCACGAGTCCCGTGCCCTCGGGAGAGGATAAACCCGTTTCCAGCGGCCTCACCGCGAATATAAACACCGGATCTAATCCCGGAGTCTCCTCTGTAGGTCGCTCTTGTACAATTCCTAGTTTCGCTGTCACTGCCCCCTCTCCGTTGACCATGAATCGAGAAACTCTTACTGAACCGAGCCACGACCGGAACCGACGGAAATTTGTGTCTAAAGTCGGGCCGTATCATACGGGATCGATCTGGGACTTCTCCCTCGCACCATGGCAGATATGCTGACGAGCAGAGTTGAAAAGTGGTTCCAAACAAGCCGCCTTCAAGGGGCTGATTGGACCACGTTTCGCCGCGAATTCTTGGAATTTTTCCTTCCACCCCGATACCTCCAACGCTTGGACGACCATATTCGGAGTCGTGAGCAGTTGGAAGGAGAAACCTTCAAAGGGTTCAGCTAGATCTCCGTGTTCTCATGCGTCACGCTGGCTACAATGAAACCCAGAAATTAAACAGACTGTACGAAAATGTCGCGCAAGAGTATTAAATGAACATCCGACATAGCGAGTTCCAGACCATTGGGGAACTAGCCCAACGGGCTAGCGAGTTCGCGGCCGTCCAGAAGCGGAGCCTTGGACGACAAAGCCACAACCGGGTTCTCAGCATGCGGCCGTATACCAGCCGCCTTCGCCGGGTCGGCGGATCTGCGATCCCCGAAAGAATCATTCAACGGAGCCCACCCCGTGCGCCACCAGAACCCAGAGTGGGCCCGCCAGCTAGGGTTAACAGAGTAACAGCATTCGACCATCAATTCGCATCCAGATTAATCTAGCTGACACGTTCCGAGTAGAGGTAACCAGGTCGCTCCTGGCGGAAGTAACGCTCGCCCAGAAGTCGATCCAGGTTCCCCTTTTAGTTATGCCATCCATGCTGGATCCTTTAATCTTAGGGATGGATTTTCTTGCTTCCATCGGCACCACCCTCCGCTGGGACTGCAACTCTTACGCTGTCTCGACGCAGACCCGGAGAACGCGACGTGACTAGGCCTAATGAACCGGAGCAAGGCAACCCGCCGGAAGCACACCCTCCACCTCGACCACGACCGCCACCCAGGAATACACCCCAAGGACATCAGTAGAACCTCGGCTAGGTCTAGCCAACCAGGACTTTGGACAACAGAGCTACTAGGAAAGCAGTGCACCCGAAGAACCACGCAGAGAACATGAAACACGAAGTACAGGCGACGAAGGAATCACCAGAGGAAACCAGGCAACGGCACACACCGAGAACAACGACACAGGAGAAGTTCCTAGTGGAAGAACTTGGGGACAACAACCCAAGAACACCAGCAGAGAACAACGCCGAGAGCACCCAGCGAACACACGACGAAGAGACCGAGCCACAAACATCAGGGAAATGACGGCGAGACCAATCCGCGTAATCAAGCGTTCCTTAGCGAGCAGCTGTCACGTTGCAAAGGAATGACGGGAGTAGCAAATATAGCCGAGCACTGGATCACCATGCGGGATGACCGGCCGATTAAGCAGCGCTATTTCCCGAAGAACCCCGCCATGCAACGCATCATCGAGGAACAAGTGGACGCCTTACTGGAGCAAAGGTGCATCGAGCCATCGCGTAGCCCACAGAGTGCCCCCTTAGTTCTGGTATGGAAGAAAACAGGCCAGCGGCGCATGTGCGTTGACTACCGACTGTTAAATGCCAAGTCCATCCCAGACGCATACCCGCTGCCACGAATCAACTACATCTTGGAGCGACTGAGAAATGCAAAATACATTTCAACATTGGATCTGCGCAACGGATACTGGCAGATACCAATGGCCACGGACAATCGGTCATGCACCGCTATTACGGTTCGCGGGAGATCCGGACAAAGTGGCTGCCGTACGCAACCTGAAACCTCCCACGAGCTTAAAGGAATTGAGAAGATGCCTCGGCATGGCCTCGTGGTACAGGCGAATTGTGAATAACTTCGCTTCGGTGGTACAGCCCATGACGAACCTACTATGGAAAAACCAGCGGTGGAAATGGGAAACAGAGCAACAGAGTCCCTTTGATCTCCTGAAGACTTTACTGACAGACGCACCCGTGCTGGCATGCCCAGACTTCTCTGTCAAGATGACACTGCAGACCGACGCCAGTAACTACGGACTCGGAGGAGTACTGACACAGGAAATCGACGGCCAAGAACGAATCATCGCCTATGTCAGCCGGAAACTGGATACCGCAGAGCTAAACTATTCTCCCACAGAAAAGGAATGCTTAGTCATTATCTGGGGAATACGGAAGCTACGTTGCTACCTCGATGGTTATAGGTTCGATGTAATCACCGACCACCTGGCTCTTAAGTGGCTCGATCACATAGAGAACCCGACCGGGAGGATTGCCAGATGGGCCTTGGAGCTCCAGCAGTATCAATCCGATGTACACTACCGCCGCGGAAAGTACAACGTCGTCGCTGACGCTCTATCGCGACAACCATTGGAGAATCTACTAAGACTCGCACAGGACGGACACCAATGCAAGTGGATACAACGAAAGATGAAAGACGTCCGCGATGACCCACAGAAGTTCCCAGACTTCATCATTGAGAACGGCGAACTATACCGACACCTCGGCCATCGTCCAGACAACCAGGATTACATGGAAGCTTTGTATAGCAGCCGAAAATCGCTCCCGAATCTTGGAGGAATGCCATGACGCGCCTATAGCCGGACATCTTGGCATTCGGAAGACCATCATCAGGATCACTCAGAAGTACTACTGGCCAGGGATGTTTCGAGATGTGCGACGGTATGTTCCACAATGCATCCTGTGCCAGAAATACAAGTCGAACCAACGGAAAAATGCCGGGACAATGCTCACGAGACAAGTCAGCGAACCCTTTGGTATTTTATGTGCTGACTTCGTCGAACCGTTACCCCGCTCAAAGGAGGGGAACACTATGCTCCTTGTTTTTATCGACAGTTTTATCAAGTGGGTCGAATTGGTACCCCTAAGAAAGGCAACCACGGCAACTCTCATATGGGCCTTCTGCGAAAGGAAAATGGTGTGCGATAATGGCACCCAGTTCACCAGTAAGGTGTTCAAGGCTTACCTTAAGGAGTGAGGAGTGGAACTTCAGTTCACCGCGCCGTATTCCCCTTGAGAAAACCCAACCGAACGTGCCAATCGCACCGTCAAGACGAAGATAGCACCGTACGTGGAGAATGGGCAAAAGACCTGGGACAGCTTATTACCAGAACTGACTCTCGCAATCAACACGAGCACCTCGGAATCGACCAGGTACAGTCCGGCTTTCCTACTTCAGGCGCGAGAACCACGACTACCTGGATCCTGGTACGACAGTGTGACCCCAGGGACAGCCACATTGCCCCAGAGCCCATCAGAGAGAGCCGATCGTCCCAAAGAAGTCTTTCGAATAGTGCAGAACAACTTGCAGGAAGCCAGCCGAGAGCAGGGGAGACACTACATGCGCTGGGCTCATTAGTCCTCGTTCGACAACACCACCTGTCTAAAAGCTTCGCAGCGAAGCTCGCCCCAAAATTCGACGGACCCTACAAAGTGGTCACTTTTCCCTCACCGAACGTCGTCCGACGTTCCCGCAGTCCCCGGAATATCTCTGCATCCTGGGAGCAGACGATACCACCGGGCCGGAGTGGCCAGGATACGGTGAGATTTACGGCGTATCGGAGGAACAACCCTCGGTCCCAGCTCCGAGGAAAACACCGAGCCCGGCATACGCCCGAGATGCCGAAATGAGCACTACCGCACAACATAGCACGCACGACGAACTCAGGCTCCCCCACTATTCGACGGGAAAAGCTATGGAGTGGGAGTCGGAGCCCAGCGACAGCGAAGAGGACACCGGCCAGCGCTTCCGACGGAAGGAGCCGATCCTCACGCTGGTACCATACCAGCTAGAGCTGCAAAACCATCGATGGTACCATCGATATAATCGATGGTTGAGAATTTGTGGAACCATCGATGGTTTTATTTCATAATCGATAATCGATATATACAAAAGCTGTGTGCTGTGACGCTTACTTTCTTGGCGGTTTCCACACAGTATGGACAAGTTTTTGCAAAGTAAGTCTCCGCAATCGCAGTTGTAGTTATTTTGTAATAATTGTATTGGATTTCAGATAAAGGTAAAGCTGCACCCTCATCCGCAGAGCCCCCTTGAAAACGCAAGAAGGCTACTTCTGACGTTTGCCAATATTTTGACAAAACTGATAAAATGTTCGCCAAATGTCGACTGTGCGGAAACAGTTACAAAACGCCTGGAAATACGTCAAATTTGTCGGAACACCTGAAGCGTATCCATCCCATGCAAACAGCTGTGAGTACAGATAAAATGACAAAAATTGATGGGTATGTTAGCCGGTCTGAAGTATACGCCCCTTCATCTGCTAAAAAGGAGCTCTTAGACAAAGCCCTTGTGAAATTAGTGGCGTCAGACGTACAACCATTTAACATCGTTGACAATGTGGGCTTCCGAAACTTTGTTCAGTTGCTCGATCCAAAATATGTCTTGCCCAGTCGAACAACGCTGCAACATGTACATACAAAAAATATGTATGATGAAACAGTACTTAAATTAAAAAGCAAATTAAATTCTATTGAAAATTGCTCAATAAGTGCTGATTGTTGGACGTCCCGCGCGAACACAAGCTACCTGACAGTCACGTGCCATTTTATTGATGAGTTTCAACTGAAAACTGCTGTGCTGGCAACACAGCCACTTATAAATTAAACAAATCACTGCAGCAATAATATTGCTGAAACGCTGAAAAATATTTGCGACGAGTTTGGGGTTTTTGAAAAAATACAAGCCATTGTAACTGACAACGCAGCTTCCATGAAAAAGGCATGCGAATTACTGCAAAAAAAACAACTAGGCTGCTTTGCCCAATGATTAATTTAGAGAAAGTTGAGCAACAAATGCAGACGACTGTGGGAGTCGAAACCTGTACATTTTTGGCAAACAGATTAAAGACTAAACTGTCCCCATACGATCCACGTTTCAAAAAACAAGGTTTTCACAACCCGTCCAATGCAGAACAAGCTGTGATTGCATTGCAAAATTAATTAACTGCTGTTTTTAAAGCCGATTTGCAAAATATTTGCCCTAATGAGGAACCGCCAGAAACGTCGCCGACCAACACAAAGCTCAATCTTTATAGTTTTGTTTCGGAGAAAGTTAGCCATCAAGCCAAATCAAACCGATCGGATGCAATTTTAGAGCTGCGTCAATATTTGGAGCAGCGTAATTCAGCGCAAGGCGAAGATCCTTTGGAATATTGGAAGGTACATTTTTCTGCATAAGTTTTTATATTTTCTATATTAAACAATTTATTATAGAATTGTGGCAACCAACTAAGGGCTCTTGCGAAATGCGCAAAAAAGTATTTGTGTGTTCCGGCTACATCCACTGAGTCTGAGCGCTGCTTCAGTAAAGTCGGTCAGATTGTAAGCGAGAAACGGTAAGCCCTGATGCCGAAAGCAGTCAACATTTTGCTATTTCTGCAAAAAACCAATGGATAAACGAATGATCTCACATTTAGAATAAGAAAATTTGTTATTTGACTTAAGAAATGAAATTTATAATACTTTTAATTACCATGAAATTAAATGAATTTATATTTTTGTTATTAATTTAGCTTTTGTATTTATTTAACCACTTTAAAAAATTTTCCACCGATACATCGGCATAATCGATGGTTTGAAGTCAAATAATCGATGGTTTAAACCATCGAAAATTAAATAATCGATGGTTCGACCATCGATGGTTTTGCAGCTCTAATACCAGCCACCACCCAGACATGCGCCAGTAGACGCAATGCCGCCACTGGTGCCTACAACCGCCGGATCCGGACGGATCTCCGGAAACGGTCACCGGCATCACACCGCCCCCCACCTGCGACACCCTGGTCCAGCCCATTCGATCTGGAAATGGGAATGTTGTCCGCCACCATCCGCCTGCTGCTGGAGCAGATCCCAGCCGAAGTGGAGATCATGGTGTGGGAGACCTCAGACGGGTGGAATCCTTTAGATTTCGGCCCACCGCAACCCGAGACGACCGCCGCTGAGGAGAGCGTACCAGCCCAGTCGCCTCCCGGTAGTGAGCGCTAACCATTTCCGCCTGGGTGGGCCTGCAACACCCACGACCAGCAAGTCCCAGCCGTAGTTTGGCAGGCCATCTGCGCCCGAGGCCCAGCATCACAACGCTCCCGTCAGCGCTTTCGGGTCTGGACCGAGGAAGGGTCATTTCAGGTCACCCTGAGACCGAGCAGGATGGGGTTCATTTCTATTCTTCCCGGAAGTAGGGAGGGGATGTAACGCCCTAAAATGGAGGGCGCACAAATTTCGCGCCGAGCAGCAGTTGTTAATAGAATTAACACTTTTTAACACAATACAATAAAACACAAGTCAAATGAAATATTTAAATAAATAAATTTCCCGTTAAATATTCATTTATACATTAGATATAAAAAACTGTGTCTCTCTGTCGCGAGGGCACAAACGAATGCCCATGCAAAGCCCAGGTCCATTGCTCCCATGGCTCCTTTGTTTTTATACCGTTGCAGGGTACTATAATTTCAGTCAGAAGTTTGCAACGGAGTGAAAGGGTCATCTCCGACCCTATAAAGTAATATTCTTGATTCGGACTCGGATTTAATTTTATAAAAATCAAAAATAAATATCATATAGCTGCCATTGGAACGGTCGGAAATTTTTAGAAAAAAAATTATAACTTTGTCAGTTTTCAACACAACTTCTTATAATTTTAGATACAAGCATTCTATATTATTTCAGAATTTTGTTTAAAACTTCATAAAAATCGGACGACTATATCATATAGCTGCCATACAAACGATCGGTAAATGTGGATATAAATTACATTTGATTTTACATGTAAAAATGTAAAAAATGTAAAACTGTAAAAATGAAATTGAATTGAAAGTAATTCATTTTAAAATTGATAGGCTTATTTTATAATTAAAGCAATTGAAATCTGCAAGGGTATACAAACTTCGGCGTACCGAAGTTAGCTTCTTTTCTTATTGTAATTGGCTCCAAAGCATAGGCGAGCAAATGCCTATATGTATGTGTTTGTTGTTGGGTCATAAAATAAAACAAATTTTATCTTTACTAGTGTTGATGTTTCCACTTGAATGTTTTGAAATTTGCTCCGTCGTAAGCAGCGTTTGGGCGCTCTGGCGTATAGCATGCAGCGCTCTTGCATACCCATACACGCAGAGTCTATCTGTGTAAAATCTCATCTGTTGCGAAAACGGCAGAAAATCCTCACCCACAAAAGTGCCCAACGCGCCATAAGAAGTTTTCACTTCAAAATCAAATAAAGTTTTTGTGCTTACATATATGAATTTAAATTAACACAGCTGTTAAAGCTGTTTTCCGCACAAACAGGCTGCCACTTTTTTCACAGTTTTAATTCCGGTGGTCTCAAATACTTTTTTACTGTATTTTGACCATTTAAGTAGTTAAATTAAATAGCGTTTGTTAAGTCGCGAACATAATTACGACAATAATAATAATGCATAATTTGTAATTCATCAGTCGCAGCAATATCATATACGGCCACCAGGTCAAGCGCATATGTGTATTCTGCTGACGATGAAGAAGTGGAATGAGGCACTGGTCTCATTTCCGCATATTCAATACGCAACATAGCGACCTATATTACTCTTTCACATTAAATTCTGTAAACATAAGCATATTTGTTAACCACTTTTTAGCTATAAATACCGTTATATTTTTACCAATAAAGTCAGTAATCGTCTTCAACTCAAAAGGCATTTTACTCTCGCGCACAAACCTCAGTCCACCTAGTTTAAGTACTAGTTGCGACAACTCAAAGGCAATTAGTTCATGTACTAGTTGCCAGGCATCTAAACCTCCTTACACATACATAAACAGCGATATTTATAAAAAACACTTTTGGCCCTCCTTTAAAGTTATCAATGAATTCTTGTATATTTTATAAGTATTTTTACCTGGTTGTTTCGTTTTACCAACAATATGGCAGCCTTGGCGATAACTTTTGGCAATGAAATTATCGACCCAAATCGAAATTTTATGTTGCCGACGGCAAAATTTGTGTTGCCAAATTTAAGGTGGGGTCAGAAATAAATTTTTTATAAAATAACTACGTGCCAGAATGATTTTGGGGTGATGTGGAATAAACATCAATAGACCACTGAGTATACTATTTTTTTTCCTTTGCAAATAAGATCTGATTTGATGACATTTACTTTTCATTTCGGCCAGACAAAGGTGCCCGTTTTGCAAATCGATAAAATCTTTCGATTTCGAGAACCGGAGCACCAATTCCCGTTTTCAAAATCGAAATCGCAAAATTTTTTCGAATTCGAGAACCGGAGCAGGCCTGATTATTATTTATAAGACAAGACACGACCCGCGAGAAGAACTCCCCAAACGCGTTATCGCACTCGTGCCGCCGCGATCGTTAGGTTGATCGATAGCGGCGAACTGGTTCGGAAAACGCGACGCGTCGCCAAAGTGCGATCGCTGATTTTTTTCACTCGCTCTCTTCCGTTTTACAACTTGCCGAGGTCGGACGCGTGTTCGATCGCTCCGCCACGAAAACTTCGAAGTCCACACAGCCACGCGGTGGACAATCGACAGTGCCATACGGTTCCGTTTCCGAACCCCGCCGCAGCCAGACGCGTGTTCCCCCTGCTTCACCGTGCCGCATCGAGGCTCACCCAACCGCGCGATGAGACACCTCGGGACACGCAGCCCAAAGCCGACACCGCGACACATCCGCGCCTACATACCCTTCGCACCAAGCCGCCCGGTAAGCACCTGCTGACTCTGCAGCACCGGCCCGCGTGCCGAAGGGATTCACGTAAGCATACTGTGAGGGCAGCAGCCAGGGCCTCTCTCTTTAAACATGATATAAATATACCCAAAGATACATAAATTCCATTACGTAACATAATTCTGCATCCCAGACCCCTCTTCCTCTTCCCACTCTTCGACGTTTGTGCTTCGTGTTTGGCTTTCTCATTCGCGAGACACATCTTGGCCGAGAATCCACCCCCTTGCCCCGAATGCTTGAGCGTAGTATTAAATACCCGTAGACTCCGCGTCCAGCCGGAGTAATAGATACCCGTAGACTCCGCGCCCCAGCCGGAGTATTCGATCCCCGTAAGCTCCGCGCCCAGCCGGAGTATTCGATCCCCGTAGGCTCCGCGCCCAGCCGGAGTATTCAACCCCCGTAGGCTCTGCGCCCATCCGGAGGAGTCCTCCCGTAGTGGCCGAGTAAATTCGGCAGGAAACCCTGTAGGTGGCATCCGAATCCGGACGGAGACGCCCGTGGCCGCGATTCGAGTCACGATCCACCTAAGTTTCCAACCAGACCACGCGGTTGCGACCGCAGCACCCTCTCTCGTATCTCAGATTTATTCCCGGAACTCCCGAGTTTCACCCCACGTTGGGCAATCGGGCAATAATTCCCCGAACCTGAGTTTCACCCCACGCCGAGCAACCGGTTCATATTTCCCCAGACTCCCGAGTTTCACACCGTGCGACCGAGGTAAATTTCCCCGGCCACTCGACACACGTGATCTAGCCTGCGATCACCGACGACAAGTGGCGCATGCCACAATTTCTCGACCGCTAGTCGTACGCGATCCGGCTGGTGGCCGCGAACATCAGGTGGCGCTTACAGCCACTGCAGTGGCTGACCAAATTTAAGACAAAGCATACCGAATGGCTTCTGTCCAATATGGCTATAACAGTAAGTTCAAGCTTGTCTTCAAATCCAAAGCCGTCAACATTAAGACCAGTTGGACGCCCACCCATTGAATTTGTTAACGCCGGTCCCCGTCAGAAGAGAAAATTGGCATCCTATTTAGCTGGTAATCAGGGTCACAACACATCTCTTCCTGTGCATGCCGCCGCAGTTTCGGCCGAAAAAACGAACGAGAAACATGCAGCCCTTATGTTAAAAAAATACATTTCTCACTTCGAGTGACCCCAATAAGGCTAGAAACAATTTTTTTACTCAGAAAAATGACTCGGTTCGACTAACGGAGGATGAAGCTTTAGCATATCTGCTTGAAAATTCATTGACTAAAAGTCAGTACAACAACTTTCGCGAGCTCAGCATTTCCCGATCTTGTGAACTTTTTCCTCCTTACAACAAAGTCAGAGAAGCTAAGTCAAAATGTAGACCCTTTGATATTAATGTATCCGAGTCATTTGCTGAAGTTTCCCTGCAAAGTCTGCTAGACCACACTAGTTGCCGTATAATTCAAATGCAAGAAGATATATTTAAGCAGCTTGGCAATACTTTAAGTCTGACCCTTATTGCAAGCTATGGATTTGACGGAACAACCGGACAAAGCAGCTATAAGCAACACTTTTTGGGATGTGATTCATTGCTTTCTGACGACTCGCTTTCTGCGACAACAATAATCCCCCTAAAATTAATGGACCAAACAGGAAATGTATTTTGGATGAATCGTACTCCTCAGTCGATTAGATTTTGTAGACCAGTCAAGCTTGAGTTTGTTAAAGAGACAAAGGACCATATTCTTGCTGAGAAAAAAAAATTGGATAGTCAAATAAAAGATTTGTCTTCATATGTCTGCTCCGTTGTAAATGGAATTTCAATTTTAGTTAAATATGATCTTCAATTGACACTTTTAGATGGAAAGGTTTTAAACATTTTGACTGAAACCAAATCTTGCCAATTGTGTCCGATATGTGGAGCGAGTCCAAAAATCTTCATGGAAAATGCTAAAATAGACTCAACAAAATTTAAGCCAAGACATGAAGCATTAAAATATGGCATAAGTCCTCTACATGGTTGGATTCGATTTTTTGAATTCGTTCGTAAAATTGCATATAGACTGAAACTTAAAAAATGGCAAGTGAGAGATGAAGATGGAAAAAAAGAAATGGCGAAACAAAAAAAGACGATTAAGAAGCAGATGTGGAGTGCTATGGCTTTACATGTTGATAAGCCTAAGCAGAATGGCAATGGAAATACCAACGACGGCAATACAGCAAGGAGGGCGTTTGCACAACCTAAGCTACTAGCTGAAATATTAGGTCTTGATGAAATTCTCATTACATATTTTAACAATATTTTAATTGCTATTTCTTGCCACCTACCAATTGATCCAACAAAATTTAAAAAATATTGTCAAAAAACCATAACACTATATCTGTCCTTGTATCCATGGTTTCCAATGTCGGCAACAGTCCATAAAGTATTAATGCACGGCTACCAAATAATAGAAGCATCAATCCTTCCATTAGGTGTTCTAGGCGAGAACGCCTCAGAGGCTCGAAACAAATACTATAAGAGTGACAGGAGGTTACATGCTCGAAAGAGTACACGGCAGAACAACATGACAGACGTTTTCCACAGAGCAATGGATTCCTCAGATCCTCTTGTGTCGAGTATCTATCTAACAAAAAGATTGGGTCGGCAAAGTAAACTACCCCTACCAGCAGACGTAATCGAACTTTTGGAATCACCAAACTTGCTATATTCTTGTAACATGAACAATCTGAACAATGTTCCCGATTTTGATGATAGCAATAGTGATTCAGATTCTGACTCTGAAAATCCGTTTTCAATAGAAATTGATGTAGAAGACGACAGTTAGGAACATTTTTTAATGAAAAAATAATTATTTATAATAATTTTTAACGCATTTTTATTTTTTATTTATTAATAATAAGGTTAAGTGTTAATAAATGAATTAAAAACAACTGTTGAATTTAACGAGTGCTAGCATTATTTATTATCGTACAAGTATCAATAAGAGGAAACCTATCTTATATGGGCGGCTAGCGAACGCGTGGTCAGATCGGTCTGAAAGTTAGATATATTTTTATGTGAATCGACACTATTATATGTACCAAATTTGAGGAACCTAGCTTTAAAACTTTAATTTTCGTCGAAATATCGGTTCGCTGGCCCAATGTGCACTGGGGAAATACGAGATCTTTGCCCTGCGGCCGCAGATGCCGACAGCCGAACGGAAATGCCTCGTTTCTAAGCACATCGCTACCCCCATACAAATTCCTACTACAGGTTCCACCCTTCTATATACATTTCTTATATAGGTTCCCTGGCCCCAACTGAGGTACTACTCCAGCCAGAGAACTACGTGACAAGGAAAACAAATAATAAATGAAATTGAACAAGAAAAAAACAGTAAAGCTGATAAACTGAACTTACAAATGGCAAAAAATTTGTCTTTATTGCGTACGAAAGAAAATATAACGAAATAAATACAATGGGAAAATTTTTTTGTTCACCAAAAAATACATAATCTCTTACATCTCGTCTCATAAAAAAGAAATGGTTCAGATTAATCTTTTGATCTCTCTATTCCTGGAAAAAGGAATGGATCCTGTAACTCTTACGAGTGCGGAGAGACAAGCTCTGGAATATTGATACAAGCTTTGACAAAATACTTTTGTGCACGATTGTATTGTACTTGAAAAATAAAATAAATATATATACAAAAAATACATTTTTTGATTTTATTATTGGGGAAATGGGACTTGGGTTAATTCTTTTGCAACCATTAGTTTTTCACCCCATTCCCATTTTTGTGGGCTAATTGATTATACTGTGGGACGCATTCAATCGTTTAGATCGTTAAGTGATGGGATGTGGGTGAATGTTCTTCATAGGAATTCAGTTGGGTTTTCCATTACGACTCTAGAACCCATCTTTAATTACACCCCGTCGTGCAGACCAGGATCGCTGCGGTGCGGGATCGCTCTAGTGCGGGATCGCTGCGCTATTGACAGGTTGACATCTAATCCTAATTAATTGCATTTTTATTAATCAAACCGCTTATAATTTTGACGGGTAACCAATAAATATAATTTTTTTTTACCTCTTTTCCGACATCAAAGGACCCAAAAATCGTAATATTATACTACTGATGATGTCCATTTTAGTTGTCTTGTAAACCAAATCAGCAAAATGTTGACGAAAAGCCGATTATTTTAAAATTACCCAAATAATCATTAGTGTTTGTAGGGCGAAGGCAAATCCATCCGCCAAAAGACCGGTTTGAAAAAAAATATTTCCCTCGACGCAGTCAAAAAAAAAAGGTGCGTTTTTTACTTTACTTTTGATTTGGAACCAAATTAGCTTAGTCTAATGCCGTGCTCCCGACCGATTGGCTAGACTTAACAGAGCAACAGCTCCTCTAGCGTTCGATCGGAAATACCGCGGAGCGATGAGTGGGCGTGTGTGGGTAAGCTTTACGTGCAACGCGCAGATGTAGGAAATACGAGAATGCCAGATCGCGAGCACAGGAGCGAAAGATCGGCCGAGCTTTTGGGGTGCTTGGCGGACAGAAGGGATACAGGGCGCCTCCTGACCTATAAAATGAGCGTTCAGAACAAACTAAATCACTGATTACTGATCGCTGATCAAAGCAAATCAGCTCAAACCAACTCTTTTTCTCTTAGTTGTGAAATCACACGTAAATCAATAAGTAAACTAAATCATTTTGAGTGTTCCGGGACATGGAAAGGTACGACTACTACTATTTCTACCTGTTTAGTAGGGGGGCGATCCTTCCGCTGACGATCCTTGAAGGAGTTGGACGAAATGTTCCAACGACGCAAAACCAGGAAGGGAAAAAAACCCAGAAGAAAAAAGTCGGGGGCGTCGTGAGGAACGTCAGACCGCTTTATTCGGCTGCATACATGTAACTAACCTAAACTAAGCATAAGACCACGCTCCCGCCCGCTTTACTCCGCTAAAGCGAGAGCGGGAGATCGGCAGCGTCCGACCGTAGAGTTCGGTTCCGAACACGAGGGCAGCGGTCCAAAGCGCGGAAGCTGCGAGATGGGACGAGAGCGGCCGGTTTGGTCGAGAAAGGTGCCGAGGAGCGGCGTCGGAGTGCCGCGAAGCGGCGGAAGAGTGTCGAGCTTGATGAGACGTTAATGAGCTCGACCGACAGTGCGCGGAGGCCCGACAGACGGGAGCGCAAGAGCGGTCGAGTTTTCGGAAGCTCGGTGGGCAGAGGGCGACACTGAGGGCCTTCCAACCTGAACATTCCGCCCCCCCTTGCAATCACTCGGGTTGCAATGAATCCGTTGATGACTGATGCTGAATCGGGGCGCCCTTAGCGTTGAAACATCGAAGTTGATCGGCACAGAGCGTAGGGAAACCTTGATCCTTCCGTAGCAGATGGATTCCGTGCAGACTCGGCAATGGTAGGACTCAGTACCTCGGGTACGTCTGCTTTTCAACTGGGATGCGTTGGGTGGAAGTAGATACATCGGATCTGGTCTGAATGAAGAAAAAAGAGAATAAGTGATGGACTGTAATGTGTGACTTAGGAGTACGGAGGTACCCGATGCTGCGAGTGGGGCATATGCACTTGATGTTCGTGCATTTGCAGGAGCGTATGGTGGTGCTTATTGCACGTCTTGCATCGGTCACCACTGCGGCAGGTTCCCTCGGAATGTTCGTGAGCCAAACAGTTCGAACAGTAGCGGTTGTCATGAACCGCTCGGAACCTCTTCTCTGCATTGAGCCTGAGGAACTGTTGACATTTCCGAAGCGGGTGGATTCCGTTGCAGACTCGACACCGGTAGGAGTGAGTGCTTTTGGAACGCCTGCCTTCAAAGGCAGCCGTACTGCGAGTGGCAAAACATCTGCCCAACGGACCCTTGGATGTATAGGAAACTCGCGTGGAGAACACAGATACGGTGCGCTCGGTTGTCGTGGACACTGGGCCCGTGAGTACCCATCCGAAAATTGTCTCTTGTGCCAGAAGAGAGCCCAGAATACTGCTCTTAGAGCCGCCCAGAAGTACAGACGGAAGAATATCAGCTCCTATCAGGACGTCGATTGCGGAGCTCTCGAAAAACGTCGGATCCGCCCAGGTGAGATTCGGAAGCTCCTTCAGGAGATCTCTTGGAATGGGGTATGATGGAAGTTTTCCGGCTAGTTGAGGAAGAACATAAGCATTTGTTTCCAACCTCAGCCCGGGTCTGGAGGGAGCGCAAATGGAAAAATTGCAAGACTTCGTGGATTGGGCTGCAACTGTGTCATTGAGACCGGAAACTTGGGTCTGAACTGGCTTAAATGGAAGTTTGATTCGGTTGAAGAGTTGCTCAGTAATAAATGTTGCTTCGGAACCAGAATCAATTAAAGCGCGGGCTTCGAAGTTGCGACCAAGATGGCAGATATTAATAATCGCCGTGCCGAGCAGGACAGCTCTTGATCCTGACGCAAAACACACTTGCAAATTCGCGTGGTCGTCAGGAACTGCTGCGCGTGTCGCAACGGGAACGGGTCGTGGACTAGAAGGAGCGGAAGGTCTTGAAACGGTAGCGACCGGATCGTCGCGATGCAGAAGAGTATGATGCCGGCCACGGCACGTAAGACAAGAGTGGGGACTAGTGCAGTCCCGCTGTAGGTGGCCTCGGGCAAAACAATTCAAGCAGAGTTGCTTTCTTCTGATGTAGTCGGAACGACCATTTACATTCATCTCGAGGAAGCGGGGACAGAAGCGAACTGGATGGTTTTCCGTGGAGCAGATATCGCACCCCTTTGGGGCTCGAGCTACTCTGGCCTCGTAGGAGTTGAGCCTGCGCAGAGGTGCGTTATTTGACGACCTTGGCGGAAGCTGCCCAGAGCCACTGGGCCTAACGTCTTCAATGGCCTCTAACGTGCGATGGCGCTCCGTCAGGAAGGCGTCTAGCTCATTCCATGTTGGAATATCGGCCTTATTATGAATGGATTGCTCCCACATAGAAAGAGTAAGTTTGGGAAGCTTTGAGGAAACCATGTAAACAAGGAGACAATCCCACGCCTCGACCTGAATAGAGGACATCTCTAAGGCTGTGAGACAACTTTGAATCGTGCCTTGCAGCTCTCTTAAAGCGCCTCCGGACTCTTGGGGGACAGCCTGGATGTTAAAGAGAATCTTTAATTGGCTGTTTACTAGCAACCTCCTATTTTCGAAGCGCTCCGTAAGGCTTCGCCACGCAGAGTTAAAACCCTCGTTGGTCAGTGACGCCTTGGAAACGATGGCGTGCGCATCCCCACTTGTCTTGGTGAGGAGGTGGAAGAACTTTTCCACAGGCGTTAAGCGCGAATTCTGGATATAAATTGCGGAGAAGAGGTCTCTGAAGGTGGGCCACCTAAGGTAGTCACCAGCGAAGACTTCGGTGTCGACCGGTGGCAGGCGGCAACCCGTAGAAGGGAGTGGTTGAGGAGTGACGGAAGTCTGTCTGGATTGAGAGGCGGCCTTGTCAATGACGTCCTGAAGCTGGACCACACACTTCGAATACACAGAATAGCAGTAATTATACTTAGATTCTAGCACTGATGCAGTGGTCGTAGTGTCGTCGGACTCGGCCAGGAGGTCGGAGCAGCTCTCGTAGCTTTTCTCCACCTTTTCCCACAGGGCCCGGACTTGGTCCCGGTGGACTTGGCACATGCCAGGGGACAATCTGTCTGTGTCAGGGGCAGCCGGAGTGTGCAGGTTAGCTTCAAAATGGCTAACACGGTCTGTCGTGGCAATAAACTTTTTTAGGGCAACATCTACCGCATTTTGGGCCATCTTAGACATGGATCGAGTAACGTTTGGCGCTGGACCGGGGCAAAGGTTCACGGAATTGTCGCTTTTTGCTCTCGAGATGGCAATGGCTTCCTTTGACTTTAGCGGAGTTGAGCGTGGACACGGGCGCGGAGATGCGGATTGGGACCGGTCCAAACGGATTGACGGAAGCGGACGTGGTTTCTTGTCGTCACCAATGGGCATTCTCGGACTCACAAATGGTCACACTAATGCGCTCGGCACGATCTGGGTCGCTGGGACGCTAATCGTGGCCCAAAGGATACACACGAATTCAGAAAAGAAGACCCAAATATGGTTCGTGTGACGCCAACGGAACAGCACCCACGAATCGGCAGACGAAGGGAAACAAAGGCGAGTCCTCGGCGGAGAAGTTCGGCCACGAAGCACAGGTGGCTGAATGGGACAGAAAAAAACACACAGCGAACGCTGCTGCAGGCCGTAGGATGCCTTATGCGGAGATACCCTTCGAATTATTTGAGGAGGTCGGACTTGGACTCTGGACTTCAGCAACCAGCTGTATATGCTATATATATCTATATTCCATGGCTCGGATATAAATTGGAAATTTTATTTGTTGTAAAAAATGGAAATTTAATTTATTTATTTATGAAATTATAAAATTAATATATTAAAAAAGAATTAAATATTAATGTCGGAAATAATAAATGTGTATTATTTAATTATTGACACGTAATTATAACGGAGTCGGAAAAGCGGAATTAAAAATAAACCTTGGCTTTGACTCGGGGAAAAAGCTCACTGGGTTATGCCGTCGGCGAAGCTGTGCATAATTCAGGCGCCTGTGAGAAAACGAAACAACAACAGCAGCACGGCTGAGGCTGAGTAAAATGACAGAAAATATAAATAAATTGGATAAGCATGCCAATGTGTATGGATTTGTGGTTTTTATTTGTACAGTGGAAACCCGATAACGGAACTGCTGAGGGCGTACAAACAATATTTTAGAGGCAGAAAATATTTTCGGAGATGGGCATGCAGAGCGGGTGTGTGTGGGGGCATGTGTTGAATGCTTCGCTTTGTGGTACAGTGGAAACACGATAAGTGGACTGTATTTGGAATTTGGCATATAAAACTGTGGAGCCTGTGAACCTTGCGTGGAGAAAGAAAAAAAACAAATGGCACACAAAAAAAATATATATATATATTTATATATTTATTGACCACGGCGGATTGTTCGGCGAAAAGAGGAACTCCCGAAGCAAGTGCACACTGGTTGGCGGATATTGAGCCTTTTTGTTTTATTTATTTGATTTTATTTTTTTTTTTACCACGCAAGTTCACTTTTGGTCGGCGGAGGTTGTTTGTTTGCGGAGACGGACTTGCACGGAATAAGTATATGCATAAGTTGTCACACGTCTGTATGTATGTATGTATGTCTGTATGTGAATGCACATATGCCTTGACCGTTCGCAAGTGGAACGAAGAAACGAGAGAAAAAACGGCAAGCAATATGGCGATCACTCAAAACGGAGACGGATTGAAAAAAAATTTATGATGGAATTAGGGAGATATTAAACTTTTCTCAAACTGCCGCTGTGTTGGAAAAACTCGGATCTGGAGTTGACACAAAAAAGGAAAAAATAATCTTGCAGCAGTGTGAACGAAATTTAATGTTCGGACCACTGCTGAAGACCGGCAGAGAGAGGGAGATGGAGGAAGCTCGTACTTAACTTGAGCGGAAGAAATCACCGGAACTGCTAGCTGTATTCCGGAAGGATATCCGTATCCGGCTCGAACGTTCCAACGACGCAAAACCAGGAAGGGAAAAAAACCCAGAAGAAAAAAGTCGGGGGCGTCGTGAGGAACGTCAGACCGCTTTATTCGGCTGCATACATGTAACTAACCTAAACTAAGCATAAGACCACGCTCCCGCCCGCTTTACTCCGCTAAAGCGAGACCGGGAGATCGGCAGCGTCCGACCGTAGAGTTCGGTTCCGAACACGAGGGCAGCGGTCCAGAACGCGGAAGCTGCGAGATGGGACGAGAGCGGCCGGTTTGGTCGAGAAAGGTGCCGAGGAGCGGCGTCGGAGTGCCGCGAAGCGGCGGAAGAGTGTCGAGCTTGATGAGACGCGGGGAGCGGGCGATCGTTAATGAGCTCGACCGACAGTGCGCGGAGGCCCGACAGACGGGAGCGCAAGAGCGGTCGAGTTTGCGGAAGCTCGGTGGGCAGAGGGCGACACTGAGGCCTTCCAACCTGAACACTACCAAATTTAACATAGTTTGGAAGGCTCCAGACAAAAGTGGATGCATGCGAAAGAGCGGAGAGGGTTAAAAAGAGCACTATAAAGCGTAAGTCATTCCAGATATCCAAACACTCTTTTTACTTTTATTTATTTTTGCATACAATTTTGTTAGGACTGTGCGCAATGTATAATTTAAAAAAAATAATAATACTATTCATCAAACTTGAAATAATTTCCAGGGATATCTCAAATATTTTAAAATATTGGTCAAAAAATTTACCCTAAATTCTGCCTAGAGTATGTGGTAATCAAGGTGTACGGAGCTAAGAAAAATAGTTTCGACCTAATGGAAAAAGTCTTTTTAAGCCAGATCAGATAATTTTGGTTCGTCCAATCAAACAAAAAGAAATAAATAAATCATTACCAACTCCATCAATTTTTTCTATAAGAGTGAATCTTTGGAAGTGAGCTACCTAAATTGTATCCTGATATTCTTTATTTTGCATACCAGGTTACTATGTTCACATAATCCTGATTATAGCCGGAGCCAGTCTTATATTCTTTATATCTATTTGATCTGGGGGTTGTGTTCTAATAGTCTCATAATTAGTATCTTTCGAGAAAACAAACAACTTTAAATTTCTTGTTGTAAAGCTTTTCGTGGTCTTTTCGTACATGGTCGTCGGAAGTGCATTTACTATCGACGCTCTCTAACTCGCTGCAGCTCGCCGAACCCTGCGATCACTGCATTAGCCTTCACCTATGCTCTTTGCCCTAGTGTTGCTTCAATTTTGCGTATCTCTCATACTCCATACCACTCTATTCCCCGAGTGTCTGCGCTGCAGACAAATGTGAGCTAAATGGAACTATCACTGGAAATAATTTCCTAACTTATTGGCTATGTGACAACTGCTCGCATTTGAAGTGCGCAGGTGCCGGCGGGGTGGGTTGGGTATCTCTAAAAGAGTTTGATTCACCTGGTCATGCACTACTTGTCGTGAGATGATAAATTAGATGCGAACCTTTATAAGACAAACTCGTACAGGATTTATGGAGGTTCGGAAGCTCTTCGCTTACATGAACAACAAAAAATCTTTTGCCTTAAAATCACAATTTCTCGGCCTGAAAATACTAAGCTACTAAATACTAAAAATCTTTGAGAAAGAAATTTTAAACAATAACCTACAAGTTCCTGAAAATAGATTTAGAGCACCTACTGGTGCTTATTATGTGGATTGCTCAATAAATTTCCAAGCTCGTTTGTACAACCAGTTCATCCATCACCTTCTGGATCGTTTGCCATTCTAACAACTCAGTAGCATGCTGCTTTTAGTGATGACCGTATCAGCGCTGCTCCGGGATTACCACTGGCTCCGAATCCTGTTATCCCTGTGTCGGCGTCATCAGTATTGGGCAATGTATCGGGTCAAGCTGTTGCTGCTTCGGAACTGCCACTAGTGTCTTATGCAAACATATCTGTCTCGGGATCATGTGATCCGGCTCCTACCGTTCCTGCCTCTGCGTCAAGTGCAGCTTCACTGGCTCCGAATCATGTTTTCCCTTGCTCTTACATTCCTCCTAGATCCGACATATCTCTTTGTTCTCTACCTCTATCTGCTATTCAAGCAGTTTTCTCCTTTTCCATAAAATCGTGCCATGACCATGAAACTGCTTTGTCATTGTTTAATAAGTCCCTGCACACATCTGTTTCATTGTTTGCCCCAGAAGTATCTGTCACAGTTTCGTCCAAATCTCCCTGGCAAATTATGCACTTGTCTTACCTTAAAAGTAAAAAATCAAAGCTGTACAAGAAATATCGGATAACCTATGCTACGAGTGACCTTGCGAAATACGAATCAGATAGATCGGAATATATTCATGTGATCTTCCTGTTATAAGGACTATATGGTTTAATCTAACGAAAATATACGCAACAACCCTACAAAATGTTTCTCCTTTGTCAACTTAAAAAGAATGTCTTTCGCGTATCCCCCATCTTCACAATTTCAAAATAAAACTGAATCTTTTTCTCTAAATATTTCTAATCGATTTGCTGATTTCATTCAGTCCACCTACTCTTCTCGGCCCTACAGCTGCACCAACCCTTATCTTTATTCTCTACCTCATATTAACAATATTTATGTCCATCTTATTGAAGTTAGTGATGTTTTTAGTGGTCTGCTATCTCTCAAAATGCCATTTTCTGTGGGTCCTGACCAAACCCCTAGTTGTGTACTTCAAAAGTGTGCAAAAGCTTTGTCTGACATATGTAATCTTTACTGACTTTAGAAAAGCATTGAACTCGGTATATCATACCCTCCTCCTCCATAAACTTTCACTCCTCGGATTCCCAATAACTCTACTTGACTGGATTTCAGCTTACTTATCTAATAGAACTCACCATAATACTCTGGTGTTAGCCATTTCGGTTCATTACTTTTTGTTCTTGTTACAAATTATCTTCCAAATGTCATATCATTTGCTTCTACCTTAATGTATGCTGTGATGTTAAAATTTGCGTATCTTACTCTGACAATCTATCCCACCTTCGCCTCTAATATGACCTTATTGAACTACAGTTTTGGTGTAAAAACAACTCTCCGTTCTTAAATCTATCTAAATGTAAATCTATGTCTTTTTTTGCACCTCTGTTCACATAAATGCCTATCATATTGGAAAGAATTGTACAAGTAAATGATCTTGGTGTCTTATTTAATAGCAAATTATGCTTTAGACACCATATTTCAGTTACTGTAAATCCGTGAGGGTTTTCCGGAGAAAAAAATTCGAATAAAAAAGGCGACTAGCAACTAGCGGCCTAGCTGGGGAATTTCCACTCGAAGGCACAGAAAAAAAGACGAAAAGAACTGCAGTCGCACGAAAGTTTTATTGCGCTGGCGCAGCCAGCAGTTCCAAAGGTTAATCGGCTACTACTTTTACACAAGCAGCGACCGAATTGCCCCGCTATGAAAGCTATGCGTTTCGGCTATTCAGCTCGGCTGAGTGCAAGCGTGCAAACGATAAGCTTTTTGTTTTACATTGTTTACGTTTTAGTTCTATTTTTTCTTCATGTAAATTTCAACAACAATACACTAATTATCTACTGCTCCCACATTCCGGCCCCGTTGAAGGCCTCCGGCGCTTTAACCTCCTCGTTAGGAGCGCTGTTTATTGGCAGCAATGCCAACTTATGGATGGCGCGCTTGATGACGCCTCCTGACGTCTGGATTTGTGCTACACGCACTTTACCGTCCGCGCCGACTGTTGTTGCCACCACGCGCCCTGTGAGCCACCGTTGTGGGGGCGAGTTGTCCTCGTGTACGAGCACCAAGCGTCCGACCTCCAAATCGCTGCATCCGGTGCTCCACTTGTTGCGCTGCTGCAGGCTGACAAGGTAGTCCTTGGACCAACCGTCCCAAAACTGCTGCTTGAGAGCGGACATCATTCGCCACCGCCTCAAGTACTCGCATCCGGCCTTGCTGGAGGTTACGCCTGTGTCGGACTCTTGCGGCAGCGAAAGAAGAGCCTGACCGATCAGCAGGTGTCCTGGTGTTAGCGCCTCTCCATCGTTGGGATCGTTGCCAGGCGATGCGATTGGTCGAGAATTGAGCAGCGCCTCTACCTCGACCAGGTGGGTGCTCAACTCGTCGGCCGTTAGCTTGGCGTTGCCGACCCCTCTCAGCAGTCGATGTTTGGCGGACTTGACGGCTGCCTCCCACAGTCCTTCGAAGTGTGGTGACCTCGGCGGTATGAAATACCACTCGACGCCTCTCTAAGCCGCGTACCCTCTCAGCTGATCCTCGCTGTGGTGAAACGCTGCGTTAAGCTCCTGCAGCACGTTGCTCGCTCCTACGAAATTCGTGGCGTTGTCGCTGTACACCTTCTTCGGCAGCCCTCTCCTCCCGACGAACCTTTAAAAAACAGATAAAAAACTGTCAGTGGATAGGACTATCACAAGCTCAAGGTGAACAGCCTTTGACGAGAAACACACGAAGACGGCCACATAAGTCTTAATCGGGGGTTTACCGCGGATCTTCAATGATACATAAAATGGACCGCAGAAGTCTACCCCACAAACCAAAAAGGGGCGAGCCATTTTGACCCCATCGGCGGGTAAATCACCCATTATCTGGTCCATTAGCACTGGTTTGTACCTAAAACAGTGTACGCAGCTACGGACAATTTTAGTGCATGCTCCTCGAGCATTGATAAGCCATATCTGCTGTCTCAAGAGCGATACCAACACCTTGACACCAGCATGGTAATGAGTCCGATGTAAGTTGCGAAGAAACAACGAAACAAATTCTGACTTAGATGGCAGTAACAACGGAAATTTGGCATCCTACGGAATTGGCGCGTTTAATAATCTTCCCCCAACCCGAATTAGTTGAAACTTCACACCATCTATTTCGCTAGAGTGTATGAAAGGATTTAGACGTTGTAGATGTGGACTCAAACTTTCAGATTTCTCTATCTTAACATATTCTGACTCGAATTCAACTCTTTGCAAGACTTGGTCCATCCTAAGAAACGACAGCTTCAGTTCGTTGGCCGAAATAACAACATCGCGTTGACGCTTCTTCCCTTGAATAAATCGATTTCAGTATGCCATGATCCGCATTAATTTATTAAATGACGAACATCGTCCAACAAGTTCAATAAAGACATTCGGTTGGTTTTTTGTGACGGAACATACTGCTACGTTTTTTTTATTCTCTGTAACTCCTGTGATACCTCAATCTGATGAGAACTAGGCCACTCGTCTAGATTTCGCAGTAAGAATTCAGGTCCATTTTCCCATAGAGTACGCTTCAAACCCTCTATATCTGTTCCACGTGACACTAAGTCAGCCGGATTCTCTTCTGTAGGCACATGACGCCAGACTATATTCTCTGAGAGTTCTTGGATTTCAGCAACTCTATTCGCGACAAATGTTGCTAACGTAGACGGATCCCTCTTTAACCAGTATAGAGTGACTTGGGAGTCCGACCAAAAATTAACGCTCTCCAACTCTATCTTGTGTAGCAAAGGAGATACTTGAGTCCATAGCTTGGCCAGCAAATGCACTGCACATAATTCGAGCCTTGGAATTGATTTGGTTTTTAGCGGGGACACTCGTGACTTAGCGGTTAGCAGTCTCGATAACCTATTTGTCCCAGCCACCGTGCGAACATAAATGCAACAGCCGTAAGCGTGGCTCGATGCGTCAGCAAATCCGTGGATTTGAACAGCGTCATAGGCCGACAGACAGATATATCGAGGAATGGATATCTTGTCAATCTCTGATAAATTCTGCTTAAATTCGTTCCAACTTGTATGCAATTTCATGGGAACTGATTCATCCCAATCTAGTTTTTGTCGCCAAAGCTCCTGAAGCAAGATTTTTGCTCTTGTGATCAACGGACACAATAGCCCCAAGGGGTCAAACAAACGAGCTGTGACGGACAAAATGTTGCGTTTCGTGGGAGGTAAGGATTGAAACGAATCCTCCAAACTATAATGAAATGCATCATTCTGAGGCTTCCACCTTATTCCAAGCGTCTTAACGGACTCAGAGGTGTTAAATATAAGTGATTTTTCTGGTCCCTGGTTAGTCATCAAACTTGGATGATTTGTTTCCCATTTGGCTAGATGGAAACCCCCTAACTCCAAAACCTCAGTGACTTCCTTGCGAATCACTTCCAACTCGTCCAAACTGTTCGCTCCTGTGATCATATCGTTGACGTAAAAGTCGCTCGAAATTACCTCCGCTGCCACCGGATGTGATTTAGCGTAAATTTTTTATAGCTCAAAGAGACAACGAATGGCTAAGAATGGAGCTGAGGCTGTCCCATAAGTGACAGTGTTTAGGCGAAAGGTTTGGAGAGCTTGAGTCGATTTTTCCCTCCACAAAATGAGTTGGAAATTTCGGTTTTCGTTGGCAACGTTAACTTGCCTATACATCTTTGAAATATCTGCTGTCAAGGCATATTCGTTCAATCGAAATCTTGCCAAAATAGCGTAAAGCTCCCTCTAAATAGTTGCACCCACCACTAGAGTCTCATTTAATGAGATCGAGGTTGACGTTTTACTTGACGCATCAAAAACAACTCGCAACTTTGTGGTGCTACTATCAGGTCTCAGGACACATTGATGTGGAATATAATAGTGTTGTCCTGGAGGAGGCGTTGGAAGCCGTGACATATGCCCAAGGTTAAGATACTCTCTCATAAACTCGTGATACATGTCTTGCAACTCGCAGTTATTCGCAAGTCTGCGCTCCAAAGAAAGAAATCTGCGTCTTGCCGTTTCGAAGGATAAGCCTAGAACACTTGGATTTGTCTTAAATGGCAGCTTAACCCAAAACAACCTGAAGAAAGTCTTTTTACTGTGTGCTCGAAATGCTTCTCACAAGCAACTTGTTCAGCTGTGTAAACAGCCTTCGATCTCTCAGGGACTTGTTCCAACTCCCAAAATCGTTCCACCAGAGAGTCGAGAGAACTTATATTTTCACTGACAGTGACGCTGCCTACTTGAGCTTGACTCGCTAAGCGTTGAGTGTACTTTCCCGACACAATCCATCCTAATAATGTTTTCTGAAGCGAAGGATGGTTGGAACCCAATTTTATTTGGCCTACGCTTAGAAGTTCAAAAAAGGATTCTGCGCCAATCAGCAAGTCCACTTTTGCGGGCTTGTGAAAACGAGGGTCTGCCAATTCAATGTTTGCTGGAATTTTCCATTGGGCATAATTGACCTCATAGTCAGGTTGATATGATGAAATTGACCTTAACACCCAAAAATCGGTTGCGAAACTATGAGCATTGACGCGAGAGTGAATTGACGTGTGCACCTTGTGCCGCACTACCGAATCGTTCTTCCCGACAGTAGTAATATTCAAATAAGACTCCTCCCTATGTAGCCGCAAACGTTGTGCCAAATCATCGGCCATAAAGTTTATTTGCGACCCGGAATCTAAAAGAGCTCGTGCTATTGAAACTGTCCGAATCTATCCCGCACCTTAACGACGGCAGTGGCAAGAATCACTTGGTCGCTACTTGCAACATGACATGAGTGGGCTTGATTTAAATGATCAAATGCTACAGGAAACGACTGTGACTACACTTGAGAACCTGATCCCGAAGCTACAGGTTGCTGCTCTACCCCATATCTGTGAAGAAGTGTGTTATGAGGCTTAGAGCAGACGCGATACTTTGTTGTTTTGCATTTTTTAACTGGATGACCAGGGTTGAAACAATTTATGCACAGCCGATTATGTTTCGTAAAATCAAAACGCTGATTCACGGACAGAGCCATAAAGGCTTGGCAACTACCTAAAATTATGATTCGTCGCTGAGCAATATTGACATTTCGACTCTGGTTTGTGATCTGCTTTTATGCATGAGAATGACGATTTTGAGTATCCCTTATTCGAACCTTGGCTAGGCTTTCCTTTACTTTTCGTTGATTCCTCAGCAGCTAAATGCTGGTATCGCCGATTCAACTGAAACGCACAATCAGACCATGTTGGCAACTTATTGTAATCTAGCTGCTCCTCAAATCGGGATTTTGTCGTGTGATCTACCTTGGACATAGCTATGTGAATAAAAATTGCATTATTGATCTCCTGTTCACTACCCAACGACTGCAATGATGCATACAGAGCCGATATTTCATCAACAAGAGACCTCAAGCCTGATGCAGAGGGTTTCGATACCTGAGGAAGGTCAAACAACTGAGAAATCGTGTCGAAGAAAATCAAACATTTATTGTCGTACACGTTTTTCAAGCTAGCCTATTCTTTCTCATAATTTAACTCAGAAATTTGAAACGCCTTACAGTTCCTAATGCATCACCTGTTAGACATGTAAGCAAATGGTTGAACTTATCTACCTTTGTAAGGGATGGATCGTTATGAACTAAACTCTCGAATATACTTATAAAATTTTTGTAGTCTGAATGTTTTCGGCAGATTCATTTTTGGTAATTGCGATGAATGGCGATAACCACTGAAATCCCCTTGACTAATTCTTTGAGGTTCAACTTCTACCATTGCGGAGCGATACAATGCCTTTATAATAATACACGCATCCTCAACCGACGCTCTCAGAACATTTTCTGGGTATAGTATATCAATGTCTGCCTGGATATGCATTAGTTTTTTACAGTACGATTCGAGAAGTTGCATCCGATATTCCATTTGAATTTTGTCGAATGAAATAGTTCTTTCCTCAAATGCCCATTTCATTCGCTCTATGTCACTCATAATCATATCGTGTTTCTGCATAGCCATCATAAGTTTTGCGTTTGGCTTTGCAGCTAACTCTCTCTCAGCCATTTTGAAATCGATTGGGAATTAATAAAAATACTCAAAAAATGTAAATGTTCGGCACTAAGTTTTAATAAATCACTTTCGCAATGCTTCCGTAAATTATTATTCACTTAATAAAATTCCGCCGAAACCCCAATATTAAATTTTATTAATATAAATTCACAAACACACCAAATTTTATTTGGGTTATATAAAGGTTAATAATGCCAAAAAACCAACGCCGAAATTAAACACCAAATTGAATTTTATTTGACAAATAAACTGTCCGAAAATATTTAAGTGGATCCCATACGGGTTAAAGATGCCCACAAGCACCGCCAAAGCCAGAAATTGTATCACAATTAATGTCGCACGTAAATACATACATATGTACATATATTAATGAGCAGGGTTTAATTTCACTGCCGAGTTTTGCAGGAATTTCACTTTGTATACGGTTTGAAAACCACTGACAGAGTATATGCTGTCGAAGTTAACCGATATGCCACAATGTACGGTTTGAAAGCCACTGAACAGAGTATATAGCTCAAAAATAACTTCTCTGCCACTGCACAAAAGGGAATTGAACTTGGCGGCAAAACGCTGGTATATAAGTATGTAGATATGTATGTATTTAACTGTACCGCACGCACATCCATTTTTTCACAATTTAATTCCAAAAAAATTAAATTAAGGGTTGTTCACTTTTTATTTTGTTTATTTGGAGGTTTTATATGTGGGTTTTAATTGGTTTTCCAATATACAAAGTGCCAAGAATTACAGCCAGATAATTGCACACAAGCACACGTAACGTGGAGTGCTTCCAAGTTTTAATTTTTGGCACTGAATACCTAATCGTTTGGCATGATTTCCAGCACTTTCCTTTTTCCAAAATTCGATCCAATCCGAATCCAAGAATTGCCAAGTTCCGCCAGCTAGGTTTTTCGGACAATATAACGGCACAAGTGCCGAGACGACGAAAATGCACTATTTTTGTTCGCTTTTTTTTTTGACGCGAAATCGAAAAGCTAGTCGTAGTCCCTGTTCGGGCGCCAAAATGTAAATCCGTGAGGGTTTTCCGGAAAAAAAATTCGAATAAAAAAGGCGACTAGCAACTAGCGGCCTAGCTGGGGAATTTCCACTCGAAGGCAAAGAAAAAAAGACGAAAAGAACTGCAGTCGCACGAAAGTTTTATTGCGCTGGCGCAGCCAGCAGTTTCAAAGGTTAATCGGCTACTACTTTTACACAAGCAGCGACCGAATTGCCTCGCTATGAAAGCTATGCGTTTCGGCTATTCAGCTCGGCTGAGTGCAAGCGTGCAAACGATAAGCTTTTTGTTTTACATTGTTTACGTTTTAGTTCTATTTTTTCTTCATGTAAATTTCAACAACAATATACTAATAATCTACTGCTCCAACAGTTACAGTTGGTAAAGCTAGGAGGTTTTAGCCTTCATTAAACGCAGGGCAAAGGAATTCAACGATCCCATATACCTTTACATAACTTTGGTCCGACCGATTTTGGAATACGGTTCTAGTATATGGAGCCCTCAATACATTGAACAACAAAAACTGATTGCCTCAGTTGAACAGCAGGTCCTATTATTTGCTCTTCGTCATTTGAACTGGGACCCATTTAGACATTTGCCTTCTTACACTTCACGTCTAAAATTATAAACTTACAATCATTGAATCAACGCCGAATGTAGGTGCGAGTTATTTTTTTTCACAAACCGATTTCTGGTTTGGTGCACTCCGCACTTCTCTTCAGCTATATTAATTTCACAGTTCCTTCTATATTTACTCGTCCTTTTCGTCCTATTCACTTGCCAATCTGTGGATCGAACTTTGCCCTACACGAGCCCTTTCGGGTACTTTGCTCAAACACCAATTTATTATATTCTACTATATGTTTTAAAGGTTCTATTGAAATTAATTAAGGAAATATTTACCTTTTGCTTGAGTCTTTAAAATTTTGAAGTCAATCTGTCGTTTGTTTCTTTCTTTTGTTTTGTTAAGTTAAGTAACATTTATTAGTACAGTTTTAAGCAATTATTGTTAATAATAAGAATTTATATTAGATACCTATCCTTGCCTCTGTCCACCCGATTTGAGTTTGGAGCACATCACTATAAATCTCTCCATATTCGGTGAGAGATAAGGGTATGGCTTAAAATTACAGTTATTTGCTATTCTTGAAATAAATAAAAAAATATAAATATATATTATATTAAGCCGTCAGAGCAGCCTCTTGCACACTAGTGGTAGCTGTAAGGTGCGAAACCATATAAGTCGACCAAAAAGTTGCCGACTTAATTGGTTTATCTTCTCCATTTTGCACCACTTGGTCGACATGTCTCTAAAAGAAAACAAACGTTATTTAAAGCAAAAAAACTTGTATGGTTAGGTTAATCCATATTCAAACATTAGCTTAGAAATAATTATTAGCTTCAAATTCATAAATAACTAAATGTCTTTATAGGGCAGCATTAAAAACAACTCACGGATATTCATAAAGCTCGTGCTCCTTATTTAATGCGGTGATTCGATATTTAAGCTTTTTTAAAAATGATACGGCACCGGACACCTTCGGAAAGCAATCATCAGTTGGCAGTTCCTATTTAAAATTAAGTCATATTATCTGCCAGTATATGCCTGAATTATTATTAACTCACATTTACTCCTATCAACGTAAATATATTCTTGAACTCATTGAAGTCTTTCTTTACATACATTATCTCTTCTTCAAAATCGTCGACGATGATGTGCATAAAAGGCTCGATATGGTCTTTTATTATGGGTCGAAGCAAAAGAGACCCCGCCAGTAGGAGATCATGTGTATCTTCAAGCGCTTTCTCTAACTGAAATGAGACCATACGTTCCATTACATCCGTCTTGGCTTTGAAGATGAGCCGATCTTTTTGAAAATGAGAGTGTTCTGCGTCCGGGTCTATCGGGTTGTATTGAATGTTGGTCCATTCGCGGTAAATGCTGTTGTACTCTTCAAGAATTTTTTCTAATGCCGCAGTAATCTGACGACCCTTAAGACCCCCTATTACAATCTTCTCCAACTTCTGAAAGTCGCGACCTGTATTAAATAGCTCCTTCATCTCTTCCATACGGATAATAAACTTGTCTAACCGTCCGAATATTTCCTCAGGATGCCATGTCCAGTCTTGGGAATTAAAAGTCGTACCGATTTTAAATTTCTTTAGAGAATTACGGCATTCCGTATAGATATTTCTATTTGGAAGAATACGTTAAAGTAAGTTATATTTTTTAGGTCTTCTACTCACTTGTAGTAGTCAAGGTGCTGTATATTTGCTTCAACCTTTTTAAAGGCCTCGTCTACATCACCTTGAAAAATAGAATCAGGTTCAACAGTTCGGATTACGCATTCGATTACGGAATTATGAAACAAGTTAAAAAACAGAGTCATGTTGTTTAGAGTATGAAAATAACGGGAGTGACCCCAAACTAGTCCAACTGTTAACATCAATGACCGGATATCTTGCCGATTATCGTCCATGTCGTTAGACTCAAATTTGTCCATTTTTTTTTTCTAAAATAAAAAAAAATGTTTTTTTAAAACAGAAAGAGATTGTTGCACACCATTTGTAGGTATACCTATTAACTTATCTATTTGATCCAATTGGTGTTATGACAAATAAAACAGTATATTTTATTTTAATAAAATGAAAGAAAAAGATTACTTAGAGTTAAACAAATTTGTGTATTTTTGTTAAAGCTAACATATAGTATTGGACCTGGACGTTGAATCAATTTGAATCCAGCCAAATTGCTTATCCAGAAATAGGTAAGAAGGTTCATGTTATTTTTAGATTTTCTCAGTGACTAACTGTGAGATGCCCAGTACCCAGGCACCGCAATGTGGGTGAAATTCAGTGGAACATTGATATGGCTTTATGAAAATACGCAACACTGCAATAGAACAACAGTTACTAGGGACAAAAGTAGATGTTTCAAAAGTTCAACATGCATGAACATTTTTTTTATGACTTATTACTAGGTTTTTCTTAAAATGTTACCAAACGACCGCATTTTTGAAGTTATTCATTTAAAACTTTTACTTTAATCCAAAGTTAATTGTTAAGGAAACGTTGTAACTTAGTAATAAAATTAAAAAAAAAAATATATATATATATATATATTTTTTTAAATAATTCATTACCATCTTATTTAGTTTGCACGTGCGTCTTGTGCTGTCTAGTGAAATGTGGATTTTCCCAGCACCTATTTATGGGTTTACTTGGTGGGACGAATGTCGGCATTCTTGCGTCCTTGAATTTTGTTTCTTATCCCTATCTTCCTTGCTCCTTGCAAACGACGATACGAATGTGTACCTTTCTTGGTTTGATTCCATTTCTTGAGCTAGTGCCAGCGCCGTTGGCATGTCCTTCGGCTTTGCCGAAAAGACTGCGCTTGAGTCCCGAAATAAAAACACGTAGCGCATCATCCCTAAATTTATCGCATAAAACCTTTGCCGGCCAAGCTTAGTACGACAAAGTAGCTTTATTTGTGAGCAAGGTGAGCTTTTTCCCAATCTCGTCATAGTATTGTTAAAGTGAGAGGCTTCCTTGTGTCCTGCTCGATGACATGAATTTGACGCTTGTCCCTGTATGTGAAATCTAGTCGATTTATGATCACATCGAAATTCAGTACAGTGCCAAACGAGCATAGCACGGCATCAGCGGGGCCTTTTATTTTGTTTCCAATAATTATAACAGGACCCGAAACAGTTTTATAACTTTGGTAACACTAAGCGTAAACCAGATTTATATCCTTCCTCGCTTTCATTTAAAAATTCTACAGCAAACTCAGATCAGGCTATTGCTAATCTTTTTGCTAAGTTTTTTAAAACAAATTATTCTCCCTCGACCAATTTAAACCAGACATACCTTTACTCTATGCCCTGTTCAAACCTAAATTTCAGTCCTATCTTAAGCGAAAGCTCTCTTAGTCTGGATCTTCGATGTATTAAGTCAGTTTACTCACCGGGTCTCGACGGAATACCGGGCTGCGTGCTCAGGTAACTCTGTGTAACTCCCTTCTTAAATTGTTTAAATTATCTTTAGAAACTTCTGAATTTCCCCTTATTTGGAAGGAATCCTTTATTATTCCACTCCACAAAAAAGGTAGCAAATCGGATGCCAGCAACTATAGGGGTATCTCTAAGTTGTCAGCCATTCCGAAACTCTTCGAGAATGTAATTACTCCTCACTTGCAGCATTTGTGCAGATCCGTAATTTCTCCATGTCAGCATGGCTTTATGAGGCGAAGATCAACCACTACAAATCTCTTGGAACTTACCTAATTTGTTATTAGAGGGTTCCAGCACAACTTTCAAACCGATGTGATTTACACGGACTTTAGTAAAGCTTTTGACTCGGTTAATCATTCTCTTCTTGTAAGGAAGCTCGACTTAATTGGGATTCGTGTTTATCTTCTTAAATGGATTTTGAGTTATTTGTCTGACAGGACTCAAAAGGTTCTGTTTAAAAATGCTCTCTCCAAATTCCTCAGTGTCACATCTGTCGTCCCATAAGGTAGCCACTATGGCCCACTGCTATTTTCATTGTTTATTAATGACCTTCCGCTAGTTTTAACCAACCCTAGAGTACTAATGTACGCTGATGACGTTAAACTATGTGTGCAGTATAAGGACAGTTCATGCCAGTCGGATTTACAATCTGATCTTAATAATTTTTAAGCATGGTGTCGTGCTAACCTATAACATCTCAACAGCTCCAATTGCACACTGATGACATTTTCGCGAGTCTCTTCCCAGTATGCCATCTATATGCTCAATGACTGCTCTTTGGAAAGAATAACCCTTGTCGATGATCTTGGAGTCCGCCTTGATCCCACATTTCCTACATGGTTAACAAAGCCAGAGGCATGCTTGGATTAAAAGGTGGTCGAAGAAATTCGATTCCCCTTATGTAACTAAGAGCCTTTTTTGTTTCGTTAGTTCGGCCCATTTTGGAATATGGTTCTTGCGTTTGGAGTCCTAGTTTTGGAGTCCATATTAACCGCATTGAATCTGTCCAAAAAAACATTTTGCTTTTCGCCCTACGGGGCTTAACCAAGGATGCAAATCTGAGATTTCCGTCTTACTCTAGTAGACTTCTATTAATTGGTGGTGCCGTCTTTCTACATAAGCTCATTCATGGGGACGTGGAGAGTCCCTACCAGCTCAATTTCCATGTTCCCCGACTAACATCCAGATCCTATATCCCCTTAGTAATTGGTCACTGCATGAGGGAGTTTGAAATGCATGAGCCCTTTAGGGTTTTATGCGCCGATTACAACCGCCTCTACGGCTATATTGCTGGTAGTGATAGCCTTCCCAAACTTAAAACTGTTTTGCTTGTAGAATTAGCCCGTAATTTAGCTCCTTGGCAAAATCATGTATGTACATAATATGATAATAAAATTAATATATATGTGTTATTTAATAATGTTAAGAGGTTGTTGTAGAGGTTGATGGATTTAAGGAATTTGATGGTTGTTACAGAATTTATTGGCCTTAGAATTTCTTCTAGGGAATTTTGGAGGAGTTTCTTTTTGGGTTCAACGTGAATAGGACATTCTAGAAATATGTGAATTAGGGTCAAGTTTTGGTTGCAGTGTTGGCATGTAGGAGGTGGACTATGTGTCAATTTAGGATGTCCGAGACGACGTCTTATAAATTTAATGGTGTCTAATCGAGAGAATGTTTTGCTTAGGAGGTTCACATTGTTTAGTTTTTTTGGGCTAATCAGTTTGTAGTGTTGGGATGTGTGGTTCAAGATTTGGTCGTATTTGGATTTCAAATGTTCATTGATATATTTAAGAGTGTCTGGTGTGTTGTAATTTTTTTCAAATATTTATGGGAGTTTGGTTGATTCCTTAGCAGCTTTGTCTGCAAGTTCGTTTCCACTAATACCGCAATGTCCTGGTACCCATATCAGAGTAAATTTGTTTTTATATTTAAGGATTATTTTTTTTATTTCAAGTGTATAGAAGATGTTATTATTTGGATTATCTAGTGCTGTAATGGCAGAGAGGGAGTCGGTGCATATAACGAATTTTCCCTTTGTTTTTCTGCGTATCAACATGCGCAGAGGATTGCTGCTATTTCGGCAGTAAATATCAATGAATAAGGTGGGAGCATTTGCTAGGTTATGATAAAGTGTATGGAAGTTACGCTGTAGGTTACAACGTGGTCGGATTTAGAGCCGTCTGTGTATAAAAAAGAGTGGTAATTGGAGTTGTTTTATTTCTTGGTTTTATGTTGGTAGTAAACAATTGGTGGTGTGTCATATTTGACTGAGACCTGTACAGATTTGTTTATTTTGGGGTAGTTATAGGGCCATGTTGGTTTTGTTTGTTTATTAATTTATTAATCTAGATGTATCGCTTTGCAACTATTTATGGTATCTTTTATAGAAAATAATAGTTTAGGGGTACGTTTTGCTTTCGAGATTTTTTTTTATTATGTGTTCTAACAGAGTGTTGGGTAATGTGTTCTAATAGCTTGATGTTGGCTTCGTAGAGCAGATTGTTGATTGGTGATGAGCGGAAGGCCCCGAAGGCTATTCTAACAGCAGAGTGGTATATGGTTTTTATCCTGTTTAATTTTGATTTTGGTGGTCTTCCGTATAGGAACAACCCATTGTCAATTTTTAACATTATGACTGCGTTACTAACATAGATCATTTTATTAACATGACAACAAAAACTGGTGCTAGAGAGACATTTAATAATATTTAGCCTTTTGGCTATTTGTATTGTTAGTTGCTCTATATGCTAGTCCCATTTATATTTGTTAGTTAAGGTGATACCTAGTATTTTTAAGGATTTGTTGTTCTTTATGTCGAGGTTGTTAATAATTTTAAGATTGTACTTTTTTTGACGACAAATGTGTCAGTGTTTTGTTTTCGGTATACAGAGAACAGCTCCAGAGTAATTTCACCATTCTTGTATGTCAGTGAGTAGGGGAATTATGTCTAAAGTGTTATCTGTTTTTTTTTGGGTTTTTAAATATTGTATAGTCGTCAGCGTATGCGGTAAATTCAAATGATTTGTGTAGGCCTATTGTTTTATTGTAAGAGATTGCAAATAGGATAACGGAGAGTGGAGATCCTTGTGGGCTTCCATTGCCAGTGGCAGAGACTGTGTCTGCATGTTTTGGATCCGAACAGAAATTTTTCGATTGTTTAAAACGTTTGTTATGAAATTCATAATTTTTTGCCCTAATTTGCAGGTCGTAAGTTCATCTATTATGGTATGGATTCCAATTCTGTCAAATGCTTTTGAGAAATCGAGTGAGATTAAGGAGAGGTGTTTTTTTCTCGATAGGGTTGTGGTAGTCAAATAGGGCATAGAGACATAAGTCCGCGCGACATATCTCCGCCGAACTACAAACGACATATATCCGCGCGGAGTTATGTCGTTTTTAAGCGATATATCTCCGCACGGAGATATGTCGTTGGTAGTTTGGTGGAGATATGTCTTTTTAAAGCGACATAACTCCGCGCCGAAAAATAAACATAATTTCGCTCAAAAAAAGTTTAAAAAAATGTAGATGGGAAATTTATCAGTTCCTACAAAACTATTAATTAGCCCCATTGAACAAAATGTATTCCCTAAAACTTTGTCTTCTTTTAAGTTTTTTTTTTTTTTGTTAATATTAGAAATATAAGGTTTTTACATTTAGGTATTTAAGTATATATGAACACGTTACAAATTGCCACGTTCACGATTGCTGACACGTAGGACATTTTGGCTTAGTGTTTTCGTTTTCTTGATTGTGGGCAAGAATTTGTGCCCCACAATCAGAGAAAATATTAACATGGTTGCATGGGCGCAACATGACTGATTTTGGGTTAATGAGGCATACATTACATGGATTCGTTTGAACCATGGAAGAATCGGCTTGACCTTTAGTGGTGTCCATGCTGAACAAGCGAGGGTCAGCAGCTTCTCCAGGTGGTCAGCACTAATTCAAATGTACCGTTTTTACCCGGTTCCGAGGCAGCAACGAAGCCGCCATATATAGTCTGTAAAATTACTCTCCGAATAAACTTCAAAGCGAAACGACGCTTTTTTTTTTATCCAAACTCCAAGCCCACTTTTTACACCATCATTTCTTTGGGAATTCTGGGATCGCAGCTATCAGGCCCCGACGACAACATTTTGGTCCTTCACCCGAGATATTCCAGCGCCTTTGCCAAGATAAGTACGGTGCCAAATTCCCACCATATATGTATGTATCTATATATATATGTATATATATTGCTGCACTCTGTTGCCCCACTACCAAATTGTAGCCGCTTTTGCAATAATATATGAATGTATGTATGTACGTAGCTATATGCTCCTATTTATGTTGTAAATCAGCCAGGCTTACATCAAGTCCAAATTTTCCATAATAATCTATGCATGTGTATATGTGTCCATCCATATTAATCCTGTTAAGTCGCGAACATAATTACGACAATAATAATATTGCATAATTTGTAATTCATCAGTCGCAGCAATATCATATACGGCCACAATCAAGTAAAGCACCAGGTCAAGCGCATATGTGTGTTCTGCTGACGATGAAGAAGTGGAATGGGGCACTGATCTCATTTCCGCATATTCAATACGCAACATAGCAACCTATATTACTCTTTCACATTAAATTCTGTAAACATAAGCATATTTGCTAACCACTTTTTAGCTATAAATACCGTTATATTTTTACCAATAAAGTCAGTAATCGTCTTCAACTCAAAAGGCATTTTACTCTTGCACAAACCTCAGTCCACCTAGTTCAAGTACTAGTTGCGACAACTCAAAAGAAATTAGTTCATGTACTATTTGCCAGGCATCTAAGCATACACATACATAAACATTTTGGTGACCCCGACAGGAAAGTTCCGTAACTCTTGGGAACTCTTCCTGGACAATCAAAAAAACCAAAAGGAAAAGTTCCGTACCTCTTGGGAACCTTCCTGGACACAATCTAAAACCGAAAGGAAAAATTCCGTACCTCTTGGGAACCTTCCTGGACGTTTTAAAGTTTCGAAAAAATTCCTTTTGCTAGAACTCAGCTTCTAGTAAATCCCCCAAGTATATTGAACACTTGATAATTCCTTCGACCACCAACGGTTGCGAATAGGAGCGTATCCAGCTATCAAGCGAATAAAATACTCCCATCGGTCAGGAGTTAAATAAGTTTCAATATGACTACCAAGGAGGAGCAAGCAGTCACAGAGGCGTTAGACTTGCAGGAAAAGATCAGCCAAGAGATCTCGAAACTTATCCGCAACTTCAAGAAAGATTCAGCGGAAAGAAAGCTAAATCCAACTTACTACCAATCAAAGTTGGCCGCAATCGATGATGCATGGAATCGATTTGCGGATAATGATCGTAATATTCTTGAGAAATACAGGACCTCAGGATATTTGAATTTCTATAAAGACTGTCAAGAATCATATGACAAGTATAGAAATGTTATAAATGACGCAATGGCTCAAACGACGAGCCATGCCCAGGGGAACACAGACGCTGCCAGCATCCAGCAGCCTGTGAACAAGCTGATATCGGCATGTCGCCGACAAAAAGCGATAGCTGATTCAATCAATTGGGCTCTGAAAGAATTTTCGGAGACCGGAAAGACCGTAACTAGTGATTTGATAAAATCACTATGGTCTCAATCCCAAGAAATCCACTTCTCGGTTCATGAAGAATACGAGGACCCGGTCAAGGCAGGATATGACATGAAGTCTTTTCTCCGACTTGAAAGGGACATTCAAGCAGTGTTGGGAGCAAGATTAAACGCATCAAGCAATGAAGATGTGCACTTGCCCAGAGTTAGCATCCCAAAATTCGATGGTGATCTACTCAAATGGACACAATTTTTTGATTGATTCAAATGCATGGTCCATGACACTAACATGCCGACAGTACGGAAAATGTGGTATCTCAAAACCACCGTAACTGGAGAGGCAGAAAGATTGATAAGACATATAGATCTTAAAGAAGAAAATTACGGAAACGCACGGGGTATATTAGTTGACGCATATAACAATCCCCGACATGTCGCGGACACAATTCTTAACCGTTTCTTGCAACACCACACAAACAATGACGATCCAAAGTCATTGAAGGAGTTGTACATCACCACTATCGAGTCTCTAGCATCCTTAAAAGGACTAGGCATCGGTGTGTCCAGCTGGGACACAATATTGATTGCTATTATTAAGCAAAAATTGGATCTTGCTAACAAAGCTTTGTACGAACAGTCGTTAGATGGATCGAGACAACTACAAGTGCTGGAAATAGGAAAAAGAGTTCAACACTCAAGAAAGGAACAGAAAGGGCCAACGTGAACTTCCGCCAGCACTGGAAAGTTACCAAACTGTCCATTCTGTAAACGGAATCATTGGCTTTATAAATGTGATGACTTCCGCAATAAAATCATACCCGACAGACTTAATTGGGTACAAAAACAACGACTGTGCGTCAACTGTTTTAGCAGCGACCACAAGGCAAAGGAATGCCGAGGCCGTATGTGTTTTAAATGCGATAAAAAACACCATACATTGCTGCATCTTGAAACTACGTCAGGTGCAGCAACCGAGCCAAAATCTCCGTCTGTAGGTGCAGCAAGTAACAAGAGTTACAATCTGCTGGCCACAGCCAAAGTATCGGTCAAGCAAGCAATGGTCAGGTAGCAACCTTCAGAGCTTTGCTTTATTCAGGATCACAAATAAACTTGATCTCTGAACGAATGGCTTCAATGCTGTCACTTAAACTTCATGGTACGTCATTACGTATAGAAGGTATTGGAGGAAATCCAAAGACTAGCCGAGCCAGAGTTAATGTGCTCATGAAATCAATGCACAACAATTTTGCGCAACAAGTCGAAGCCTTTGTGTTACCACACATTATAGCTGATCAACCAGCTCATCAGCTAAATTCCACAGACTTACGACTCCCTCAAAATATTGATCTGGCAGATGCAAACTTTGACAAGCCTGGAAAGATTGACATGCTTATCGGAGCTGAGCACTACTATTCACTACTTTTGCCAAATCAGATGATGTTAAAGCCAGGTGGCCCAATCCTCCAAAATACAAAATTAGGTTGGATTGTCGCCGGAAAAGTAGCTGCAGAACACAACCAATCAGCAATTTGTGCAGCGGCTACAACAGATGAACAAATCGACACCCTGTTGGAACGATTTTGGACGCTGGAGAACTTAGAAACCGACAAGAAACCTCAATCACCAATAGAAGCGCATTGCGAAAAACACTTCGCAGGAAATCTCCAATTCGCAGAAGATGGAAGGTTTATTGTGAAGCTCCCGTTCTTTGAACAATCAACAGCCCTGGGGGAATCGCGGAAAATTGCAACCAACAGGTTCCTGGCACTAGAGCGCAGAACGTCACCTGAAGTCTGGAAAGGGTACGTAGAGTTTATGGAGGAATATGAAGGACTTGGACACATGAAAGAAGTGCATCCAAAGAACATACCTTCGGATCATTATTTCATCCCACACCACTGTGTGCTAAAACCCGATAGCAGCACTACAAAACTACGGGTAGTTTTTGATGCTTCCTGTAAAACCACAAGCAATAAATCATTAAACGATATATTGTATGCTGGACCCACCGTACAGAGCGATCTGTTTGCAATCTTGCTACGCTTCCGCACTCATAAGTACGTATTTACAGCCGATATAGAAAAAATGTATCGCCAGGTATGGATAAACCCTGAAAATCAATTTCATCAATTAATCGTCTGGCGAAAGAAACCATCAGACGAATTAAAATATTATCGACTTAAAACCGTAACTTACGGTACAACATCAGCCCCGTTTCTAGCCGCCACATGCTTAGATTACTTGGCTGAGAGGGCCAGAAAACATTTACCACTTGGATCATCAGTCCTCAAACATGACTTTTATGTCGACGACTGTCTGACAGGAGCAAATAGCATCCCAAAAGCAGTTCAAATACAACAAGAATTAAACAAAATACTTCTACCATCTGGATTCAAGCTCCGTAAATGGTGCTCCAACAACAACGAGTTTCTGACTCAGATTCCAAAGGAAGACATTGTCAACCACGTTAAATTAGATGAAACACTACAATACTACAGTGTTAAAACGTTGGGTCTGCTTTGGATACCACATAAAGATCAATTATGTGGGCGATCCCAAAAAAATGAAGCGTCTATTATCACCAAACTAGTGGTAAGCTCAGAAGCATCACAGATATTTGATCCACTTGGACTATTTGCCCCCGTTGTGGTAAAAGCCAAGATATTTATGCAAGCCCTGTGGGAACTAAAGATGGGCTGGGACGACGAGCTTCCTCAACTGCTTCAGAATGAGTGGAGCTCCAACAGCAAAACAAACACTACCGCGCCTAGAACTATGCGCCGCAGTCTTGGGAGCAGAACTAACCCACAGGGTGCGTAAAGACTTACGGATACCTAACGGAAGGGTTCCTGGATATCTATGGTCAGATTCGACTGTGGTTCTGTCCTGGATAAACGCATCAGCGTCGTCATACTATACGTTCGTGGCAAATCGAATCGCAAAAATTCAAGCTGTTTCAGACCAATCTCAATGGCGTCACGTGTCATCGGCTAATAATCCAGCAGATGTACTATCAAGAGGAATTGCCGCCAGTAAATTAGCGGAACACAACCTCTGGCTATATGGACCCCTATTCCTACATGGCTCTCGCGACAAGTGGTCTAAAGTACCAACCATCACTCCCAGCGATCTGGAACGCAAGTCTAAACAAGTTAGCCTGCCAACTTGTCAAGATGAGCTTGGCAGCGTACTTTACAAGTGCAATCACAGCAACTCCTTTAATAAACTACAACGTATTGTAGCGTATATGATGCGGTTCTGCAACAAGAAATACAGAGCACCCACAACCACATTGTGTGTCGGTGAATTAGCTAATGCAAGGACCATCATCCTGCGGACCATTCAGCAAATTGACTTCAGTAGCAAGTACAAACAACTTCGTATTCACAAAACGGTGGACAAAAAGAGCTCGATCGTATCCCTGTCTCCTATAATCGGAAATGACGGACTGATCAGGGTCGGAGGTAGATTGGAAGAATCTAACCTTCCATATAACGCAAAGCATCAAATTTTGCTTCCATACAACGATTCTCTCGTTAGGATTCTGTTGCGAGAAATGCACGAAGAGAACATGCATTGCGGGGCTCAATCACTGAGAGCCATTGCCAGACAACAATATTGGATTCTGAATGATAAAACAATGGCACGGAGCATTATTCACAGCTGTGTCAGATGTACACGAGCACGGCCCAAATTAATGCAACAAATCTTGGGCAATCTACCAGCTGACCGAGTAACACAGGCTCGCCCATTCTTTAACTCTGGTGTTGACTATTATGGACCAATTTGGATTCACCACAAGATCCGTGGAAAGAGACCCGAGGCATACATTGCAGTTTTCTGCTGTTTTGCTACGAAGGCAGTACATCTAGAGCTAGTCAGTGACTTATCAACAGATGCATTTTTAGCTGCTCTTCGACGGTTCTTGGGTCGACGTGGAAAATGTCAGACCATTCATTGCGACAATGCAACAAATTTTGTCGGTGCCAACAATCAGTTGAAGGCGTTAGAAGAAGCTATCTTTACCGACAGAGCTCAAGCGCAGATCATAAACCATTGCAATAAAAGGCAAGTGGAATTCAAATTCATACCGCCCCGAGCCCCATCTTTTGGCGGCCTTTGGGAAGCTGCGGTAAAATCAGCGAAGCGGTTGCTGGTATCAGTCACAGCCACAGCTTCGTTAACATTTGAGGAGCTAAACACCGTAATCGTGGAAGTCGAAGCCATCCTCAACTCTCGACCTCTGACACCAATGTCGTCTGAACCAACTGACACATCAGCTCTGACTCCTGGTCATTTTCTGATTGGGGAACCATTGACGGCTCCTCCCGATGCAAATCTCGCTTCACCCGGGAAAACGTTAGTGAAGAGATGGGAATTAGTGTCCAGGCTAAAGCAAATGTTCTGGGATCAATGGTCTATGGAGTATTTACAAGAGCTCCAAATGCGAAATAAGTGGAAAACCATGTCACAAGACGTGAAGGAAGGACTACTAGTACTAGTCAAGGAAGACAACGTACCGGTGATGAGCTGGCCGATGGGACGAATAGTGAAGACATATCCCGGTAAGGACAGCCATGTCCGAGTAGTAGATGTGAAGACTGCATCTGGGATCTTTAAACGACCAGTAACTCGTCTTGCTCCACTATTAAAAGAATATGAAGCCATCAAACGTCCTCACAGCGCCATCGAAGATACGACGCCAGCTGAAGAAATACCAACACAAAAGAGGAAGGTGTCAGTTCCGATTCTTCCGACGTTGCTCGCAATGCTACTCATTCTGCCACTAGCAATGGGACAACAAGCAAGTGTCACACATTTCGCAAATCAGCCAGGAATATTCTATGAGCGAATTGGGACCTCAAGAATGGCGATCTCATAATGGAATATCATCGTGTACTACGACTTGCAGCCATATAGGAGTGATATGACAGTGTTGAATGCCGGCATAACTGAACTTAAACACAAGTGTTCAGAATTACGAAACATCAATGCCTGTAACTCTATATATGCGCATTTTCAACATTTAAACACCGAGTTACAATCTGGAAATGAGCTGATTAACCACTCACGGCAGCGCAGATCACCGCTGAATATAGTCGGTAACGTGGCGAATTCATTGTTTGGCGTGCTTGACTCCAGATACGCTGAAGATATGTCCAAGGTCATAAATGACGTCAAATCTAACGAAGACATATTGATGATGCTATTGAAAAATCAAACTTCAATTCTGGATTCCACTATTAATATAGTGAGGAAAGGCGGTTCAGCCACCAACGATCGCATCCGAAACATAGAGCGACAAATAGATGCTCTCAACAAGGAACGAAGAAAATATCAAGGCGATTACTTGCAACAAGCATTCATGGTTTTAACAGCCCAGCTAACTCTACTGGCAACTGGAATGCAACGAATGCAAACTGAGATAGCCAACGTACTCACCGACATTCGCCATCGAACAATTAGCCCCATTCTTGTGTTTCCTAAACAGTTGAGGGATCAACTCGATCAGATTAGGGAGCATATCCCGCCGGATCAACAGCTGCCAGTATCATCCAATGATGTTATTCAACTATATAGAATCATGCATGCCGAGGGAACAACCACCACGGACCATGTTGTCTTCAAAATAACCATACCGTTAGTGTCCACGGCACAGCAAGAAGTCTTTAGCATCATCCCCATCCCAGTATGGAAGGATGGGAACTGGCATGAATTCAATCTTAAAACAGAGATCATAACTGTCAATGCCCATAGAGATCAGTTCATGTGACTAACTAAGGACAAGCTTGATCAGTGTCTTCAACTACCAAATGATGAGCACATATGCATCAATCATCAAGCTACGTTTAGCGTGGATAATCGATGTGAATTTCAGTTATTCAATAACAAGACTGAAACAATATGTGAGATGGTTCAAACGAAGGCCGATCTAATATGGTCAGCAACACATCAACAAAACAGATGGATGTTTGCAACCCACAGTCGAATCGAACTTCAAGCTGTGTGCAAGGGAATTCCGTCTACAATACACATTGATGGAACTGGTTTGTTATCACTTGTTATCTTGGGCAATCTACCAGCTGACCGAGTAACACAGGCTCGCCCATTCTTTAACTCTGGTGTTGACTATTATGGACCAATTTGGATTCACCACAAGATCCGTGGAAAGAGACCCGAGGCATACATTGCAGTTTTCTGCTGTTTTGCTACGAAGGCAGTACATCTAGAGCTAGTCAGTGACTTATCAACAGATGCATTTTTAGCTGCTCTTCGACGGTTCTTGGGTCGACGTGGAAAATGTCAGACCATTCATTGCGACAATGCAACAAATTTTGTCGGTGCCAACAATCAGTTGAAGGCGTTAGAAGAAGCTATCTTTACCGACAGAGCTCAAGCGCAGATCATAAACCATTGCAATAAAAGGCAAGTGGAATTCAAATTCATACCGCCCCGAGCCCCATCTTTTGGCGGCCTTTGGGAAGCTGCGGTAAAATCAGCGAAGCGGTTGCTGGTATCAGTCACAGCCACAGCTTCGTTAACATTTGAGGAGCTAAACACCGTAATCGTGGAAGTCGAAGCCATCCTCAACTCTCGACCTCTGACACCAATGTCGTCTGACCCAACTGACACATCAGCTCTGACTCCTGGTCATTTTCTGATTGGGGAACCATTGACGGCTCCTCCCGATGCAAATCTCGCTTCACCCGGGAAAACGTTAGTGAAGAGATGGGAATTAGTGTCCAGGCTAAAGCAAATGTTCTGGGATCAATGGTCTATGGAGTATTTACAAGAGCTCCAAATGCGAAATAAGTGGAAAACCATGTCACAAGACGTGAAGGAAGGACTACTAGTACTAGTCAAGGAAGACAACGTACCGGTGATGAGCTGCCCGATGGGACGAATAGTGAAGACATATCCCGGTAAGGACAGCCATGTCCGAGTAGTAGATGTGAAGACTGCATCTGGGATCTTTAAACGACCAGTAACTCGTCTTGCTCCACTATTAAAAGAATATGAAGCCATCAAACGTCCTCACAGCGCCATCGAAGATACGACGCCAGCTAAAGAAATACCAACACAAAAGAGGAAGGTGTCAGTTCCGATTCTTCCGACGTTGCTCGCAATGCTACTCATTCTGCCACTAGCAATGGGACAACAAGCAAGTGTCACACATTTCGCAAATAAGCCAGGAATATTCTATGAGCGAATTGGGACCTCAAGAATGGCGATCTCATAATGGAATATCATCGTGTACTACGACTTGCAGCCATATAGGAGTGATATGACAGTGTTGAATGCCGGCATAACTGAACTTAAACACAAGTGTTCAGAATTACGAAACATCAATGCCTGTAACTCTATATATGCGCATTTTCAACATTTAAACACCGAGTTACAATCTGGAAATGAGCTGATTAACCACTCACGGCAGCGCAGATCACCGCTGAATATAGTCGGTAACGTGGCGAATTCATTGTTTGGCGTGCTTGACTCCAGATACGCTGAAGATATGTCCAAGGTCATAAATGACGTCAAATCTAACGAAGACATATTGATGATGCTATTGAAAAATCAAACTTCAATTCTGGATTCCACTATTAATATAGTGAGGAAAGGCGGTTCAGCCACCAACGATCGCATCCGAAACATAGAGCGACAAATAGATGCTCTCAACAAGGAACGAGGAAAATATCAAGGCGATTACTTGCAACAAGCATTCATGGTTTTAACAGCCCAGCTAACTCTACTGGCAACTGGAATGCAACGAATGCAAACTGAGATAGCCAACGTACTCACCGACATTCGCCATCGAACAATTAGCCCCATTCTTGTGTTTCCTAAACAGTTGAGGGATCAACTCGATCAGATTAGGGAGCATATCCCGCCGGATCAACAGCTGCCAGTATCATCCAATGATGTTATTCAACTATATAGAATCATGCATGCCGAGGGAACAACCACCACGGACCATGTTGTCTTCAAAATAACCATACCGTTAGTGTCCACGGCACAGCAAGAAGTCTTTAGCATCATCCCCATCCCAGTATGGAAGGATGGGAACTGGCATGAATTCAATCTTAAAACAGAGATCATAACTGTCAATGCCCATAGAGATCAGTTCATGTGACTAACTAAGGACAAGCTTGATCAGTGTCTTCAACTACCAAATGATGAGCACATATGCATCAATCATCAAGCTACGTTTAGCGTGGATAATCGATGTGAATTTCAGTTATTCAATAACAAGACTGAAACAATATGTGAGATGGTTCAAACGAAGGCCGATCTAATATGGTCAGCAACACATCAACAAAACAGATGGATGTTTGCAACCCACAGTCGAATCGAACTTCAAGCTGTGTGCAAGGGAATTCCGTCTACAATACACATTGATGGAACTGGTTTGTTATCACTTGCTTCAGGTTGCACTGCGCGCAACTCAAAAATCAGTGTTAGCACATTCAGCACTCAGATCAGCGAGACAAAATCAACATATGTCCGCTTTGGCAACATCACCCAGATCAACGTAGAAGAGACATCAAAACCAGTTGGAGAAGCTACAACCAAGGTAGCCGATGCCGAACTAGCCGAATTAGATGTCCTACAACAGCAGCTGGCCAAACTGAAGGATGCAAAATGGGATAATAAAGTCAGCACTGTCCATCATCATCAAATAGCGGCTTACGTGGCCCTAGCAGTATCAATTATTTTAATCATAACAATTGGTATAAGACAACGACACAGCAATTGGAAACCACGACGACGAAGTTCCAAGCCCCGGACAACGAGTGAGCAGCCAACACCCGAACCTGCCCCACGGAGTTTTGCGTTCAACATCAGTGACGGTTGAACACCCGTTCAACGGCCGGGAGAATGTTAAGTCGCGAACATAATTACGACAATAATAATATTGCATAATTTGTAATTCATCAGTCGCAGCAATATCATATACGGCCACAATAAAGTAAAGCACCAGGTCAAGCGCATATGTGTATTTTGCTTACGATGAAGAAGTGGAATGGGGCACTGATCTCATTTCCGCATATTCAATACGCAACATAGCAACCTATATTACTCTGTCACATTAAATTCTGTAAACATAAGCATATTTGTTAACCACTTTTTAGCTATAAATACCGTTATATTTTTACCAATAAAGTCAGTAATCGTCTTCAACTCAAAAGGCATTTTACTCTTGCACAAACCTCAGTCCACCTAGTTCAAGTACTAGTTGCGACAACTCAAAGGCAATTAGTTCATGTTCTATTTGCCAGGCATCTAAGACTCCTTACACATACATAAACAAATCGTAAGCTTGTCCACATAAGCTTTCATCAAACCTGCAATCCATACATAAAAAGTCAAAAAGTCTACATACACACATAGGCTTTCATCACTAACCATACAACATATAGACTACCCATTTCATACAACGAAAATGAACACAAAAATTTCTTAGCGACAGGCCCCAGAGCTGTTCGCGACGGGCCCCGAGGCTTCGTGTGCGCTGTTCGGGCTGTTAGCGACAGGCCCCGTAGCTTCGTGTGCGCTCGGATATTTCGCTCTCTCATTCTTATGCTCGCACACTGATTGCGAGGGTTCAGTCGCAGAGTGGCGCATCTTGAGAAGGTTGATCTGCGCTTGAATTCATCTTTATATGTATGCGTGTTCATGTATTCACGTACACGTGTGCATGTGTGCGATCATTTCATTTCGGCCCAGCAAGGATATTTGGTCTTTTGCTACTTTTCATACTAGGTGCCCTAACAATATGGGCATATTCACTTTTGGGTTAATGATAAAAATAAGAATGTTATATGTTATAATATATTTCTTAATGTTTCAGCATACATTTCATATTTGTTTACAAATTCAAATCAGTGGCAGCAGTGAAATGTTTTGCATTTATATATGTATTTGAATGAATAAAAATCCATATACTGAGATAGGAACAGGGCATATTGCAGTCGGTGTCACTTAAAACATCGATCGCTCTTATGGTGTAGAGAAATCAAATCAGCTGTTATTGTTGTTCTGCGAGCGGATGGTGCCTGCATACCCTACCGACGGTTGCTTTTTAGGGGAGCGGGCAGAAACAAAAACAGATGTTTGGCTTTGTTTTGTTTACATTTTTAGGACACTTGTTATGAATTTGGTTTATTTTTGTTATTTATTTTATTTCTAGTTGTACATATTTTTATGTATGTTTGTTTTTGAATATTATTTATATTTTCTTTATTTAAATGTCGCCGCTCGAATTAGTTACCTATAAATATACATACATACATATACACCTGTGTTACATAGTAGTTTTTAAACTTTTTCAAAAATTAAAAGAAATTAATTTAGATAAAATTTCTAAAATACTTTTTATATTTTTGTCAAGGTAAATGGAACAATATACAATAATACCAATATTTGTTAATATTTTTACCTGTGTTTACAAAAATACCTGTGTTTACAAAAATATGATCTACGAACATACATATGTCCATTGCTTGCGGGTGTTCATAGATCGGCGGCATAAAAAAGGGAGTGAAATCCCATCTACAACATTTGTACAGATTGTTCATCCTCGTGTCATTTCACAACAACCACAAAAAAACCCAAACAAATAAAAACAAACTTTACATCAGCAAAAATTGCGTACATAGCTCCTGCTGGACCGGCAAGTAGGAACCGGCTGCTAACTTGGTCGCCGCAGCCAAAACACAACCACAAAACAAAAAAAAAAGTGAAACAAACACAACAAAAAGTTAAACAAATACAAAAATTAAAAAAGCAGCGTTTATATTTTCTCATATTCTTTATTTGTTTACATATTACGCTAAGGTAGCAACGACAATCATACGCGGTTGAGTCGGGTAGAGAGCCGTTCACACTTGCATTACTTTTTGTATTTATTTTTTCAATAAGAAGTTTCTGTGTGGGGTTTTTTTTCTTTTTTGGTTGTACGATCTTCAACTAATTTTTGCATCGCGATATCCAGTGTACCTGTATCGTCCAAATCGATTACATCCATTTCGATTATTTTTGGTACGCTTGATCCAGCGTCCAAGTTTATTTATTATTTTTATTTATTTTTTCCAAATCGATGAACATTTCGAATACTTCCTTAAGTTTTTTGTCCAGCGCCCCGTAGTGATTTTAAATCGATAACATCATTTTCGATTATTTTTCATTTATTTATTCCAACTCGATTACATATAAATATATATATTTTTTTCCTATTTTTTATTTCCTCTCGATCAAGTTGTGTTTTTTATGCGCCTAAGCGCCGTCCAAGTCGATAGACTACCTCACGCCTTTTCAGTCTTCGGCTTCAACGAGAGCTTAATATGCCAATTGGCGACGGTAAGGAGGCAAAAACCCTTTTGACCATTTCTAAGGCAGAAGCGTCTCACCGAGTCAGGGCGAAGAGCGAATCCGCTATGCCTTTCAAAAGCGAAAATCCCACTAGAAGCCGAAGTCCATCGACAAGCACAACTCCACTTAAAGCCACGAGCACGTCGCTCCAAGTGCCACGGTCGATACCATCTAGAAAATCGGAAAAATCAGTCGTGTCACCCCACTTTACTAGAGCAACTGGGAAAATGGCTCAATCTGAAGGGGACAAGGCCTTGATGAAATTCATGACCATAACGGATAGGGTGGGTCAGTTCGAAGCCAGAATCAACACCCCCGCTGACACAAGTCCGTCCATCCACACGAGTAGGGTTCGACTCGAGCAGATCAGGGCCCTCTGGGACAAGGTTGAAAAGGAATACGAGACGTGTTCCGAAGTTCTGTCTAGTCTAAACTGCACAGATACAATAACAGTCATGCAGTCCAAGTATGATTACTGTTATACCGTTTACGAGCGGTGCGCAGCAAGCCTCAACGAGATTAATGAAGATTCACGCCCGCAACAGCCTGTTCAGGCCTCCAATCTGGCGCCGTCGCAGGGGGGTGTCGTTTACCCCCAGTCGAGTGCGAAGTTTTCAATGGCGACTATATTCAATGGCCCACATTTCGGGACCTTTTTTCCGCCATCTATATACGTAATCCTCGGCTTTCAGAAGTTGAGAAACTTTTCCATCTCAATTCAATAACTAGTGGTGAAGCCAAATCCATTGTTGCCTTATCTAACCTTAATGATGGGTTGAATCAGCGTGGAGAAACTTGCAAAATCGGTTTGAGAATAAGAGGCTGTTGACTAGCAACAGTCAATTGAAGATTTTGTTCAATTTACCGTGTGTTACACAGGATTGCGGCAAGTCCTTGAAGCATTTAGAGAGCATCGTCCAAGGGTGTTTAACGGCCTTGAATATAGCTAAAATCAAGACCACTAATTGGGATTGCCTTCTTGTTTTTCTGTGTTCCTCCAAGTTGCCGAAGCTAACGCTGTCTCTATGGGAACAGTCCCTTATCAGTAAGTCTGACTTTCCACTCTGGGCTGAATTCAAAGCCTTCTTAAAGGATCGTCATCGAACGCTCGAGGCGATTGAAGAGTTTAAGTCAAACGCGAACGCTCAATCCAGACCACTGCGGGCTGACAATAGCTCGCGGTCGATCCAGACCTTTGAAAATAGGGTTACAGTAAATTCACCATCCTGTAAACTCTGTAAGCAAGAAAACCATCCTATCCGGATATGTTGGCTATTCGGACGAATGTCAGTCGCAGATCGGGAGAAGTACGTAAAACAGCAAAAGTTGGGCTTAAACTGTTTTGCAAGAGCGCATCTGCTCAGGGACTGCACCAGCACGCATAACTGAAATTTTCCATTTGGGCATTAGATACTCAGCATGGGCACTCATTGACTCGGGCTCCGAGGCAACTTTTATCTCTGAACGGTTGTTCAACTTGATTAAGTTGCCTTCCAATATTTGCGGGACGCTCCTTGGTCAAGAGACCATATTCGGATGGATTTTTTGTGGTTCTATCGCAACGAGTCCCACAAGCAGAATCTTTTCCTTTTCATCCCAATTAGCTGTCACCGAGTCCAAACTAGACAGCATTCCCACAAGGTTTTGTGAGGTGGAGGATGTTCCAGTGAAGCTAGTCGAGGAATCCACCTCGGTTTGCGAGGAAAACTTTATCCAATCAACCAAATGAAATGAGGATGTTAGGTACGTTGTTTCATTTCCCTTTAAGGAGCCGGACAACATGAATCTGGGACATTCCAGACCCATTGCATTGGCTCCGTTCCTCCGGAACGATATTCGATTGGAAAAAGACGTTTCATTAAAGGAGCAGTACGACTCAGTCGTTAAAGAGTATTTAGATTTATGCACCAAGTCTCTCCGAACGATTTCAGCAATTTTTATTTGCCTCATCACGCTGTGTTCAAACCAGATAGCACCACGACGAAAGTTCGCGTCATGTTCAACGCTTCCAATCCCTCATCAAACGGGAACAGCCACAATGATATCCTTCATGCGGGGCCGAAACTGCAGTCCGATTTTACTATCCAGATTCTAAAATGGCGATTCTATAAGTTTGTGTTTAATGCTGACATCACAAAGATGTACAGACAAATTCGGGTCAATCCTAATCATACGCGCTTCAAGAGAATCCTTTTCCTTAACACAAACGGAGAGCTTCGTGACTATGAGCTCGATACAGTCACCTTTGGCATAACCTGTGCGCCTTTCCTAGCTATCCGCGTGCTACAACAGTTGGCTCAGGACATCGGACGCCAATATCCTTTGGCAAGTGACATCATTTCGAACTTCATGTACGTCGACGACGGGCTAGCTGGTGCTCACATTTAGCAGTCCGCAGTTTTAGCCATTAAAGAGCTTCGGCTGGCTCTCGAGAGTACCAGTTATCCACTGCGCAAGTGGACCTCAAACGAAAAGAGACTCCTAGTAGCGATTCCAACGGAACACTTGGTGAGTGCAGACTTCCTTGAACTGGAAGATGCCAGCACGGCGAAGACTATGGGGATCTGTTGGCAAGCTACATCCGATAGTTTCTTTTTTATTCCAATGGTGATTCCCCTCCAAACGGTCTACACAAAACGAGAGCTTTTATCTCAGATAGCCAAGCTTTTCGACCCAGTAGGCTGGTTATCGCCTTTCGTAATCCGAGCCAAGATTTTCATGCCGGAAATTTGGCTGCGGGAGCTGAGCTGGGATCCGCCGCTCCCCATCGACCTCATAACCAAGTGGTAAGAGTTCCCAAAAGGGTATCCAATCCTGAGGGAAATTCGTATTCCGAGATGGGTGCCTTTCCAGGCAGCAGCCAAGTTGCAGTACCATGCGTTTTGCGATGCGTCACAGGACGCATATGGGGCTGCCATTTTCGTCCGAGTTGAAACGACTGACGCTTGTTATACCCATTTGCTGACATCCAAAACCCGAGTCGCTCCAGTCAGGTCCATCTCCATACCCCGTTTGGAATTGTGCGGAGAGGTGCTGCTCACAGCAGCAGAAATTTCCGAAATGCCTCCAAATACCTATGACATTTTTTACTGGACCGACTCTACCATAGTTCTTGCATGGCTAGGTAAGCCAGCGTGCACCTGGACGACATTCGTGGCCAATAGGGTCGCGAAGATCGAACAACGCACCAACAAAAGCAAATGGGGTCATGTACGATCCGAAGACAATCCAGCTGATCTGGCAAGCCGGGGCGTCTCACCCCAAGAGCTTAGGGACAGCACACTTTGGTGGCACGGACCGGCTTGGTTGCCACTCAAGCAGGAGCACTGGCCGAGCGAATCACCAGGCCATCCGGAAACTGAGCTTGAGCAACGCCCCATCAAATATCATAGCGTCACATTGCCCCCAGTAGACGATATCCTGGAGCGTTTTTCAACCTTCGACAGAGCTCTGCGGGTTCTAGCTTACGCGATCCGGTTTGCGAAAAGGTGCCAAAATAAAGGTATAGCTCCATCAACCGAACTCACTGCGGCGGAATTGTCCGACGTGCAAGAGAGGTTAATTGTGTTCACCCAAAAGAATGAGTTTCCCGTTGAATATCAGGCCTTGAGCAACAAGCTGCAAATTCCATCCTCAAGCACTATTTCTAACCTAAACCCCTTTCTCGACGGAAACGGGGTCTTGAGGGCAAGCGGCCGACTACAAGCATCTGAGATGCTCAGTTATGATTAAAAACATCCGATCATCATCCCAGCACGGTGTAGGTTCGCGAAACTACAAGTCCTGTTTACCCATCGCATATCCTTGCATGGGGGAATCAGTTAATGGTGCGGCTGATTCGTTCCAGATTCTGGATCCCTAAGCTTCAGACGTTGGTTAAGCAAACAATTCACTCTTGTCGAGTTTGTGTCATACACAAGAAAAACCTTCAAAGGCAGTTGATGGGGAATCTCCCCCGATCGAGATCCACTTTCTCCAGGCCTTTCACTCATACAGGCATGGATTTTGCGGGACCATTTGACATCAAGAGTTATGTCGGTCGAGCCTGCAAAATCACTAAGGGATACGTCTGTGTCTTTGTATGTTTCAGTACCAGGGCTATTCATCTCGAAGCGACATCGGACTTGACGACAGAGAAATTTTTGGCGGCTTTCTCCCGGTTTTCCTCTCGGCGTGGTTGTCTACGTCTACTCTGACAACGGAAGAACGTTTGTCGGAGCCTGCAAGTCCTTATCCAGAGACTTCATAGAATCAACAAGAGCATTGGTTCTATCCAAGCACAGTCTTTAGAACTTGACCTGGCATTTTAACCCTCCTGGCGCACCTCATATGGGAGGGCTCTGGGAGGCGGGGGTGAAAAGCTTCAAATCTCATTTCTACAAGCACACAGCCGCAGGGAAGTACACCTTCGAAGAACTGGCTACCCTCCTTGCGAAAATTGAGGCCTGTTTGAACTCCAGGCCTATTTCGCCAATGTCCGAAGACCCCACAGACCTTGTGGCTCTTAGTCCGGGGCATTTTCTAATCGGTGGGCCACTTCTGGCGGCATCTGAGCCTGAGATTGAAGAAAACCCAAGCTCCATAATCAATCGGTGGCGAAAGTTGAAAGCCCTGCATCAGCAGTTCTGTGTGCGTTGGAAGGAGGAATACCTGAAGGAGCTCCACAAAAGGAACAAATGGAAATTCCCATCACGAGATCTGAAGGTCGGAGACATTGTCGTGATTAAAGAGGAGAACTTGCCATCCAACGAATGGCGGCTTGGGCGTATCCAACTGGTCTGCCCTGGCGTAGACGGCAAGGTCAGAGTAGCAGACGTGCTTACAACACTGGGCGTCATCAGACGGCCATTAACAAAGATGATTCAGCTCCCAATGGACGGCCCCGTTGATCAAAGTGACTCCTCAACAAGTTAATCCTTCCAACTGACATCTCGTTAGTCCTATCTTGATGTCATCCCACGTAGTTATGTGTTTTCGTCCATGTGTCTTGATCATCTCCATCCACAACACTTCATCTTTTTTTCCTCTTCCGAGGGGGGGGGAGAATGTTCATGCTGAACAAGCGAGGGTCAGCAGCCTCTCCAGGTGGTCAGCACTAATTCAAATGTTCCGTTTTTACCCGGTTCCGAGGCAGCAACGAAGCCGCCATATATAGTCTGTAAAATTACTCTCCGAATAAACCCCAAAGCGAAACGACGCTTTTTTTTTATCCAAACTCCAGGCCCACTTTTTACACCATCATTTCTTTGGGAATTCTGGGATCGCAGCTATCAGGCCCCGACGACAACAAGTGGATTCATTCGACGAGAGTGAAGATGTGGAAGTCTTAAGTTCGGATACCATTTCCGACAAATTTGGTGCAGTATCCACACTATCGAATAGATCTTCTTTAGAAAATCTGTAATTTAGAGAAACGGTGCGTGTCAAAAAGCCCTGTATGTCGATTTCTCCCTTGTCAAATATATCCATTGCATCCATAATTTTTTGAGAACGATCCTGAGGTCAAAAATTAATATTAAAGTTATTTTATGAGTTTAAATAAAGTTTGTATATACGTACATTGATTTAATGGCGCCGGGTTACCGATGCCACCGTTTTGAAAACGCAAAACAAACTCGCGACTATTCGGCGTCAATGATGCATTGAATAAATTTAAAGAAGTGTCCCTTTCCCTTAAATTTGTTGCTCAAATTCTAATTGTATGCTTCAACAGAGCTTGTGGTTCTTGTCGAACGTTTAAACACAGATATATTTTTAGGTCCTTCCTATTGAAAGATAAAAGACTGAAATTAATTAATAAAAATATATTTTGAATATAAAATTACCTTTTCAAGCCACTGCTTCATAAAATATTTAAAAAATGAAGAAAACACCTTTTTGTTCAAAGCAGTTGCTCGAACTTCAATCCTTCAATCCTTCGACAATTTTGTTATCCGGTAGAAGAGGTAAATATAGAAACTTCATAAACAAGATGTAAGCTTGCTTATTGCATTTTAGCTCTGTCTCAAAACCGACTGATTTTTTGGCGTTTCTTTTGCATGCTTGGGTAAAATGGAACCAGCAAGAATAAAAGTTCATGTTTGGATGCAAACTTTTTAAAGCATTGCTCTTTTATAATCGGAAATAAATGATGCACCATTTAAGCAGCAAATGTTCGAATCAACATATGTAAATAAATGTTGGTAACAGAGCTCCGTTTTGTGCGTCATCAAAACAAAGAGAAAAGGCGTTATCTAAATTAGAAAAAATGGTTACTACTATATTAAATAAAATAAATAAAAATAATTACCTTTCGCAAATGTTTAATGTAAATTATTAAGAGTTGCTTAATGTCTCCGATAGGGCACACGTTAAAAGTAGCATCAATTAAAAAATGTCTATTTTGCTCCTCAACATTGGGTTGCATCAAGGTGATGACCTTGTCAGATGCGAATATGCAATATGCAAATGATATTGACGAATATAATTTTTTGAAAAAAGCTTTCGGATTGTTTTCCTTGGTCGTTCCATAAGTATGCATGATGTTTTCATCCTGAAAAGCTTTTTGGACATCCTCTGGAGTACTTGGCGACTTGGGAAGATATGGTTGCTTTTTTCGTTTGAGAGTTCGTTTTACTTTGTGATCCTAATTTATTTATACGCCGTTAGATTTTTGCACTTTTAGTAATATATGTATAGTAGATATTCCGTTAGACGTCGCACTGAGATGTGCAGACATGATTGTTGTATATCTGCATATGTGTATAACGATATAAGTTAACAACGAACTCCCAGGTTAGGATGAGCAGACCTATTTTTTATTACCTTTATTAATATTAATCATTTTATTACCCATCATTTATTAATATTAAGCACTTTTATTATTATTACTATTCCACTCATGTATGGTCCACCCGAAATTGGGTCCACCCTAGTTGGCCCGAGAGCTGAGCCAACATATTGTGCCCTTATGGGCCGAGGCTTTGTCCCATTGGCTAGCAGCGATCGTATGACTTCTGCAAAATGTGCATGGTCAGCGGTCTGCCACGGGCATCCGGTCATGCATGAGCTTTTGTCAGTTCTTAAGTTCAGTTCATATTTTATATTCAATAAATCAAGAGCACCAGCTCCTATTAATGAAACTCCGGCACTTAGCCGTTAAACCTTTTATTTACTGATATACCGGCTGAGTCTCTAGGCCAGCGGTATCGAAGGGTAGTTCCCTTCCATCCTAATCTCCCTACTTCATCATAGGAGTAGACGGCCCACCGGCTACCAATTATTGGAGACAGCGGCGAGGGACCCCACATCGGCTGTACCCCTCCCCTCACACTCATTAACTGGCGCCCAACTACTCTTCGAACCTACCCTGAAGATCATAAAATATAAGTGACTGTGCGCCCAAGATAGCGCAAGGTTGTGATACTGTAATAAATAAATAAAATAAATGAAGTGTGCCTGTGAGTTCTGCACACCTAACCAGTAAAAATTCCATACAGTGTAAAATCCCGATATATATATTTCTTTGCATTTTTGGTGTGGCGATTATGCCCCTCACTTTTCCCTCGGAGCATTCTGTGAATTTACTTAATTTGCATGTGTCTAATTTTAAATAAAAAAAACATAGGAATTTTGTGTCCAGTGTATCTGTGTGTTTGCTAAGCCTGTGCTTCGCTCCAACCATTTCCCAACTGGAATTTTTCTTGGGATGTATAATTCAGCGTTTTTATTGTGATGTTTTCTCTAAAATTCGTTATACTTCACCCACTGTGTAGTGACTCCTCTAAAATACTGTCCGTTGTCGCCAGACCCTGACTTAGCTACAAGTGTTGGCCAACTAAAAGCTGTGCGCGAAACGCAAATTTTACCTTTATTTGCCACCCATATTAGTGCCAATTATTTCTCTCAGCTCCGTTTGCGGCCGATGAATTGGGAATATAGGGAAGTGAAACAAGAAGTGAACAGTAACTATAGTGAAGAGATCGGATTTTGCCCCGCAGTGAGACAACCAAACTCATCAGAAATGAATGCAAATTGGCCCAAGCGCTCATAACAAATGCCGTCAACGCTGCGCTAACCGCACAGGAGCAGCGCTGGCGAGCAGAAATTGAATTAGTTAGAAACCAGGTCAGCTCGTTAACTGTGCAGGCACCCCAAGAAAGGGAACGCCGGACCCCAACATAAAGTGCGACGTCAAGTTAGACATCGTGAAATCGCTCCCAACTTTTAGTGGCAGCCACGATGAATACGTGTCTTGGAAGCAGGCCGCATCGGATGCGTACGAGGTATTAAAAAGATACAAGGGCAGCGAGGCCCATTATGAAGCAGTGGTCATTATTAAAAACAAAATTTGTGGTAACGCACGAACGCTCCTCACGTCACATAATACTGTTCTAAATTTCGATGCAATTCTGGCGGCTGGATTGCACATACGCGGACAAAACGTCCCTACGTGTACTACGTCAAAATCTCGAGATGGTTCAACAGCGTGATGCCGATCTTATGGCATACTATGACGAAGTCGAGAGGAAACTCACGCTTGTCACGAACAAAATAGTTATGTCACATAGTGCGGACACGGCAACTATCTTGAATAAGGAGGTTAGGGACGTCGCCCTACACGCATTCATTGCAGGGCTGAAAAGACCGCTCAAAGCACTGGTGCTACCAGCACAACCAAAAGACTTACGACTGCGTTAGCGCTTGCGCGGGAGGCTGAAAATAGCATTGAAAGAAGTGCATTCGCGGCGTCATACGCGTAAGCCATCGAAGACAAGGCTCTTGTGTACGATGGCAATAGGCGTAACAATAAATTTCAGGGAAAGCAATGGAAAGGAGAGGATAAAAATCCACACTTCGTTCCTAAGCAATTCCAAAGCAAGCCCCAAGAGGACAGCCCCTGGCAGAAGCGCGGGGACCCCGAAGTTGTTGACCATAACAAAGTACAGCCTATGGAGATCGATCCTTCGACAGCCAAATTTAGGCAGGAAACAAATTGGGGAAAGCCTCAGAATAATAACAATAACAAAAGACAGAACTCATCTCAGCGTTATTCGGGACAAAGACGCCAGCGTGTTAATAACATAACCCAATCCCACGAGCAGGAAGAGGCAGAATATTCCGTCACAGCTGAAGCGGAAGTCGCCAGCATTGAAGAAAATAATGACTCCGACGAACTTAAAGATCTGCTACATTTTTTAGAGAGCGCTCCCGACTGCCGTTCATCGAACGACAGTTGGATGATAGAACACTAAAAATACTTATCGACACGGGGGCGGCAAAAAATTACGTTAAGCCCGTAAAGGAGCTAAGAAATGTAAAGCCGGTCGAAACCCCCTTCACTGTGAGCTCTATTCACGGCTCCAGTGACGTAAAGCACAAATGCATGATGCGCATTTTTGGGCTAAACGCCCCATTTTTTTTGTTAAATACGCTGAGCACGTTCGATGCCATCTTGGCTTTGACTCGCTAACGCGAGCAGGGGTCGCATTGGACTTTGGCAATGGCATTATAAAATTCGCTAACTCTACGGAAAAACTCAAATTCTTTGACTGCGATAACGTCACGAATATCGACGACGTTATAGTTCCAAATGCAGTGAAAGCTGCATTCAAAAAAATGATCCTTAAGAGGAAAAAAGTGTTTTCGCACTCTAACGAGGCGCTACCTTTTAACACCTCGATCATTGCCACAATTCGTACGGAGACTAACGAACCCGTATATTCCAAGCTATATCCTTACCCCATGGGAGCAGCAGACTTCGTTAACACAGAAATCAAACAGCTGTTAAAGGATGGCATTATCCGGCCTTCTAGGTCCCCATTTAACAGCCCAACATGGGTTGTTGACAAAAAAGGAACTTGATGCAGATGGCAACAAGAAAAAACGGCTGGTGATCGATTTCAGGAAACTGAATGAACGAACTATCGCCGACCGTTACCCTATGCCAAGTATTCCTATGATTCTAGCGAACCTAGGAAAGGCAAATTTTTTTACTACCCTGGACTTAAAATCGGGGTACCACCAGATTTATTTAGCTGCTTTCTCCATAAACGGAGGAAAGTATGAATTTTGCCGTCTACCATTTGGACGGAAAAATGCGGGAAGACTCATTCAAAGGGCGATCGATGACGTACTACGTGAGCAGATCTAGAAAATTTGTTATGTCTATGTAGACGACGTGATCATTTTCTCCGAAAACGCTGCCGACCACGTTATACACATTGTCACAGTTCTTAAATGCCTGTGCGAAGCCAACATGAGAGTGGCACCAGAGAAAACCAAATTCTTCAAAGAATTTTTAGGTTTCATTGTTACATCAAACGAAGCTAAAACGGACCCGGAAAAGGTAAAAACCATTAAGGAGTACAACGAACCAAAAAATTTGTTCAGCCTTAGGTCTTTTTTAGGGTTGGCCAGTTACTACAGAAGTTTTGTCAAGGACTTCGCTACCATAGACAGACCACTTACCTCCATACTTAAGGGAGAGAATGGCACGGTTAATAAACACATGTCAAAAAAGGTGGCTATCGAATTTAATGATCCCCAATGCAGAGCGTTCGAACGCCTGCGAGACATTTTGTCATCGGAAGATGTGATACTAACGTATCCAGATTTCAAACTTCCTTTCGATTTGACCACCGATGCCACAGCAAGCGGTATCGGTGCGGTACTGTCTCAAAAAGGCAGGCCAATCACAATGATATCTTGTACGTTGAAAGACTGTGAGCTCAATTACGCAACCAATGAAAGAGAATTATTGGCAATTGTTTGGGGCTATAGGAAATCTACAAAACTACCTATACGGCACAAAAGAGATCAGGATTTTTACTGACCATCAACCTCTTACTTTCGCTGTATCTGAGCGAAATACAAATGCCAAAATTAAACGATAGAAAGCATTCATCGAAGAACATAACGCCAAGGTACTCTACAAACCCGGAAAGGAAAATTTTGTGGCCGATGCTTTGTCACGACAAAACATAAACGCTATACAAAACGAACCCCAATCTGACGTAGCCACTATTCACAGTGAACTTTCCTTAACCTACACCATCGAGACTACGGATAAACCCCTAAACTGCTTTAGAAACCAAATTATTTTGGAAGAGGCAAATCAACCACTTCGGCGAGACTTCATTGTTTTTGGCAATAGAACTCGCCACGTTATTCACTTTAATGATAGAAACCTACTTGTCGAGTCTGTTAACGAAATCATCAACACCAACGTCGTAAACGCGATCCACTGCGACTTTCCGACACTAGCTTGTGTTCAACATACCTTGAGGCAGGAGTTCCCTGCAACGAAATTTTGGCACTGTAAAAACTTCGTAACTGACATTACAAATAACAATGAACAGCTGGAAATTGTTAATGCCGAACATTACCGCGCCCACAGGGCTGCACAGGAAAACGCCAGTCAAATTCTTCGCGACTACTATTTCCCGAACATGTCAAAACTGGCCAGCGAGGTTGTCGCGAATTGCAAAGTTTGCAATAAAGCCAAATACGATCGCCACCCCAAGAGACAGGAGTTAGGAAACACCCCAATTCCTTCATATGTAGGGGAGATGTTACATATTGACATTTTTTCTACCGACAAAAAGATCTTTTTAACTTGCATCTTCTAGGGCAATAGTTGATGTACGGGCCCATATACTCCAATTGGTAAATTTCTACCACAAAACTAGAACCATTTATTGTGACAATGAGGCTTCCTTCAATTCTGAAACGATTACGTCTTTGCTGAAAAACCAATACAACATCGATGTCGTAAATGCGCCACCGCTTCACAGTAGCTCCAATGGCCAAGTGGAGAGATTTCACAGTACCTTGGCAGAAATAGCCAGGTTTCTCAAAATCGATAAAAAAATTGACGACACTGTGGAATTAGTTTTACGGGCCACAGTAGAATACAATAGATCGCTACATTCGGTCACAAAGTTTAGACCAGTGGAGGTCATCCACGCTGGCAATGACGAGATTAGGGTGGCAATCAAAGATAGAATTGACAAGGCACAGCAAGCTAACCTGGACAGGATTAACCCTTCGAGACAAAACCGAATCTTTGAAGTTGGTGAAAAAGTACACCTACGTAACAACAAAAGATTAGGTAACAAATTGACTCCGCTTTATTCAGAAGAGCGTGTGGAAGCAGATCTGGGAACATCTGTTCTCATTAGGGGGAGGGTGGTCCATAAGGACAATATCAAATAGGCATTGCATCTGCCACATTCACCCTTATATTAAACACTCATCATTTGCTATAATTTCCACAGGCTTGCCGTAATATCCATCATACTTCTTACCACCGCAAGCGCGCGAATCTCAGACTTCTCGCATGTAAAATACATCCCGGTGCTAGACGGGAATGCCTTAGTATGGAAACAGTATGGCCTGGTTAGGCACTCGACAAATCTGTCTGAGTTTTCTAGCATAATTGACTCTACGGTCAGAATGCTCGAACGTTCCCACAGTCCCACATGAGGAAACTTCTGAAAGTCGATATCAACCATGCCCAGAACATGCTGGATGAAATTACCGTGCACCATAGAATGGCCAGGAGTCTGGATTTCCTGGGCTCGGCACTCAAAGTCGTAGCGGGTACTCCCGACGCGGAGGACCTCTTTAGAATTAAAACTAACGAAGCTGCCCTAATTGAGGCAAACAATAGGCAGGTAGTAATCAACACAGGGACACAAAAACACATTAACCAACTCACAGACACAGTAAACAGAATCCACAAAGAGAAAAGAGTCGGGTTAGTTGACTCCGGCCACCTTTTCGAAACACTCTTAGCCAGGAATAGAATCTTAATTTCAGAAATAAAAATTGCATGCTCACAATCACACTCGCCAAAAACAATATGATAAATCCAGTTATATTTAATCACAATGACCTTAAATCTATCTTCGACGAACAGCTCACAGAGGTCCCCATAGTTAGTCTTATGGATGTATCTAAGATTAAGATTTTTCAATCTAATATTTTTCTCGATGTTATTGTTCAATATCCTAAAGTTAAGCTTATTTGTAAAAAAGTCCTGCTCTTTCCTGTTGCACACTACCATACCATGCTACAAATTGAAGACAACGTCGTGGCGGAATGTGATGACGGAGTCCTAGCAGTCTCAGATTGCGCGACTACCAACTTGGCCACGTTCTGCAAAAAGGCGGTTCACGACACTTGCGCCAGGCAGTTACATGCCGGCGGGGTGGCTACATGCCGGCGGGGTGGCTACATGCCGGACGCGGCCCAGCAATCTAGAGCTCCTTACAATCGTGGACGATGGAGTAATAATCGTCAACGAGAAACTTACGATGATTACCATCGAAGACGGGCCTACAACAACCGTAATAGGGACCCACCTTATCACCTTCGAAAGGAAAGCGGTGATCAACGACTCCGTGTATTTGAATCTTAATTACGCTGTGGACAAGAGCCCCGGAATCGTAGCCTCCCCATTAATTAACATCACGGGACATGATCAAATACTGAGTCTGCCGCTACTACAGCGGATGAACGAGCACAACCTGCGGCTAATGCAGGAGCTCAGAGAGGACGTGTCGGCGGGAGGTGCACCAAGGATCTGGTTCGTCGCGGGAGTAGCCGTTAGCCTCACGCTATGCGGCTTGGTCCTCAATAACACTGCAGGCGCAAACGGGAGGTATCCCAACTTCGAAAGTCCATCGACGAATTAGCTGTCACCGAGGACGGCGTCTGATTTAAGGAGGGAGTAGTTTACAACGAACTCCCAGGTTATGATGAGCAGACCTATTTTTTATTCCCTTTATTAATATTAATCATTTTATTACCCATCATTTATTAATATTAAGCACTTTTATTATTATTACTATTCCACTCATGTATGGTCCACCCGAAATTGGGTCCACCCTAGTTGGCCCGAGAGCTGAGCCAACATATTGTGCCCTTATGGGCCGAGGCTTTGTCCCATTGGCTAGCAGCGATCGTATGACTTCTGCAAAATGTGCATGGTCAGCGGTCTGCCACGGGCATCCGGTCATGCATGAGCTTTTGTCAGTTCTTAAGTTCAGTTCATATTTTATATTCAATAAATCAAGAGCACCAGCTCCTATTAATGAAACTCCGGCACTTAGCCGTTAAACCTTTTATTTACTGATATACCGGCTGAGTCTCTAGGCCAGCGGTATCGAAGGGTAGTTCCCTTCCATCCTAATCTCCCTACTTCATCATAGGAGTAGACGGCTAACCGGCTACCAATTATTGGAGACAGCGGCGAGGGACCCCACATCGGCTGTACCCCTCCCCTCACACTTATTAACTTATACACTATTCTCGCTCCAATCAAACTGTTCCATATAACCATTTATATGCATGTATGTATGTTTACTTACCCAGCGAGAACATCATTAAACACTTTTTTGGTGTCGTCGTTGGCTTTTTGGCACTTTGTTTTCATTTCCGAACGAGCTTTGATGTTTTTCATTTCATGGCCTTGCGGACTATTATCTATTAAATAAACTCGCGCCTTGCAGTTCTTATTACCGTACACGTATGTGGTGTCGCCAGATTTGAATATTTTGTTTTTAAGGTAAATTTGTTGGTCAGTTGTGGTGTACAAAAGTAGGGAGCAACCCGCACGGTATCCCTCTTAAAATTCAAATTGAATATTTTCAAAATTCATTTAAAACAAACGCTTAAGAAACACGCACTGCCCAAACGCTAGATCTAACCACTTATTGTGGCAGATCTGTGGTTTGTGTTTTCTTTTATGTACTTTTTCGCACAAATTTGCATCACGCTTTCGCTGCCCGAAAAAATTACATAGATAGAACCAATCGATAAATATAGAACCGAATTTATTATTTATTGTAAAGAAGATTGATTTTTGTTATTTTAAATGTTGCCTTTGTTTTACCTGCAGTATCACATGTCAGGCTACTGTCTTCACATTTTTATCAACAACACCGATGTGTCTGTTGACGAATTACATATGAATGATGCTATTCTTTAAGTAAACATTTGTACATAAATATGTATGTGCATAGGTACATGCAAATGAATACTTTTGCGGCGCGCTTTTTAAACTTTAACTTATGTCGCTTGCAAACGACATAACCGCGCGCAAATATGTCGCTTTTTTTCCGGCGGAGCTATGTCGTTTTAAAGCAACATAACTCCGCGCAGAGATATGTCGTTGTAAAAACGATATTGTTGGTTGAGTGGATGTGGGTATCTCGAATAGATATGATTTTGGGGTATTTGTTTTTTATGAGTACTTGCAGGTGATTATACTTTTTGATATATCCATTAATGTTTAGTTACAATATTCTTAGCATAAGGAAATTTTACTTGCTGATTAATTCTGATATCTTTTTATTGATAAATTTAATGATTTTCCTAGTAGTGCTGGTCGGTGCTGATAAGTTAGTATTTGAAGCTTTAGTTGTATGTGTTGTTGTTTCTCTTGTAGATGATTTTTGTGATGGTCGTGCGGCTTTTAGAGAAAAGGGGGTTGGTGGGTGGATGTGGCGAGTGTTGTAAATGAAGCGAGCTGTTTTGTGATCGACTTTTTGAAGTGTTTTAATGGCAGTCAGTAGTAGGATAATACGGGTCCTGGCTCACTAGGTAATAAATCATGTCAAAAAAGGGGGTGGGGGTGACCCTAATTAGTCACGCATGGCTGCACACAGGTGTTTATAAGACTTAATTAGCATTAATAAGCAATAAAAGTGTGGGAAAATTGGGGTGAGTGTGAGGATCACTATAGACATGTCTTGTCTTGTCTTGTCTTTTTCTCACCCCGAAGGTGTGTGTGAGGGGGTGTTTTGTCATGCGTAGGAATTTGTGATTGTTTAGAGTTATCCTCTTCCAAATAGGGAGTTTTGTTTTCGTAGGAACTTGTGATTGTTTAGAGTGATCCTCCCCCAAATAGGGTGTTTTGTCATGCGTAGGAATTTGTGGCTGATCCGCATCCATTTCTAGTAGTGTTTTGCCATGTGTAGGAATTTGTGGCTGATCCGCACCCATTTCTAGTGGTGTTTTGTCACGTGTGAGAATTTTTCAACGATATTTGGTGGGGAGAGGGAGGGGGTTTTATTATGCGTAACCGTTTTGTTGATTCAATTAGGGTGATATTCGTTCATGTAACTTGTCTTCAGTCTTGTAGTCAAAAGGTATTGGCTTGAGGGATATTAGGCCGCATTAGGTTTTTTTTTTTTTTTTTTATTATTCAAAAGATGATATTTATATATAACATGAAAAAAATATACATAAACAGGAAAGAAGAAAAGAAAAGAGACGAGGAACATTAGGTGGTTAGAGGGAAGGGAAAGGGAAAGTCCACTCCCGCGAGACTGCCGCGAAGCTATACTTCGCGGAGGTGGCTGGGTGTCAGAGTGCCGCTCATCGCTCGCCGTCCGTGCGTCGGATTTGCTCCCGGCGCCTCAGCTCTTTCAGAACGGTTGCTGCCATGACCGTGACCGCCTCCCATTTGGATGTGGCCTCCAGCATGCACCCGACTATGTTCTCGGGTGTAGGGCAAGTGTTCAGTGCTGCCTCCAAAGCAGCTCTCGGTGCGCTGAATAGCGGGCATGCGAAAAACGCATATTCCGCGTCCTCGACGACCTCGCTGCCGCAGTAGCTGCAGAAAAGATCCGCATCGTGCTTGAACCTGTGAAGGTACGCATTAAAGCATCCGTGGCCCGTGATGAGCTGCGTCGTGTAGAACTCCACCTGTCCATGTCGTCTGTGTACCCAGGGATCCAGTTCGGGGATGAGTCGATGTGTCCAGCGTCCAGTGCTTGCATTGTCCCATCTCGTCTGCCATTGCGAGATCGTGCTGCTTCGCTGTGATCTTCTGCCAGAGATGCCAGTCCTGCGTTCCGCTGCCAATAGCTCGATGGGGATTATTCCAGCTACTACCAGTGCAGCTTCTTCTGATACAGTGCAGAAGCAGCTGGAGATGCGGAGTGCGCAGCGTCTATATATGGCCTTGCATTGTCTGCTGTAGCTTACAGTTAGCATAGCTTCCGACCATATCGGCGCTGCATACAGCAGAGTAGATGTTATCACTGTTGCAATTAGCCGTCTGCTGTATTGTTTGGGTCCGCGCGTGTTGGCCATCATTCTCGAAATGGCGGCGGTGACTTTGGATGCCTTGGTAGCTGCGTACTCCAGGTGGCTCTTGTAGCTCAGCGTATGGTCAATCACGATCCCAAGGTATTTGATAGCCGGGATGGACTCGATAGTAGTCGGGCCGACCCGGAAGTTCACTTTCTCCACGGCCTTTCTGCTACTTATGAGCACCGCTTCTGTCTTCTGTTCGGCGAGAGAGAGCCCGTTATTGGCTAGCCAAGTAATCAGTGTATCGATCGCCGAGCTGCATTTGGCAGATACGTCAGCCAATTGCTTCTCCACGGTGATCAGAGCGATGTCGTCAGCGTAGCCCACTTCGGAACAGCCTTCAGGCTGTGTAAGCCTCAGTACACCGTCATACATGGAGATCCATAGAATTGGCCCGAGAACTGAGCCTTGGGGTACGCCTCCTGTAACCTGGTGTTCTTGGTAGCCGGCGTCTGAGTTGTACAGCAGGACGCGGTCCTTGAAATAATCGGCTATCAGCTGTATGCGGTACCCTGATATGCAGCCACGTTGAAGTGCTTGCACGACTAGACTCCAGTTTGCCGAGTTGAAGGCGTTTTTGACGTCCAGGGTGCATAAGACAGTACTTTTTGGAGCCTCCCTGCCATCGTTCGCCTTCAATTGCATTTGCTGCCAGCTGCGTTACCTCTCGGATTACGTCGATGGTACTTCGCTTCATCCGGAATCCATGCTGGTGGGAAGATGAGACTCCACGCTCTTCGATTTCTCTTTCGAGTCTGTTGCATATGATGCGCTCAAAGATTTTGCCCTGCGTGTTCAGCATGCAGAGGGGTCGGTACGAGGACGGGTCGTCGGTATGCTTACCAGGCTTTGGAATGAGCACAAGCCTTTGCCGCTTCCACGCTCTTGGGAAGGTCCGCTCGGCGATGCACTTGTTGTACACCTGCGCGAATAGCCTCGGGTACACCTGCACTATGGCAAGCAGCGCTGCGTTCGGAATGCCATCTGGTCCGGGGACCTTGGATGCTTTGACTTCCTCTTCGCTGGTCGGGATCGGCGCGCACACTGGCGGCGGAAAGCGGAGCTTACGGCTGATTTCATAAGCGAGCTTATCGGCTCCCTAAAACAAACGCACTAGTTGTATGAGAGCGCGCACACTGAGAGCGGAGCTGACCTTATCAGCTCCGCTCCGCTCTGTTTGATCGATCAAGCATGTTTGATTTTTTCGGAAGCTGACGCGAGCTGATTTTTTGGACCGTTCTTTGAAAAATTGCCCTGATGAGCGCTTAAGCCATAGCAATTTCAATTTTTAAACCAGTTATTAAGTGAAGTATGAAGTATTTTTTAAATATTTTGTGACGCGTGACCGCGCACATAACTGTTAAATATAAGAAATAATAAAATAATCAAAGAAAAGAACAAGAAAAGAAACAGAGAAGACAAGCGTAGAGAGAAAGAATTTTGAATTCAAACGAAGGGCGCGCGCGCGCCTAAGCGCGCGCACAAGCGGGCACACTGCGGGGAGAAGGCGTTAGGCACAGTAGAGAAAGGGGCAAACGCCAGAAAGGCGGACAGGCACACTGAAACCTGCCGGATCCCTATATAAGGCGAGCCTCAGCCCTTATCGTCACTCAGCAGCCGACAGCGCTCGGGTGAGGTAAGCCTCCCAAGTAGTCAGCAGCCAAGTCACTTTTTGGGCCCAGCCAGATCTTCTGATCTGGTCGGCTAATAAATCGTAGTTAGCTACCCTAGTAGTTACTTTGTTCCCCCTAACCCGCCTTTCCCCGGCTCGGTTCACCGATCCGCAATACGTCTATCCCGTGGCCGACCGAGAGGTTCCCGGGTTAAGTCTCGACTCGTGGTTGACTGAAAAGTTCCCGAGCTAAGTAATATTCTCTCGCTCTCGTGGTTGACTAAAAAGTTCCCGAGCTAAGTATTATTCTCTCGCTCTCGTGGTCGACTGAAAAGTTCTCGAGTTATACCTTGTCTCTCTCGCTCGCGGTCGACTGAAAAGTTCCCGAGTTATATCTTGTCTCTCGCTCGCGGTCGACTGAAAAGTTCCCGAGTTATATCTCGTCTCTCTCGCTCGCGGTCGACTAAAAAGTTCCCGAGTTATATCTTGTCTCTCGCTCGCGGTCGACTGAAAAGTTCCCGAGTTATATCTCGTCTCTCTCACTCGCGGTCGACTGATAAGTTCCCGAGTTATATCTCGTCTCTCGCTCGCGGTCGACTGAAAAGTTCCCGAGTTATATCTTGTCTCTCGCTCGCGGTCGACTGAAAAGTTCCCGAGTTATATCTCGCTCTCGCGGCCAACTGGAAAGTCCCCGAGTTATATCTTGTTTCTCGCTCTCGCGGTCGACTGAAAAGTTCCCGAGATATCTTCTCTCACTCTCGCGGTCGACTGAAAGGTTACCGAGATAGCTTCTCTCACTCTCGCGGCCGACCGAAAGGTTCCGAGACGGCTTCTTATCGTTCCAGCCACAGACAGCGATCGGCTCCATTCAGGGCACCCAGCGGACACTCCGCACGGTTGCGTCGCCTTGAAAGGCGACAAGCATCATCCAGGACACCGGACCGGGAGCCGAGCACACAGATCCTGACGGAAGGAGCCGAACGAGCGGACACGCTATCCAGTTTTCACTAAATTGTAAATCTAAACCTGAATAAACGTACTCTTTAACTAATTACTAAGTAATTCCCCGTGACTTATGCTCTGGGACCGGGTCGGAAATCTCTTCTAGCAGCTACACCTGACACAAATAAATACCTGCGACAGATCCTGGCCATCCCTGAGCCGCCCGACCAACGACGGATCGTCACAGTGGCGCCCGAGCAGATTCTGTAGTTGCAAGAAAAAGACCGACACCGGTAGAGTAATGTCTACATGGGTATATCTGGCGTCCAAAACGGAGTTAACAGAATACGCAGAAAACTTCGGGCTGGACTCATCAGGAAAAGTGGAGGACTTGAGACGCACAATAGCGGCGATCACGAAGGAGAAGGATCATACCGAGGAGGTGAAGCGGAAGTTAGAACAACTGGCGGCAAAACATACGAGGGATAGGAGTCCGTCGCCGAAACCGGAAGTCATCATAACAAACCCGGAAGGAAGAAAGATGGAGGAGATGGAGGACACGAAAGCCATAAAAAAGGTGGAGACGGAAATAGTCGACCGGGTTCGGAACTGGGGGATCCGATACCAAGGAACGTCGAATCCGTTGGAGTTCCTGGAAAAACTGGAACAATGGGCAACCGGTTACGGGATCCAAAAGGACCAGCTCGTCCAGACGATGCCGTTCATCCTGGAAGGGATAGCCAGCGACTGGTGGAACACAACACCATCGAGGATTGGTTCATGGAAGCAACTAACGACAGAGTTGTTGGAATACTTCCTACCTCCAAGATACGAAGAGCAGCTAGAGACCCAAATATCGCAGCTGAGACAGAGGGAGAACGAACCAACAAGAGAGTATGCGATGGGACTAAGAAAGCTGATGCGCTTCACGAAGCTATCGGAGGAAGAAAAGCTCGATCGAGTGTACAAAAACGCCAGGAGCAAGATAAAACTGTACACCAGAAGGAGTGGGTTTAAGACCCTGACGGAGTTCCTCAAATTAGCCGAAGAAGTAGAGGACATCGAGTCTATGGAGCACCAGACAAGAGCCAGCCAAGCAGGACAGCAGCAACTAAGGGCGGAAATTTGTAGGCGGTGTGGAGGAACCGGGCATGCAGCGCGGACATGCAGCAATCCGCCAAGGCTGTTTTGCTGGGTATGCGGAAAGAACGGCACAAGAACAACGGAATGTTGTAGAACGGGGCCACGCAGGAGGTCTGAGCAAATAAATCTGGCGGCTCAGACACCAGGAAGCAAGCCAGTACCGAAGGAGAAACTAAGCTGTGACGGATTCCAGGTGGTAGCGTGGATTGGATTGGGAAATCAAACGGCGAAGGGAATCATAGACACAGGAGCATCCCGGAGTGCGATAAGCCGAAGTCGATACCAGGATCTGAGGGAGGAGGGTAGATGGACAGGAAACCGAACGGAGATAACGCTCGCAAACGGATCGAAGCAGAAAACCGTAGGGAATTTCGAAGCGAAGATCAGATTCGGAGGAAGAGTCTTCGGCATATCGTTTATGATACTGGAGAAGGTCGCAGGAGGGATCTTGTTAGGGATGGATTTCCTGGCAAGGGCACACAGCACGCTAAGGTGCGGGAATCTGGAACTGGAGATAACGGAAGTGCAGGACGAGAAACGTGAAGATCAACGCCAGGCGGATAGAGCAGGCATCATGGAGAAGGAGCCATCCGACGAAGAAGTAGAGGCCTTTCTGGAAGAACAAAGGCAGGTATTTGAAAATATGCGGGGGGTAAGTAATATAACGACGCATAAGATCTATCTCACGGACGACAAACCGATAAAGCAGCGGTATTATCCTCGAAACCCAAAGCAGCAGGCAGTCATTAACGAACAAGTGGACGAGTTACTGGCTCTGGGGTTAATAGAACCGTCACGCAGCCCATACAGCGCACCGGTAGTGTTAGTGAAGAAGAAAACCAATGAGTGGAGAATGTGTATAAACTATCGCCTCTTGAACGACAAAACAGAGAAAGACGCCTATCCAGTACCAAGGATGAACTTCATCTTAGACCAATTAAGAGAAGCGAAATTCATCAGTACAATCGATTTGAAATCGGGATATTGGCAGATTCCGATGGAGGTGGATAGTCGACAATATACAGCATTCACAGTACCAGGGCGCGGCCTCTTTCAGTGGAAAGTAATGCCGTTCGGGCTGACCACAGCGCCGGCAACGTTCCAAAGAGCGCTAGATACCATAATAGGGCCCGAGATGGAACCGTTTGCCTTCGCATATCTGGACGATATAGTGGTCATCGGTCGGAGCAAGGAAGAACACTTGGATACCTTGGCCACGTGGTGAGCGACAAAGGCATCCGGACGGATCCAGAGAAGGTAGCGGCAATCCAGAAGTACCCGACACCAAAGACTACGAAAGAAGTGCACAGCTTTCTAGGGATGGCATCGTGGTACAGACGGTTTATACCCAATTTTACGGAGCAAGCCGGAGCATTACAAGGCCTGATCAAGAAGGGACAGAAATTCGAGTGGAATGAAAAACATCAGGAATCGTTCGACCATTTGAAGACGAGCCTAATGAAGGCGCCGGTGCTGTCATGCCCGGATTTTACGAGGCGGTTTAAGCTGCAAACAGATGCCAGTGACCTAGGGATAGGCGCAGTACTGACACAGGACGGGGAGAACGGAGAACAAGTAATCTCATTCGCGAGCAGAAGACTGAGCAGCGTCGAACGGAATTACAGCGCAACAGAAAAGGAGTGTCTAGCGATATATTGGGGCATCAACAAGTTCAAAATGTACCTCGAAGGCTACCATTTCATAGTCGTGACCGATCACATGGCATTAAAATGGTTAAACTCGATCGAGAGCCCGTCGGGACGAGTGGCCAGATGGGCACTAGGCTTGCAACCGTTTCAGTTTGAAGTCCAATACCGGAAAGGAAAGCTAAACGCCGTGGCAGACGCACTATCGAGAGCCCCACAACCGGAGCTAAGGACGCTAAGTAGCACCGCAGATTGGTTGGAGCGGAAATTCGGAGAAGTCGAAAAAAATCCGGAAGAGCAGGAATACCGCATAGAGGGCGGAAGGCTATACAAGCTATGCGGGAACGCGAACGACCGGCAACCGTGGAAATTGTGCGTAACGGAGGATGAGAAACAACAGGTGCTACGGGAAAATCACGACACGGCAGAGGCAGGGCATCTAGGGACGTTTAAGACACTGAAACGAGTGAGACATCGGTACTTCTGGCCCAGGTTAGCAAAGGACGTGAAGAAATTCGTAAAGGAGTGCAGTTGTTGCCTACAATAAAAAGTATCGCAGCAAAAGGCAGCAGGGAAGATGCTGACCAAAGTTGCGGAAGCTCCCTGGGAGACAATATGCGTGGACTTCGTGGGACCCTTGCTGAGAACCAAGCACGGAAACACCACGTTGTTGGTTATGGTCGACAAGTTCTCCAAGTGGGTGGAGTTGGCAGCGATTCGACAGGCGACAGCAGATGCGTTCTTACGGGTATTCAGAGAACGAGTGATTGCAAGGGTAGGCGCTCCGAAAGTCTTAATATCGGATAACGGAGTCCAGTTTACCGGAGGCAAGACGAGGACGGCAATGGAACAATGGGGGATAAAGCACCAATTCACAGCCCCATATACGCCTCAAGAAAATCCGACGGAACGAACCAACCGAACCGTAAAGACAATGATTGCGCAGATTTCGGGCGAAGATCAGACGAACTGGGACGAGCACATCCCAGAACTAATGCTGGCATACAATAGCAGCACGTCAGAATCGACAAGATATAGCCCAGCACAGTTAGTGTTTGGACGGGAGCTCCGAATACCGCGGTCAACGTTCGATAGGGTAACGGAAGGTTCCGGGTTGCAAGAGGAAACGATAGAGGACCGATGGAAACGGCTGAAAACCGTAAGAATGAAGGCAACAACGCATATGGAGCAGGCAGCCGAACAGCAAAAGAGACATTACGATTTGAGGAAACGAGAGTGGAGGCCAAACGTTGGAGATTTAGTGTGGTGCAAAACACACCAACTGTCGAACGCAGCGGAAAAATTTAACGCGAAACTGGCACCCAAGTACGACGGACCATGGAAAGTGGTAAGGTTCACGTCACCGGTAATAGTACACGTTAAAGACACAAAAACAAAGAAAACGAAACGCGCATACATCGGGGACATAAAACCATTCGTAGGATCAAACCGACAACAAACAAGTCACGAAGATCACGAAAGAATACGTAACGTTAGACATGGCAAAACACAATATACTTACGTCGTAACACGCAAACCAGCACTACACGTAATACATAAGCCAACACCACATAACCCAACACTACGTAGGAAACATCAAACAACACCAACTATTATGTGTCCCTCAAGCCTCATGCCAATTCCGAAAGGAGGGGGGGGTGTGACGCGTGACCGCGCACATAACTGTTAAATATAAGAAATAATAAAATAATCAAAGAAAAGAACAAGAAAAGAAACAGAGAAGACAAGCGTAGAGAGAAAGAATTTTGAATTCAAAAGAAGGGCGCGCACAAGCGGGCACACTGCGGGGAGAAGGCGTTAGGCACAGTAGAAAAAGGGGCTAACTGAAACCTGCCGGATCCCTATATAAGGCGAGCCTCAGCCCTTATCGTCACTCAGCAGCCGACAGCGCTCGGGTGAGGTAAGCCTCCCAAGTAGTCAGCAGCCAAGTCACTTTTTGGGCCCAGCCAGATCTTCTGATCTGGTCGGCTAATAAATCGTAGTTAGCTACCCTAGTAGTTACTTTGTTCCCCCCTAACCCGCCTCCCCCCGGCTCGGTTCACCGATCCGCAATACGTCTATCCCGTGGCCGACCGAGAGGTTCCCGGGTTAAGTCTCGACTCGTGGTTGACTGAAAAGTTCCCGAGCTAAGTATTATTCTCTCGCTCTCGTGGTTGACTGAAAAGTTCCCGAGCTAAGTATTATTCTCTCGCTCTCGTGGTCGACTGAAAAGTTCCCGAGTTATATCTTGTCTCTCTCGCTCGCGGTCGACTAAAAAGTTCCCGAGTTATATCTTGTCTCTCGCTCGCGGTCGACTGAAAAGTTCCCGAGTTATATCTCGTCTCTCTCGCTCGCGGTCGACTGAAAAGTTCCCGAGTTATATCTTGTCTCTCGCTCGCGGTCGACTGGAAAGTTCCCGAGTTATATCTCGTCTCTCGCTCGCGGTCGACTGAAAAGTTCCCGAGTTATATCTTGTCTCTCGCTCGCGGTCGACTGAAAAGTTCCCGAGTTATATCTCGCTCTCGCGGCCGACTGGAAAGTCCCCGAGTTATATCTTGTTTCTCGCTCTCGCGGTCGACTGAAAAGTTCCCGAGATATCTTCTCTCACTCTCGCGGTCGACTGAAAGGTTCCCGAGATAGCTTCTTTCACTCTCGCGGCCGACCGAAAGGTTCCGAGACGGCTTCTTATCGTTCCAGCCACAGACAGCAATCGGCTCCATTCAGGGCACCCAGCGGACACTCCGCACGGTTGCGTTGCCTTGAGAGGCGACAAGCATCATCCAGGACACCGGACCGGGAGCCGAGCACACAGATCCTGACGGAAGGAGCCGAACGAGCGGACACGCTATCCAGTTTTCACTAAATTGTAAATCTAAACCTGAATAAACGTACTCTTTAACTAATTACTAAGTAATTCCCCGTGACTTATGCTCTGGGACCGGGTCGGAAATCTCTTCTAGCAGCTACACCTGACACAAATAAATACCTGCGACAGATCCTGGCCATCCCTGAGCCGCCCGACCAACGACGGATCGTCACAATTTATTAATGTAAAAATTTTGTCAACTTTCCGAGATACAGGGTGCCGAAGTAGACCACGCATTGAACGCGTTTATGTGCATGCTCGGGGCTAGGTAGCAACTGTATACAGTCATCTCATAGAGTATAGCCCTCGTGTAGCCAGGTCTAGACACCGTCTGAGATAGGTGGCAAGCAGGCTGCCCGCAAGACCATATAGCTGCCCGCCGTCCGCGCTCTGCTGCCATACTCCATTGAGTTTTGCCTTGTATGGTTCGCTAAGTATAGCGACGTCGATTCCTAGCTCAGCAACAGTTTGGGACAGGAGGTTTTGGGCTGCTCTGCAGTGGTTCAGTTTAAGCTGGATAAACTTAACCATTCTGCATGTGTTTGGTAGCCTTCTGATACTCCGGGCAGATCCGGCTCAGGGTCGCGTGTTCCGCTTCCCTCCCGCTCTTACCTCCACGGGAGCACAAGATGCACTTTGGCTTGGCCTGGCACATGTGATGCTTGTGCCCGGAGCCCCCGCATCTGAAGCAGGAATCCTGCGTGGCCTTGGAAGTTGCGTCCGAGGCTCGGCATCTCGCCGAGGTGTGGCCAAAGCCCATGCACTTATAGCAGCGCCTCGGGTTCGTTTTCTGTCTTATTCGACAAACGACCCATCCAATCCGCATTTTGCCCTTTTCTAGCAACCTCTGCGCATGCTCTGGTCTGAGAATGACCGTCGCAATTTGAGTTCCGCTGAATGCTTTTCGTATGTTGGGTGCAGCGTCCCCTGGGATGTCGCAGTCCTCGCCCGCAAAGAGGAACATCCTCAGCATATCTGCGTAGGATCCTTCGCTGCACTTTATCAGGATCGCATCAAAGCGCTGCTTCCTGGATATCGTAGTGCGTGGTGCACGTTCCTCTTTGCGCGCTGTAATTTCAGTTTCGGTTTGAGGACCCTTCGGCTTGTGTTTTGCCCTAACCTGCTGCCAGGACGGCTTCCCTTTCACGCCCGAGGGGGCATTTGCCTCAGTCGTAGCCAGCGTGAGGGTTGTTTGCTGGCTTGCGCACGAGGTGGAGCGCTCGGGGTGGGAGTCGGCCAGCGCTTCTGCAATGCCAAGCTGGAGCTTTTTCATGGCAATCATTGCGTCTATGGTGTTCTGCGTGACATGACGGACTACCTTTTTATTGTTGCTTTTAGTGTCGGTGAACTTGGCGATCATCTCGTCCAGCTTCGCTCCAAGTTTCTCGGTCAGAGCCGATGTGTTTACCTCGACCTTCTGCTTTTTGCAGGCTCCGTCGGGCTTCCCGTCAGGGCTCACCGCGCACCGGCTACTCTTCGGAGTGGCCGTCTCCTCCTCATTTTCGCTAAAAACGAAAATCGGGCCGTGCACTCTCGGTGGTGCGTCTCGGACGTGGTCGCAGGAGGCGATCAGCTGATCTTGTGTTGTTAGTGCCGGCGCCGAAAACGCGGGGAAAACTTGGCTTGTGGAAACTAAGAGAATCCGAGAGAGTGAGCGGCGAACCAGGAAAAAGAGGCGCTCAGTGGGCGCGGGAGGGGATCCCCCCTTGCCATCGAGTTCCGATGCAGGTCGCAATCGCCAAGGTCTTGGGCATCCAGCTGGCCAGCTTGTGCCAATTCTGGTACGTATCTGCGTCCCAGACTGCCTCACCCTAAAGTATTTATACTTTCCAGAGACCTTTCGGTCCTTCACTGGCTAGTACACTGTTCACTTTCGGAGCGCTAAGGAAATCGCGTCTTGCTACTGTGATTAAACAAAGTGTGTTCAGGCCACATTAGGTGGGAAAGTGAGTGTGAAACAAGCGTAAGTTCGAGATTCTCCCCCAAGTGTGAGCATTAGGTGGGAAAGTGAGTGTGAAACAAGCGTGAGTTCGAGAACCTCCCCCCTCGTTAGCGAGCATTAGATGGGAAAGTGAGCGTGAATATCTAAAGACTGTTGCTTCTAACTTGTATTAAGTTAAGGGGAGGGTAATGTTTCAATTCTATAATGGAGGTGGTGGTTCCCAACAGAATATACGCAAAAGCAAATGAGATCGCTTATTTAGTCAAATACGTTTTTATTTAATCATATTCGTGTTACATTAGTTTCCATTGAATTTTTTAAGCAAATTAATGTTTTGTTCCATCAATTTTAAGGCATCCCCTTCTTTCTTTTCAACATGCATACACCTGCAGGTGTCAGGTCCGACTTTACAATCATTATATGCCCATGCACAGGATGATAGGTGTTCCCCATACTTCGAATGAATTACTGGGGTGGCTTCAACATCTTTAAAAAATTTATGAAATGATTTCAATTTCGAAACATGTTCCTTGATGATCTCACTCCTATGCTCCTTTAAGAACTCTTCAATTTTTGAGGAAATTATTTAATGAATGTTTATCTTAAAGTAAAGTTTGGTGGAGACAAATTTTTGTATTATACCTAGAAAATAGATGTTAAACAAGAAAGAAAGCTGACTTCGGCACGCCGAAGTTTGTATACCCTTGCAGCTTACAATTGGATCATTATGCATTAATAAAATTTTATCAAATGAATGAAGTGACAGGAATTGTATACAACATTTATACATATAAAAATTCGGTTCAACATTATGTATACGTAATATTTCCCGAACATTCCTATGGCAGCTATATGATATAGGTGTCCGATTTTGATCAAATTAAAACCGAAATTCTAGAATAATAGAAAATGGCCACATCTCAAATTTTATGAAAATATGTTGAAAATTGGACAAGTAATAATTTTTTTTCTGAAAATTTACCGATCGTTCCTATGGCAGCTATATGATATAGTCGTCCGATCCGGCCTGTTCTGACTTATATAGCAGTGAAAGCATATAGAAGACTATCTGCAAAGTTTCATTCAGATAGCTTCAAAACTAAGGGACTAGTTTGCGTATAATCGGACAGACGGACAGACGGACAGACGGACATGGCTAGATCGACTCGGCTGTCGATGGTGATCAAGAATATATATACTTTATAGGGTCGGAAATGTCTCCTTCACTGCGTTGCAAATTTATAACTCTAATTATAATACCCTGCAAGGGTATAAAAATGCAACAGCTGTTGATAGATCCACTCTCGAAAACAAATTCAAAACAATAGAAATTTTTTTGTTTTCTCTTTATTTTAGAATTTCAACATATGATGAAATTAATTTTCTAACTCTATATTGTTGAATTACAAAATGAAAACAAGCACACGTTTCTATATTAGCATTAGAATATTTACATAAATTTAAATGTTCTCCAAATGTTGTTCTTATGAACTCCTTCACATCAACACCCATGAACATGTCCCTTGCCTCCAGCAGTAATTTCAAGTCCTCTTTTGAAATCATATTTCCAAATGTATTAATAAATAAATTAATTTTATTTAGCAAGAAAAAATAATTCGGTATATTAAGATAGTTATTAGAATCAGACATTTTGTAAACTTCTTTTCTCGACTCTCAAAATGTGAATGAATGAATGAATGGTGAAAAGTTTTCAGGAGTTTTCTTTGTGTACAAGTTTAAGATTTTATGAGCATTGTTAAGTGAACAGACACCATCTCGAGCATGTAATGAACAATATGGGAAATGATTTCCATCCATTATTTTTAGAGAGGGACATCCAATTTCATCAATGTTAATTACATCATCAATTTTAAAAAATGTTTGTAGGAACAACCTTTTTTGATATCCCTTACAAATTATTTTCTTTTTTCTAATTATTTCTCTTAAATACATTTGGGTTTCCTTGAAAAAGTATACTCCATCGTTCCAATCAATTTTATGATGTTTTTTTTGTTAACCAAGTAGCTGTTTTTCTACATTTTATATTCAATTAAGTAAAATCATGTGGAGAGTGTATGATAAAATTAGAATTCAAGATTGTTTCGTTTTTAAATACGACTCCAATTTCTTTTAGAATAAATTTATTTTTATGTCCAAGAAATCCTTGAACATCAATTGCAATAATGTCTCCACTCATGATTGACTAATTGATTGTTAGACAATCCGCTAAACTAGACCATTTAATGGGTTATATTCAAATGTATCAGCACGCCATATACTTGAACATTTTCGATAGCGGGCTTGCTAAGTTCAATTGAAATCCTAACAACAATGGGGCCCGATTTAACCTTTTCATTTTGATATGATAAGTCTATTACGATAATAGGAGCTTTATTTTTAAACTCTGCAGGTGATAGTAAAGGAGATTCACTTCGATTATAGTAGCTAGTTTGAAACTTGTTGTGGGAGTGGGGTGGCTTCAACCTGGAACACTCGATAAATAAAATACGAACAAACTTTTTTCGGGGTATTGCGCGACGTGCGTCCGTCTTTATTGGTAGATGTAGGCATTAGAACTAAACACAAGAAAACTTAAAACTAGCTTTGGAGAGCGGATTGGAAGCTCTATGGACCGAAGGCCCAAAGGAAGAGGGAGAGAGAGCGAGGGTGTACAGGATCACACTGCCTCTGGAAAATAAACGCCCTTTTGGCGTGAACATTCTCGCCCCCCCCCCCTTGCGAGGATACGCAGCAAGAATATCAGGGAGACATTGCTCGGGAAAGCGTTGAATACGCTGAGCGCTCGTCGATATGTAGAAGCGTGTGGTGATCCTGACCACACGACTGGCATCGGTCGTCACTGCGACAAGATTCCGTGGAATGGTGGTGGGCCAAGCAATTTACGCAGTACTCCTTCTCGAGAACAGCCTGGAGCCGTTTCTCAGTGCTAAGACGAAGAAAACGGTGGCACTTCCGAAGAGGATGGTTCCCTTGGCAGACTCGGCGTTGGTAGGATAAAATACCTCGGGAACGTCTGCATTTGTTCTCGCCAAATGGAACCCAGTTATTGACGGAATTGGGAGAAGTGGTAACTCGTGTGGAGAACGAGGAAGTCCTTTAGATCGGTTCGGATAATTGTTTGGCGGTATCAGGCGGAATCGGAACACTGAAGAAGCAGTTGCTTGGATGCAACAAAGTGTGATGCCGACCGTGACACGTGAAACACTTGTGGGGGCTTGTGCAATTGCGGAGTTGATGACCCCTTGCAAAGCAATTGAAGCACAACTATTTTTTTTTGATAAAAGAGGTACGATCCTCTTTCGTCATCTGGAGGAAGCGTGGACATACATATACGCACTGGATGGTTCTCTTTAGAACATAAATCGCATTCTTTCGGTATTAGAATGATCTTCGTACTGAAGGATTTCAGGACTCGAGGTGACACGTTGGAGGTTTCTCGAGTTTTATGGCGCTCAATCAGAAAAGAATCAAGTTCTAACCACGTAGGAATTTCGGTTTTATTTGGTAAGGATTGCTCCCATAATGAGAGCGTCAGCTTTGGAAGCTTCGTTGAACACATATAAACCAATAGACAATCCCAATTATCCGTAGGAAGGCCGGAAATATTAAGGGACGTGAGGCAATTTTGAATTGTATTTTGCAGCTCCTTTAAGGCTGCCTAAGATTCATGTACGATAGACTGCATGTTAAGCAATTTCTTCTTCAACGCACGTTTATTTTCGAAACGCTCAGAAAGGTTTTCCCAGGCTGAGCGGAAACCATCATTGGTGAGAAAACCTGAGAAAACTTCCGTATCGCAAGGAAGAAGGCGACAGCCAGACGGTAAGGAATTTTGGGGCGCGAGGATTGGACTTGAGCTGCTTTGAAAGAGATCGCGTCGATCTGTTCCATTAACTGGGCGGCACACCTTTCGTAAATGAAATAGGCATACTCATATTTTGCCTTAAGAGTAAGCAAGGTGTGCGCCGCGCCTTCTAAGCCAACTGAAACTTGCTCTGAACACGCCTCGTACTCTTTCTCGACCTTGTCCCACAGCGCTCGGACTTGGTCGAGATGAATTTGGCAGGTATACTTGGATGGACTGGGTGCTGCTGGATTGCAGACTCTGGACTCAAAGTGACTCAGAAGGTCACAGGTCATAGTAAATCTATTTAGAATTGATGGAGTCATATTGTATATATTTTAGAAAATCTGGTCTGTATTAATATATATAGTATATATATATTTTTTCCCGAACGATTTATATTTGTCGAAAGCTAGATTTTGGAATTAAGGAACCAATTGGAAAATAAACTCGAATTTTACTTTGTCGAATATATTGGTTATATGCGGAAGGCTCGGCCTTAAATCAATAATATTCACTCAGCAGGAAAGCAGAATGTCACACTAATGCTGATATGGAAACGCACTTAAATTTGTAACTGAATTAGTTGTTTGAAATATTATAAAAAATAATTTAAAACTTATTTTTTGTGGGTGGGCATTTTCAGTTGACCGCTGCTGTATATGGCGCGGTACTGTTTACGAAGATAAGGCGTGCGTGTGAATCTGCCTGTGCATTAGCCGTATGTCAAGGCAGAGTAGCGGAGACAACGAGAGGCGGAAAAAATTGCCAAAAATCGGAGCGTCGACTTGCCGACGATTATGTACGTAATTGCAATGTGTATATGTTTAGATGAATGCAGTTTAGCTCACGATAGAGCAAGGGGGAATGCATGAATAAAAAACAAATTAAGTCGGCGTTTCTGTGCCGTGGTTTTTGGATATATTTATTTGTAGTAGCAGTGGACTGTAATTTTAGAATATTTAAATATTATGTTCTGGAATTATTTTATATATAATTTATTTAATAAGAATAATTTGAATTTATTTTTGCTGTGTAAATAATTTAAATACCTTTCCGGTATATTTGGGATTTAATATATTTAATTAAATTTGTGTAAATTGCTGGTGGCAGTTATACTTAGATCACTGGAGTGGACTGTATTAGACAGATGTATGTATGTAGGTGTATAAACGAAAATAAATGCAAGCGGAACATAGTGAACGAAGAGAAGTTTGAAATTGGAGGTTATGGCATGTATTTAAACACACACATTTGGATTTTTGAATTCGCAGGAATTTTATAGAAATTAATTGCGACAATTGAATTGGTTCAGATTTGGAATCGGAAGCTGCCGTAGTGTCGTATCAATCGGACTCGGATTTAGACAAAATCATAAACATGACCGGCAGCAACAATGAAATTTTTACTTATCTTGTGCGGTCTTAAAGCCACCGAAGCTGCTGGGGATGGAATTATCCGGCTCTGATGGACCAAATGTTGGAGTGGGGTGGCTTCAACCTGGAACACTCGATAAATAGAACATGAACAAACTATTTTCGGGGTATTGCGCGACGTGCGTCGGTCTTTATTGGTAGAAGTAGGAATTAGAACTAAACACAAGAAAACTTAAAACTAGCTTTGGAGAGCGGATTGGAAGCTCTATGGACCGAAGGCCCAAAGGAAGAGGGAGCGAGAGCGAGGGTGTACAGGATCACACTGCCTCTGGAAAATAAACGCCCTTTTGGCGTGAACAATTGCAATACATTTCATATAGGTGAGCAAATCGATCTATCCCATAGTCCAAATTTAAGTCATCATAGGGATATGTTTCAGAGTTTAAGTAGATATGAAAAAGATTAATATTTATATTAATATTGTGTACAGAGTTGTACATATGAAAGTCAATGAGTGCACACTCATAGTCACCATAGTTCATAGTTCAATGGGCGGGAAATAAGTAATGTTTGTAATGGGTTCATTACCATTAAATGTAAGAGTGAATGATCTACTCATTTTGGAATCTAATAATGAACTGTGAAAATATAGCTTACAGAAAAACTGGACGTTGATGCACTACGGTCAGTACATTCAAGTGGCCCGTATGGTTATTAAAGTTTTTAGTTTGGGAAGGGTATCTACAGTTGATGTTATTATGTACAAATCATTATAATTTGCACATAAGACTCTAAAGGGTTCATGCAATTCAAAGGACGTTCTACAGTGGCGCAAAACTAAGGGTATATAAGACCTAGTATTTCTACTTGGCACGTGAAAGTTAAGCTGACCCAAAAGGTTAGCACTTTCAACGTCACCATGAATAAGGTTATAAATAAAGGTAATACCTAGCATAGTTCTACGATTGGATAAAGATGGTAAATTGATTAATAGGAGTCTACTGGAATAAGAGGGTAACCTCTGGTTCGTATCCCAGTTTAAACCGCGTAAAGCGAACAGTAAAAAGTTCTTTTGAACTGACTCAATGCGTTTACTGTGGACCCCATACTGAGGGCTCCAAACGCAAGATCCATATTCTAAGATAGGACGAACTAAAGAAATATAAAGCGATTTAGTAACATAGGGGTCATTGAATTCTTTTGACCACCGTTTAATGAAACCAAGCACACCTCTGGCTTTATTTACCATGCACGAAATATGATCAATAAAGTCAAGTTTAGGATCCAGGCGGACTCCCAAATCGTCGACAATAGCGATTCTTTCCAAAGAGCAACAGTTTAGCGTGTAAGTTGCAAGCTTGGGAACGACACGAGAGAATGTCATTAGCTTGCATTTAGAGCCGTTTAAATTTAATAAGTTAACGCGGCACCATGTTTGAAAATTATTAAGATCTGTTTGTAAATCTGACTGGCAAGAAGCGTCCTTATATTGCACGCAAAGTTTGACGTCATCCGCATACACAAGTACTCTGGAGTTAGTCAGAACTTTGGGCAGGTCGTTAATAAATAATGTAAACAACAAGGGTCCCAAATGGCTCCCTTGCGGGACGCCAGACGTAACCCTGAGAACATTAGATAAGGTATTTTTAAAAAGGACCATTTGCGTCCGGCCATTCAGATAACTAGAGATCCATCTTAGAAGATCAACCGGAAATCCCATTAAATCGAGTTTCCGAACAAGAAGAGAATGGTTAACAGAGTCGAACGCTTTACTGAAATCAGTATAGATTACGTCTGTTTGAAAGTTATTATGGAAGCCCTTTATTATGAAGGAAGTGAGCTCCAAAAGATTAGTAGTAGTTGATCTTCTCTTTATAAATCCATGCTAACATGGAGAAATGATAGAACTGCAAAGGTGCTGCAAATGTGGAGTAATAATTTTTTCGAAAAGTTTTGGGATGGCCGACAGCTTAGAGATTCCTCTGTAGTTGTTGGCATCCAATTTGCTACCTTTTTTGTGGAGAGGAATAACGAACGACTCCTTCCAAATAAGGGGAAAGTGGGAGGTTTCTAAGGATAAGGTAAACAATTTCAGAAGGGGATTGCACAGGGCGTCGGCACAATACCTAAGCACACAGCCGGGTATTCCGTCGGGTCCTGGCGAAAAAACTGGCTTAACACGGAGAAGATGTGAAAGAATGGAGCTTTCGTTTAAACTAGGACTGAAAATTAAGTTCGATTTGGGAATGATGTAAGAATAAGTCTGATTTGAGTCAATAGAGCTTGAATATGTAGTTTGAAAAAACTGCGCAAATAGATCGGCTATTGCCTGATCATTATTTACGGTTGTATTTTCAAATGAGAGCGAGGAAGGATGAGTAACTGGCTTACGTTTAGTGTTAACAAAGTTATAGAACTGTTTTGGGTCCTGAGAAAACTGGGCCCGACAACGAGCAAGATAATTTTTGTAACACTGCGCGTTCAACACGGTGAAGCTTAACCGAGCCGATAAATAAGAGAAGAGGGCAGATTGAGAACCGGTACGTTTAAATTTAGAAAACAGCCTAGACTTTTTGTTTTTAAGGCGACTCAACTCTCTAGTAAACCAAGGAGGCTTATTTGAGGTTGACGGGTAGTATGACGGAACACACTCAGTAAAACATGACTTCATGGCACTGTAAAAAATATCCACGGCTTCCGCCATGTCAGTGCACATGTATAGATCGGACCAATTAAAATCAGCTATAAGATTATTCAGCCGTTCGAAGTCCGCCTTGCGAAAACAAAGGACCTTTATGGCTGGACGGTCAGATATATTCTGTAAATCGGCCCCAACGTCGAGGGTCACATCGAAAGTAGGATGATAGGGATCTTCGGGTAGCGTCAGCGGCGCCACCCTGGCTAAGCTTACTCTCGCAGGATCTGAAACAAAACAGAGATCAAGCAAGCGCTCTAAAGAATTTCGTACATGGTTGACTTGAGACAGCGAAATGTCAAACAAGCCAGCAATAAAATCATGCTGTGTTGTGGTTAAAAGTGAGTTTGTGGAATTATTTGAGGACCAAATAGCCCCTGGGATATTAAAATCCCCAAGAACAACTAAGTGGTCCCTATCCGAAAGCTGATTGGAGACCATCTGGATAGCGGAAAGATGGTTCCAATAAATAGGAAGTTCCGACAAGGGAGGAATGTAGGAACAAGTAATGAAAATGGAGCTACCATTGACTGATAGCTTCACACAAAGGAATTCAACATCGTTGCACTCCTCAAAAGTTAATAATTCAGACGTGAGGCTGGAGTCCACCGCTATGAGGACACCACCCCCCCGTCTGATAGGGAGCTCAAAATCTCCGGCTTTAACCAGGTTTCTGTGAACACGATAATCTGGGAAGCAAACGAAAGACTATCAGAATACAATTTGGGAAGCTTACTACGTAAACCTCTTGCATTCTGATAGGAGATGAAGAGGGAGTCGGTTAGTTTTTTGGAGTGGGAGTCGTAGAGGGCGCAGTGGTCTGGTCAGGCCTGGGAAGACTTATTCCTACAGGCCGCCGTTTCTTCTTCTTAGCCTCAAACTCTTTGACGACAATATGCTCTGGCCAGAATTTGGTAGAGCATATTGTGTCAAACAGCTCGTTTGGGACATTTATCTTGAAAGATGAAATGTCCCTAGCATAGGAAAATTTAAATTTCTCCACCTTAATTTTTTCGGCTTTGGTTTTGCCTTGAATAAAGGCTATTACATCTTCCGATATCTGAGAGGGGGAAAGCCGCGAAACAAATATCTGTTTCGAAGGTGGGACAACAGTAAGGGCTTTTGGCAATGCAGACGCATTGTCTGGATTGCCAATATCGGCCGGTAATCCGGGCCTGACGCCCTGGGGTGGTAAATTGATGGGGGTCTGAGGGGTCGCAATTTGCGATCCCCCAGGGGACACAACGGAAATCATCGGGGGCACGGTCACTCCAGCGGCACATTCGGGAACCGAATCTTTCCTCACACTCGACCTCAGAATTCTCGGGTTTAATCCTGAGGTCGATGGCTGATCCGATGGAGGCTGCTGTTGAGAACCCACTGCTGGTTTAAAGGATCCGTCAATATGTTGCAGACCAGTGGCAGTTTTTTTGCGCCTAGGGGACTCATTTAATAGCTTAAGGCTATTAAATTGAGTATCTAGCGCCAAGAACATATCATGAGTTTTGCGGAAACTCGATAATATGTCTTTAAAACCGCTCTTGGTTTGCCGCATAAAAGACATCATCTCGCTTTCAACCTCGCGACAGGCGTCACAGCAGTAACGCAAACCAATGTTTCGTCTCAGATCGTCTACCGTCCGCGCTACAACACCAATGCACTTGGCATGCACAATGTTGTCGCACAGCCAGCAGCCGATCGAAAGATCGTTAGCTGCAATTACCTTCTTGCAGGTTTTAAAAGTACAGACAATAGCGGACATTATAATTAGTTACCACTGTAAAGATAAGAAAACAGTGCAGCTGCACAGAGAACAGAAGAGAGAGAGAGCAGGTGAGCGGGTGAGCGTGGGAGCAAAAGCTTACTAGATTAACGTTTAGCTGTCGCGACGGCGCAAACAACTGCTAAACGAACAAGGCGCAAAAAGGAATGAAAAATTAGCACAAGCAAATCACTGGCAGCACAAACTAAAATTGTGAAAATAAATAGAATTAAATGCACAAATTAAGAAAGCTGCATGCACGCGAAGTGAACGGGAACTTTATTTAACACAAGGTAGAGGATTTATGTAAAACCCCGGTGGTTTTAAATGCAAAATATTCACAAAACGAGAGCGCAAGAAAAAAACACGTCCGTTCACTTGGAAGAGAGAAAGCTTATGCGTAACTTATATTCTCAAATAGTTATAAATTCATTAAAACCCTTCCCATAGTTTCCTTTTTCCATATCGTTATATTTACTTATTATGACGAATCCGTATTTATCGCTCCAACACTTTTGACAAATTTTCATAAATGAATCATAGGACATATCAGTATTTACATGATCACGATATATAAGTCGCCTATTTAAATCATTTTGTTTAAACAATATAATCATATTCGCGTTATCACGTTTTAGATGTTTTGGAATATGTGAATATGTTTGACATAGGTAAAAAGAATCTATATTATTGTGACGTCCCATACAAAAATATGAACGAATGTTGTTTTGTTTTCACAAGCAACATCATTAAAAATCATAATAGAGTTTTATTTAGCCTTAGCGGGTGGTAAAACTTAATCATTTTGTGAGAATGTATAATATTCCATACCCTTTATCGGTTTAATTAGTTTCTCCAAATACTCATACTTTGGTTGATATAAACTCTTTGAGAATACATATATATTCTCAAATTTAAGCCCGTTTGGACTTTCAATAAGACTAAGCATAACATTTGTTTTCCCACAGTTTGAAGGATCGACAACCAATGCTCTTATTGTATTGGTTAACAAAGAACTATGTCGTGGAACTGTATTTGTTAATGAGTGATCACCACCCTCGATTTTTCTAACATCGATTTCTTGTTTTTGACGTATTAAACGCATATTCACATGTGTAATGTAGTTCATTCGATGCGAAATGCTCCTTTATTAAACATTATCAGGCCTGTTCCAGTTTCCACTCGGAAGTGAATTTGATAACATTTTCGGATTTCCCTTTAACATAAGCGAATTTCCCTTGTTGTTTGAAGGATTTTTTATGAAATTTCCCTTTGGTCCCCTTTGTTCCCAAAAAATTTCAGCTGGCCGCTGCGTTTGTTTTGCCAGAGTTTTGTGAATTAGGGGCCGATCAAATTTTGGCCCGCTATAGTTTCCAACCAAAGGACGTTAATAGGGTACTGATTCATTGCATAAAATCAAAGGTACAAGCATTCTTGGCGGTAATAAGTTAATTTTTAATATTTGAAATCACAATCATCTGATTTCGGAGGCAGTGCTGAAAATGGTCGGCAAGAAGTATTGGAAAACTAATGCAGATGTCAGCTGATTTGCCCGTCTCGATTCAAAGATTCTCGCTCTACTATTTTACCAAAATGTTTTTGCATCTATTAGCTGTACACGAATTAGGGAGACGACAGTTATTAAGCGCCATTTAATTCATCTGCCAGACTTTACCATTTGGCCTACACCGCCAGTCTGTCTTCCTTTGAGGAGCCCCGGGAAATAATTTTGTGTTTTTCTGTGAAGGAGATGAAGATGTCATCCGTTTTTTTATTTTTATGCATGTACCTTATAAAAAGAGTTAGATAAATAAATTTGATAACGGTCAGCTGTTTTGATGGCAGTGGTGTAAAATTTCTCACAGATAATGTTGCACAATTCAACTCAGAAAAGAGTTGCCGAGGTTGAGGAAAAATTTCCCTTCACATTACGCACGGTTTGTACAGAATTTTAATTGGTGTTTTTACCAAACACAATTTTTTTTTAACGTGCATTAATAATAGTTCTTTGAATATAAGAACAAATAAAAATACAATTGCTAAAAATTAATAACAGGCATATTCCATCTGTTATTTGGAACTCTGACAACCCTCATAATGTCCCTCACAGATCCGACTTTTTCGGTCGGAATCCGGTCGGATTTGCAATTTTGCGGAAAGTTAGAATCAAACTGATTCTGAGGAGCAACCACAAAAAAAATGTTATAAATCAAGTGTGCCACCTTTAGAAAATTTAGAAATGCAGTAATGTTCCTGAAACATCAGAGAATGAAATAAAATTTACATTTGCAATTTTCATAATCGCCTTGTATTTTAAAATCATTAATTTTTGATTTTGCGGATCTGAATCCGCCGGCCCAATAGCATTCGGAAAGTTTCCGAGCGGTTTCGCTCGGAAGTTAACAGAGGGAAATACGAATCAGAGGGGATTTTTCGGAAGTGAAAACTAGAACACGTCTGGGAAATCCGAATCCGAGTAAATTTTTCGGAAGTGGAAACTGGAACAGGCCTGTATATAAAATGGGTAAAAGTTTGTATAATTGTTACAGTCAGAGTTCAAACTTGAAATGAGGTAGTGGTATTATCAACAAAATAATTAACACTTTTTCATTTGAAGCACATATTCCTGGTTATAATTTTTGTGGACCTGGAACAAAGCTAAAACAAAGGTTGGAGCGCGGTGACCGTGGGATAAATCAATTGGATGTAGCTTGTAGAGTACATGATATTGCATATTCACAAAATAGGGATCCAGCTGATAGACATACGACCGACGCAGTATTAATTAATAAAGCGTGGGAACGTGTTGGTTCAAAAGACAGTAGTATTGCAGAGAAAACAGCAGCATACCTAGTTACAAATATTATGAAAAAAAAAGAAATTCGAAATGGGTGTGAAGAAGGGAACAAAGAGAAATTGTACGAAAAGGAGATCAAAGGTAAAGAGTTTTTCAAACATAATATAACATAAGGCAGTATTAATAATTAAAGCGTGGGAACGTGTTGGTTCAAGAGATAGTAGTATTGCAGAGAAAACAGCAGCATACTTAGTAACCGATATTATGAAAACCAAAAAGAAATTCGGAATGGGTATTAGGAAGGGGGTGAAGGAGAGGGTAAAGAGAACATGTAAGAAAAGGAGATCAAAGGTAAAGAGTTTTTCAAATGTTAACAAAACCGGATAACGAGCCATGACACAGAAACCACTAGATCTAATGAGTGCCATCAAGGTTGCACGTAAAGCAGTTGATAAATCAATTGGTAGAAATAAAAAAAATATTAAAAATCCTCGTATTATTAATGTACCTAAAATTGGTGGTTTTTTACCTATTGTACCCATTTTGACTGCACTAAGTTAGTTAGCTAGTCTCGCCTCTGGTAGTGCAGCTATTGCTAAAACTATCAGTAATGCAAATATGGGTAAAAAACAATTAGAAGAGAGTACACGACATAATAAAAAAATGGAAAGTAAGGTCGGTGAAGGTATGTTTCTTAAACCTTATAGAAAAGGTTATGGTCTTTATATTTATTTTTATTTTTTTTTTTTTCGCGCGGGTCCCATCGATTCCCACCTCCCGCCAAACCGACCGAGAGGCGCAGCCGTGTGACGTACGGCACGAACGCGTTTTTGATAGACGCGTAAGAAGAGGAAACTATAAAGGAACGAGGAAAGTTTGATATTGCTAAGGTGCTAAATTACGGGCTAATTCTACAAGCAAAACAGTTTTAAGTTTAGGAAGACTATCACTACCAGCAATATAGTCTGTGACGATCCGTCGTTGGTCGGGCGGCTCAGGGATGGCCAGGATCTGTCGCAGGTATTTATTTGTGTCAGGTGTAGCTGCTAGAAGAGATTTCCGACCCGGTCCCAGAGTATAAGTCACGGGGAATTACTTAGTAATTAGTTAAAGAGTACGTTTATTCAGGTTTAGATTTACAATTTAGTGAAAACTGGATGGCGTGTCCGCTCGTTCGGCTCCTTCCGTCAGGATCTGTGTGCTCGGCTCCCGGTCCGGTGTCCTGGATGATGCCTGTCGCCTCTCAAGGCAACGCAACCGTTTGCGGAGTGTCCGCTGGGTGCCCTGAATTGAGCCGATCGCTGTCTGTGGCTGGAACGATAAGAAGCCGTCTCGGAACCTTTCGGTCGGCCGCGAGAGCGAGCGAAGCTATCTCGGGAACCTTGCAGTCGACTGCGAGAGTGAGAGAAGATATCTCGGGAACTTTTCAGTCGACCGCGAGAGCGAGAAACAAGATATAACTCGGGGACTTTCCAGTCGACCGCGAGTGAGAGACGAGATATAACTCGGGAACTTTTCAGTCGACCACGAGCGAGAGACGAGAGATAACTCGGGAACTTTTCAGTCGACCACGAGCGAGAGAGACGAGATATAACTCGGGAACTTTTCAGTCGACCATGAGCGAGAGAGACGAGATGTAACTCGGGAACTTTTCAGTCGACCACGAGCGAGAGAGACGAGATATAACTCGGGAACTTTTCAGTCGACCACGAGCGAGAGAGACGAGATGTAACTCGGGAACTTTTCAGTCGACCACGAGCGAGAGAGACGAGATATAACTCGGGAACTTTTCAGTCGACCACGAGCGAGAGAGACGAGATATAACTCGGGAATTTTTCAGTCGACCACGAGCGAGAGACGAGATATAATACTTAGCTCGGGAACTTTTCAGTCAACCACGAGACGACGACGACGGCCACGGGATAGACGTATTGCGGATCGGTGAACCGAGCCGGGGGGAGGCGGGTTAGGGGGGAACAAAGTAACTACTAGGGTAGCTAACTACGATTTATTAGCCGACCAGATCAGAAGATCTGGCTGGGCCCAAAAAAGTGACTTGTCTGCTGACTACTTGGGAGGCTTACCTCACCCGAGCGCTGTCGGCTGCTGAGTGACGATACAAGGGCTGGAGCTCGCCTTATATAGGGATCCGGCAGGTTTCAGTGTGCCTGTCCGCCTATCAGGCGTTAGCCCCTTTCCCTACTGTGCCTAACGCCTTCTCCCCGCAGTGTGCCCGCTTGTGCGCGCGCTTAGGCGCGCGCGCGCCCTTCGTTTGAATTCAAAATTCTTTCTCTCTACGCTTGTCTTCTTGTCTTGTTTCTTTTCTTGTTCTTTTCTTTGATTATTTTATTATTTCTTATATTCAACAGTTATGTGCGCGGTCACGCGTCACACCCCCCCCTCCTTTCGGAATTGGCATGAGGCTTGAGGGACACATAATAGTTGGTGTTGTTTGATGTTTCCTACGTAGTGTTGGGTTATGTGGTGCTGGCTTATGTATTACGTGTAGTGCTGGTTTACGTGTTACGACGTAAGTATATTGTGTTTTGCCATGTCTAACGTTACGTATTCTTTCGTGATCTTCGTGACTTGTTTGTTGTGGGTTTGATCCTACGAATGGTTTTATGTCCCCGATGTATGCGCGTTTCGTTTTCTTTGTTTTTGTGTCTTTAACGTGTACTATTACCGGTGACGTGAACCTAACCACTTTCCATGGTCCGTCGTACTTGGGTGCCAGTTTCGCGTTAAATTTTTCCGCTGCGTTCGACAGTTGGTGTGTTTTGCACTACACTAAATCTCCAACGTTTGGCCTCCACTCTCGTTTCCTCAATTCGTAATGTCTCTTGCTGTTCGGCCTGCTCCATATGCGTTGTTGCCTTCATTCTTCAGTTTTCAGCCGTTTCCATCGGTCCTCTATCGTTTCCTCTTCCGCAACTTTGGTCAGCATCTTCCCTGCTGCCTTTTGCTGCGATACCTTGTATTGTTGGCAACAACTGCACTCCTTCACGAATTTTTTCACGTCCTTTGCTAACCTGGGCCAGAAGTACCGATGTCTCACTCGTTTCAGTGTCTCAAACGTCCCTAGATGCCCTGCCTCTGCCGTGTCGTGATTTTCCCGTAGCACCTGTTGTTTTTCATCCTCCGTTACGCACAACTTCCACGGTTGCCGGTCGTTCGCGTTCCCGCATAGCTTGTATAGCCTTCCGCCCTCTATGCGGTATTCCTGCTCTTCCGGATTTTTTCCGACTTCTCCGAATTTCCGCTCCAACCAATCTGCGGTGCTACTCAGCGTCCTTAGCTCCGGTTGTGGGGCTCTCGATAGTGCGTCTGCCACGGCGTTTAGCTTTCCTTTCCGGTATTGGACTTCAAACTGAAACGGTTGCAAGCCTAGTGCCCATCTGGCCACTCGTCCCGACGGGCTCTCGATCGAGTTTAACCATTTTAATGCCATGTGATCGGTCACGACTATGAAATGGTAGCCTTCGAGGTACATTTTGAACTTGTTGATGCCCCAATATATCGCTAGACACTCCTTTTCTGTTGCGCTGTAATTCCGTTCGACGCTGCTCAGTCTTCTGCTCGCGAATGAGATTACTTGTTCTCCGTTCTCCCCGTCCTGTGTCAGTACTGCGCCTATCCCTAGGTCACTCGCATCTGTTTGCAGCTTAAACCGCCTCGTAAAATCCGGGCATGACAGCACCGGCGCCTTCATTAGGCTCGTCTTCAAATGGTCGAACGATTCCTGATGTTTTTCATTCCACTCGAATTTCTGTCCCTTCTTGATCAGGCCTTGTAATGCTCCGGCTTGCTCCGTAAAATTGGGTATAAACCGTCTGTACCACGATGCCATCCCTAGAAAGCTGTGCACTTCTTTCGTAGTCTTTGGTGTCGGGTACTTCTGGATTGCCGCTACCTTCTCTGGATCCGTCCGGATGCCTTTGTCGCTCACCACGTGGCCAAGGTATTTCAATTCCTTCTGGAAAAAGTGACATTTATCCGGATTGATCCTCAGGTTTGCTCTCTGCAATCTTCTGAACACCTCTTTCAGCTTCTCCAAGTGTTCTTCCTTGCTCCGACCGATGACCACTATATCGTCCAGATATGCGAAGGCAAACGGTTCCATCTCGGGCCCTATTATGGTATCTAGCGCTCTTTGGAACGTTGCCGGCGCTGTGGTCAGCCCGAACGGCATTACTTTCCACTGAAAGAGGCCGCGCCCTGGTACTGTGAATGCTGTATATTGTCGACTATCCACCTCCATCGGAATCTGCCAATATCCCGATTTCAGATCGATTGTACTGATGAATTTCGCTTCTCTTAATTGGTCTAAGATGAAGTTCATCCTTGGTACTGGATAGGCGTCTTTCTCTGTTTTGTCGTTCAAGAGGCGATAGTCTATACACATTCTCCACTCATTGGTTTTCTTCTTCACTAACACTACCGGTGCGCTGTATGGGCTGCGTGACGGTTCTATTAACCCCAGAGCCAGTAACTCGTCCACTTGTTCGTTAATGACTGCCTGCTGCTTTGGGTTTCGAGGATAATACCGCTGCTTTATCGGTTTGTCGTCCGTGAGATAGATCTTATGCGTCGTTATATTACTTACCCCCGCATATTTTCAAATACCTGCCTTTGTTCTTCCAGAAAGGCCTCTACTTCTTCGTCGGATGGCTCCTTCTCCATGATGCCTGCTCTATCCGCCTGGCGTTGATCTTCACGTTTCTCGTCCTGCACTTCCGTTATCTCCAGTTCCAGATTCCCGCACCTTAGCGTGCTGTGTGCCCTTGCCAGGAAATCCATCCCTAACAAGATCCCTCCTGCGACCTTCTCCAGTATCATAAACGATATGCCGAAGACTCTTCCTCCGAATCTGATCTTCGCTTCGAAATTCCCTACGGTTTTCTGCTTCGATCCGTTTGCGAGCGTTATCTCCGTTCGGTTTCCTGTCCATCTACCCTCCTCCCTCAGATCCTGGTATCGACTTCGGCTTATCGCACTCCGGGATGCTCCTGTGTCTATGATTCCCTTCGCCGTTTGATTTCCCAATCCAATCCACGCTACCACCTGGAATCCGTCACAGCTTAGTTTCTCCTTCGGTACTGGCTTGCTTCCTGGTGTCTGAGCCGCCAGATTTATTTGCTCAGACCTCCTGCATGGCCCCGTTCTACAACATTCCGTTGTTCTTGTGCCGTTCTTTCCGCATACCCAGCAAAACAGCCTCGGCGGATTGCTGCATGTCCGCGCTGCATGCCCGGTTCCTCCACACCGCATACAAATTTCTGCCCTTAGTTGGTGCTGTCCTGCTTGGCTGGCCCTTGTCTGGTGCTCCATAGACTCGATGTCTTCTACTTCTTCGGCTAATTTGAGGAACTCCGTCAGGGTCTTAAACCCACTCCTCCTGGTGTACAGTTTTATCTTGCTCCTGGCGTTTTTGTACACTCGATCGAGCTTTTCTTCCTCCGATAGCTTCGTGAAGCGCATCAGCTTCCTTAGCCCCATCGCATACTCTCGTGCTGGTTCGTCCTCTCTCTGTCTCAGCTGCGATATTTGGGTCTTTAGCTGCTCTTCGTATCTCGGCGGCAGGAAGTATTCCAACAACTCTGTTGTTAGTTGCTTCCATGAACCAATCCTCGATGGTGTTGTGTTCCACCAGTCGCTGGCTATCCCTTCCAGGATGAACGGCATCGTCTGGACGAGCTGGTCCTTTTGGATCCCGTAACCGGTTGCCCATTGTTCCAGTTTTTCCAGGAACTCCAACGGATTCGACGTTCCTTGGTATCGGATCCCCCAGTTCCGAACCCGGTCGACTATTTCCGTCTCCACCTTTTTTATGGCTTTCGTGTCCTCCATCTCCTCCATCTTTCTTCCTTCCGGGTTTGTTATGATGACTTCCGGTTTCGGCGACGGACTCCTATCCCTCGTATGTTTTGCCGCCAGTTGTTCTAACTTCCGCTTCACCTCCTCGGTATGATCCTTCTCCTTCGTGAACGCCGCTATTGTGCGTCTCAAGTCCTCCACTTTTCCTGATGAGTCCAGCCCGAAGTTTTCTGCGTATTCTGTTAACTCCGTTTTGGACGCCAGATATTCCCATGTAGACATTACTCTACCGGTGTCGGTCTTTTTCTTGCAACTACACAATCTGCTCGGGCGCCACTGTGACGATCCGTCGTTGGTCGGGCGGCTCAGGGATGGCCAGGATCTGTCGCAGGTATTTATTTGTGTCAGGTGTAGCTGCTAGAAGAGATTTCCGACCCGGTCCCAGAGTATAAGTCACGGGGAATTACTTAGTAATTAGTTAAAGAGTACGTTTATTCAGGTTTAGATTTACAATTTAGTGAAAACTGGATGGCGTGTCCGCTCGTTCGGCTCCTTCCGTCAGGATCTGTGTGCTCGGCTCCCGGTCCGGTGTCCTGGATGATGCCTGTCGCCTCTCAAGGCAACGCAACCGTTTGCGGAGTGTCCGCTGGCTGCCCTGAATTGAGCCGATCGCTGTCTGTGGCTGGAACGATAAGAAGCCGTCTCGGAACCTTTCGGTCGGCCGCGAGAGCGAGCGAAGCTATCTCGGGAACCTTGCAGTCGACCGCGAGAGTGAGAGAAGATATCTCAGGAACTTTTCAGTCGACCGCGAGAGCGAGAAACAAGATATAACTCGGGGACTTTCCAGTCGACCGCGAGTGAGAGACGAGATATAACTCGGGAACTTTTCAGTCGACCACGAGCGAGAGAGACGAGATGTAACTCGGGAACTTTTCAGTCGACCACGAGCGAGAGAGACGAGATATAACTCGGGAACTTTTCAGTCGACCACGAGCGAGAGAGACGAGATATAACTCGGGAGCTATTCAGTCGACCACGAGCGAGAGACGAGATATAATACTTAGCTCGGGAACTTTTCAGTCAACCACGAGACGAGACTTAACCCGGGAACCTTTCGGTCGGCCACGGGATAGACGTATTGCGGATCGGTGAACCGAGCCGGGGGGAGGCGGGTTAGGGGGGAACAAAGTAACTACTAGGGTAGCTAACTACGATTTATTAGCCGACCAGATCAGAAGATCTGGCTGGGCCCAAAAAAGTGACTTGGCTGCTGACTACTTGGGAGGCTTACCTCACCCGAGCGCTGTCGGCTGCTGAGTGACGATACAAGGGCTGGAGCTCGCCTTATATAGGGATCCGGCAGGTTTCAGTGTGCCTGTCCGCCTATCAGGCGTTAGCCCCTTTCCCTTCTGTGCCTAACGCCTTCTCCCCGCAGTGTGCCCGCTTGTGCGCGCGCTTAGGCGCGCGCGCGCCCTTCGTTTGAATTCAAAATTCTTTCTCTCTACGCTTGTCTTCTTGTCTTGTTTCTTTTCTTGTTCTTTTCTTTGATTATTTTATTATTTCTTATATTCAACAGTTATGTGCGCGGTCACGCGTCACAAGTCATAGAGGCGGTTGTAATCGGTGCATAAAACCCTAAAGGGCTCATGCATTTCAAACTCCCTCCTACAGTGACCAATTACTAAGGGGATATAGGATCTGAAAGTAAGTCGGGGAACATGAAAATTGTGTTGGCCTAGCAGGTAGGGACTCTCCACGTCCCCGTGAATAAGCTTATGTAGAAAGACGACACCAAGCATCGTTTTACGGTTCGCTAGGGAGGGAAGGTTAATTAATAGAAGTCTACTAGAGTAAGACGGTAATCTCTGATTTTCATCCCAGGTTAAGCCCCGTAGGGCGAAAAGCAAAAAGCTTTTTTGGACAGATTCAATGCGGTTAATATGGACGCCAAAACTAGGAACGCCAAAACGCAAGAACCATATTCCAAAATGGGCCGAACTAACGAAACAAAAAGGCTCTTAGTTACATAAGGGGAATAGAATTCTTTCGACCACCTTTTAATGAATCCAAGCATGCCTCTGGCTTTGTTAACCATGCAGGAAATGTGTTCAGAGAACGAAAGTTTGGGATCAAGGCGGACTCCAAGATCATCGACAAGAGTTATTCTTTCCAAAGAGCAGTCATTGAGCATATAAGTGGCATACTGGGGAGTGACACGCGAAAGTGTCATCAGTTTGCACTTGGAGCTGTTGAGATGTAATAGGTTAGCACGACACCATGCTGAAAATTATTAAGATCCGATTGTAAATCTGACTGGCATGAGCTGTCCTTATACTGCACACATAGTTTAACGTCGTCAGCGTACATTAGTACTCTAGAGTTGGTTAAAACTAGCGGTATGTCGTTAATAAAGAACGAGAATAGCAGTGGGCCTAGGTGGCTACCTTGTGGGACGCCAGATGTGACACTGAGGAATTTGGAGAGAGCATTTTTAAACAGAACCTTTTGAGTCCTGTCAGACAAATAACTCAAAATCCATTTAAGAAGATCAACAGGAAACCCAATTAAGTCGAGCTTCCTTACAAGAAGAGAATGATTAACCGAGTCAAAAGCTTTACTAAAGTCCGTGTAAATCACATCGGTTTGAAAGTTGCGTTGGAACCCTCTAATAACAAATTAGGTAAGTTCCAAGAGATTTCTAGTGGTTGATCTTCGCCTCATAAAGCCATGCTGACATGGAGAATTTACGGATCTGCACAAATGCTGCAAGTGAGGAGTTATTACATTCTCGAAGAGTTTCGGAATGGCTGACAACTTAGAGATACCCCTATAGTTTCTGGCATCCGATTTGCTACCTTTTTTGTGGAGAGGAATAATAAAGGATTCCTTCCAAATAAGGGGAAATTCAGAAGTTTCTAAATATAATTTAAACAATTTAAGAAGGGGGTTACACAGAGCGTCCGCGCAATACCTGAGCACGCAGCCCGGTATTCCGTCGGGACCCGGTGAGTACAGTGGCTTAATACGTCGAAGATCCAGACTAAGAGAGCTTTCGTTTAAGATAGGACTGAGAATTAAGTTTGAACAGGGCATAGAGTAAGGGTATGTCTGGTTTAAATTGGTCGAGGGAGAATAAGTTGTTTTAAAAAACTCAGCAAAAAGATCAGCAATAGCCTGATCTGATTCTGCTGTAGAATTTTTAAATGAAAGCGAGGAAGGATATAAGTTAGGTTTACGCTTAGTGTTAACAAAGTTATAAAACTGTTTCGGGTCCTGCGTGAACTGAACCCTACAACGAGTCAAATAATTCTTATAACACTGAGCGTTGAGCACGGTTAAATTCGACCGTGGAGGATACTCTTTTTTGTATTATTAAAAGGGATGATAATAGTCTCTATTTAGAATTAAATAAAGCTTAAAATGTATTCATTTTTAATATTATAAATGTACTTATTTTCTCAAATAAAAATAAAATGTCATCAAACTCAAAAACACTTTGTTATAAATATTTAAATTACATGACATTTTTCACAGTAGCACATGAGTATCTGGGAACTCTACAACAAGGAAGCGTAAACTTTTAGAACAGTTGACAAAAAGTAGAAATTCATTGAAAAGAAAAAATGAGGAATTGAAGCAAATAAAAAATGAGAACGTATCAAATTTGGAGGAAACTTTTAAACCTATTACAGAACCTTTACATAAATTACTCACTGAAAATAAAAAATGGAATAAAGAAAATATATTAACGATACACATGTTGTTAAGACTATGTTCAAGAAAGAGAAAATAAGAGTACCTAAATGTATTAAAAGGGTACAGGAGAGAGTAATTGAAAGTGATAGTGATAGTGAGAGTGATGCTTAATTTGACGCTTACTCACAACACTCTTATATATAATCTAATGTTTCACATCAGTCTCTTATAGATGAATCGAATGTTTCAAATCACTCTCATAGAGATGAAACTAATGTTCCACAACAGTCTCATATAGATTATTTAAATGAAAATGATCATGAAGAAACGGGGGTGAAGTACAATCTCAACATTAATCAGTTAAAGCAAGACAAGATTTTAGATAATAGTTATGGACCAAGAGAAAAAAAAAATATTTTAAAGTTGGGTAATAGTACACTTAAAATTAAAAGAAATGTAATGGAATTAGGAAGTGGAAATTTATGGAGTCTATCACATGGTCTATACTCTTTAATTTTTCATAACAGTCTTAAGGATTATACTAAGAATGATTTAGAATCATATGGAAACATTTTAATTGAAACAAGTGCTCACAAAAAAAACTATCAACCAAATGGTCAAATAAAAGGAAATCGTTCTAAAAAATATTCCTCAATTATTAAACCATTAATATTATCTTCAGTAAATGAAGAATATATTGGTTCTGGGTATATGAGACTTCAAAAAAGACCACCAAATTATGTATATTGGGATAATGTTAATGAACTTGTTGAAAGATTGCAACTCTTAATGGCATAAAGAGCTGCTGGTAATAATAACCATACTAATGAAATTCTTTCAATAATAGAAAAATTGCGTGAAGCAAAAATAATATATTAGTAATTTTCTCATTTTGTTTCAAATAAAAAAGTCCATTGACAAGTTTGGTCACTTTTCAAAAGGGAAGTTGAGAGTCTTACATGTATAAATCTAACTGATGGTCACATAAATGTTCAGAAAAAAAAATTAAAAACTGTTCAAAACCAATAAATGGAAATGATTTGGTTATTAAATTTTATGTAGATGAAAACATTAATGAAGCGAAATCACATCAATTAACAATTAACAATTAATTTGGATCATACATAAATATACCATTCATTCATTATTTATTTCATAATTAAAATGTCAGTTGATAAGTTTGGTTGTTTTTTAAATGAGAAAGAGTACTCAAGAGACATAACAAAAGGTGAAGAAAAATTCCAAAGTATACTTAATGATTATGATGGACATTTAAATATTCAGAGGAAACGATTTAAAAATTCCCTAACCCCCATTCATGACAATGATATTGCAATAAAATGTTATGTTGATGATGAAATAAGTAAACTCGTACAGAATACATCTAATGAAATTTGTAAACAACCACAGAAACAAGAAATTTTAAGAATAAGACATCGAATCAATCATTTTGAGGGAAAAGTGAGAGAAATTTCTAAAAAAAATTGAATTTCTCTTGAAAACTATTAATAAGATAGTGGAGGATATAAATGAAAACGAAAAGCAACATTTTTAATTATATCATTGCACCAACCCCAGTTTTAAAAAGTGAAACCGAATCTTTAGAGAAGAAACCGTTTGTACCAAATAAAATAAAGCTATGAGTAAACGAGAGATTGTTAATGAGTTACATCGGCCAATTTTCCAAGACGTAGAGTTATAGTAAAGGGTATTTATGATTTATGGCAGGCTGATTTGGTTGAAATGGGGGCATATGCATCATCGAATAAAGGCTTTAGGTATTTATTAACAGTAATATTTACCTGTTCTAAATATGGATGGGGTGAAGCAATGAAATCAAAAAATGCAGAAGTTACAAAAGCAATGGAAAAAAAATAAAATCTGGTCGTGGAGTACCAAAGAATTTACAAACAGATAATGGAAATGAATTCTACAATAAACAATTTAGAGAATTAATGAAACGATATGAAATTAATCATTACTCAACATTTAGTATTCTTAAAGCATCTATTGTGGAACGTTTTAATATAACACGAAAACAACTTATGTGGCTTGAGTTTAGATTTAATGGAAAATATACATGGCTTCAAATATACAAAGAGTTGATTAATAATTATAACAATAGGAAGCATACAACAATTAAAATTAAGCCCATTGATATTAATACTAAAAATGAAATACAGATTTTGATGAGATCATAAAATCATCTAAAAATAATTACAAATGGGGACTTTAAAGAGGGGGATCATAATACTAATAATATTTATCTTGTTGAAAAGATTCTGAAACAAAAAGATGATTATGTGCTTGTGCGTTGGCTAGGCTTTTCAAAATCAGAAGATAATTGGATACACAAAACGAAATTCTATAAAAAACAACTAGAAACATAGAACAATTAAAATTTACGCATTGACGTATGCGTGTTAATTGAAGCCTATACATATGTATATGTACAAATCTGTCCTATATAAAGGGTGGAAAGCATTTCAAAAATATTCAGTACCCGAAAACGGTTCATTGTAACAAAAGTCTTCCGTATCGTGTGCAATAAAAACGCAAAGAAAAATGATTTCTTCAAAAATCATATACATTACATTTTGTGTAATTCTTTTACAATTGGCTTTGGTTGAAATGATTCCATTGAATAATTCATCAACTTAAATTTTACCAGTTAAAAATATCATTGATAAATCGGCATTAATTCAAAATTCGGGAACTAATAATTCGGTGGGAGTTTACGTAAACTTCCCGACGATAAACAAAATGGTGAAGATTGATTTAAAATTTGAGATTGATTCTTGAAGAGACTCAAATTTTTCTTAATCTTTTAAATGACACTAAAAATGGTACGAACACTGACAATGAAAAAATTAAAAGTGAAATAAAATCAGTGCCATTGAATGCTAATACTAGCATTGAAAGTGAATTAAAATCAACACTATTGAATGCTAGTCATACTAGCATTGAAAATATAGAAGAAGTAGAAGAAGAAGCAGAACAAACGTCTACACCCTTACCAACACCATCAACCACAACAGCAACAGCAACAACAACAGCAACATCTACAACTGATTCGACAGCATTGACAACTGGTATGATTAACAAGTTGATTTATTTACAACCACCCACAACAACTAACTGTTTAACCACCTAACAGATAAATCTCTCGGCCCTATTAAAATAGAAGAAGTAGAAACATCATCTACACCTTTACCAACACCATCATCTTCAACTGATTCAACAGGAACAGCAACTATTAATAACAATAAAAACAATATTGAAGAGTTTATAGAAAATACAAAATTTGAGAAAAATGATATGGGGATTAATAAAAATGATAATGAAAATGAAAATGTAAGTCAATTCTCAATCACTCCCTCAAAAATAGTTCTAGGAATACGTGATAATAATGAATTTGAAAATAATTCACCCCATATAGGTTTGGGTATTAGTGATAATGTATTTGAAAGAAGTAATTCACCCCAATTAATGATGGGAATTCATGATAATGAAAATATTGGAAATAACCTTCAGGTAGTAAGTAGAGTCCCCATCAAAAGAAATGCAACTAATAAATTAAAAAGCACGGAAGACATTCATAGTTCACAAATTGAATTGACGAAGAAAGCTATTATAGATCATTTTAAACAAAGAAGAGGACTAAATAGATTCTTCACTATTGATTATAAAAACGCTAAAGTAGGTGTTAAATGTCACTACAATAATATATACAAAAGAACACTAACTAATGCTCTAGCACTATTAAAAATTAATTGTTTCGAATTTGCTGAAGTCTTGACTCATTCAGCAATTGCTAACGATGCAATTATGACATTACTTGATAAACAAAAACATGAACAACAACAGCAAGAGGAAGACGTTGAAGTGGGGTATTTCAATGATTCACCACAAGTTCATGAAGTTGACATAGACGTTGCAGAAAGCCTTATCATAAAAAAAAGAGAAATTGAATCTATGTTATTAAATGAAAATAGAAAAGATCGAAAATTAATTTAGTACTGTTAAAGTACCTATTAATGATATAAACGATTTTAAAGTAGTTAATAGCGATATAGTTTTCTGATTATTTGTATATACAAAAAAATAAATAAATAAATAAGAACAAAGTTTTATGATTCGTAAATACCATACTCGCATTGTTTTCTAATTTTCTTGTTAAATCCAATAAAGAATGTAAATAAAGAACAAACAAATACTTCAACCAAAATTAAAAGTAGTGAGTTTATATTATGATTTTTATTTTTTAAAATAAATATTAATAATGTTTTTTCTCAGAATTACAAATGTTCAGGTTTGAAGGCCCTCAGTGTCGCCCTCTGCCCACCGAGCTTCCGAAAACTCGACCGCTCTTGCGCTCCCGTCTGTCGGACCTCCGCGCACTGTCGGTCGAGCTCATTAACGATCGCCCGCTCCCCGCGTCTCATCAAGCTCGACACTCTTCCGCCGTTTCGCGGCACTCCGACGCCGCTCCTCGGCACCTTTCTCGACCAAGCCGGCCGCTCTCGTCCCATCTCGCAGCTACCGCGCTCTGGACCGCTGCCCTCGTGTTCGGAACCGAACTCTACGGTCGACCGCTGCCGATCTCCCGCTCTCGCTTTAGCGGAGTAAAGCGGGCGGGAGCGTGGTCTTATGCTTAGTTTAGGTTAGTTACATGTATGCAGCCGAGTAAAGCGGTCTGACGTTCCTCACGACGCCCCCGACTTTTTTTTCTGGGTTTTTTTCCCTTCCTGGTTTTGCGTCGTTGGAACCTTTCGTCCAACTCCTTCAAGGATCGTCAGCGGAAGGATCGCCCCCCTACTAAACAACAAAGATTATTAAAGAAGAGGATAATAATGTATCTCTTGATTGGGATGATGATGATGATGATGATGATTCTGATGATACTCATCCTGAACCGTGTATTCCTAGGTCTTCTAGTGAAAATGAAATTATTACTGTAGAGGGTGGTATCAACAATTATATATAAACCATACCATTAAATTTAGATAAAAGTAAGCAGGTTGATTGTAATTACAAAAAAACTATTTGATTGCTTTTTAAATAAAATTTTATATTACTCATTAAATAAAAAAAAAACGGTATTTGTTTTTTTTTTAAATACACATTTCATTGTTTTATTCACAATTACAGGTTAACATTATTTATTCATTAACATTCATTTATTCATAACATAATTTATTTTCTTAAATACTAATGGTATAGTTTTATTTACATTTATTCTTTCTACAATGTAGAAAATTTAATTCCAATTCTGTGTAAAACATTTCATTTGTACAATCATTTATATTTTTTTTTAATTTTTCGATTTCATTATTTGGCTATTACTTATATTAGAACAATTTTCTATATCTTTTATATGTTGCTCATAGACATAAATATTAGATTCTATTTCTTCGACTTTATTTTCTAATCTTTGATCCTCCATTTTGTAATGTCCATATTGTAATGTATTTATTTTATTATTTAGAATTACTACTTTGTGTTTTTATGACTAAGAACAACTTTTTTGCAATTGACTGTTGATAAAGTATGATTTTTTGATTTGATCATTGTCATACTACCTATCACTTCCTCTTCTGAAAAAAAAAATTTTTTTTAAAGCTAATAAAAGTTAATTCTTAAATCAATGGGCTTCAAAGTATGAGTTTAACTTAAGTTATGGGGTTGAATGAAATATTGGCAGTACGAGGAAAACCTTTCTCTGACGATAGTATATCGAAGACAGAATATCACAGTTATTCACCATGTCAACAATCACTTAAACCAAATGATAAGATAAGAATTACAATTCAAAATCAAGATTTATATGTACTCCCCCACGAGAGTCTTCTAAATTTTCAAGGAGATATTACCATACTTAGGGAAGGGGGAGCTGTAGAAACTCAAAATGTTGTTGGAAGGATGAGAAATAATTGCATGGCATAATTTTTAGATGAAATACGCTATGAAACAAATGGTGTTGAGATAGATAGAACAAGGTTTAGTGGTACTACTTCTACAATAAAAAACTTTGTTTCTATAAATCAATTTGAAAGCAAGAGGCTTTACAATTCTTGATGGAGTGGAGAACCCGATTTCAATTTAATCCCCCACTTTAACTTTTCAATACCCCTTAAAAATCTACTTCGATTTGCTGAAGATTTCAAAAAAGATTTGTTAAATTGTAAGCATGAACTAGTACAATTAATATTTAAAAGTTTTAATGATGTACTTGACGAAGATGAAATTGAGAATGCACAATGTACAGTCGGAAAATATCATCTCAATAAGACTAATATTACATGGAAAATTCCTCATATAACACCCATCGATTCAACGAATATTAAAATGTATGATTTTATAAAAAGTGGATCCAATCTACCGATTGCATTCCGTAGTTGGGATACATGCAATAATCCTAAACTAAGTAACGGAACACATCATGTTTGGAATGTTAAATTAGCTGCTAACCGTGAACGTCCACGATTTGCTTTCATTGCATTTAAAGATAATCACCATCTGATTACAAACAATTTAAGAAATCTAAAGGTCTACTTAAACTCTGAAACATATCCCTATGATGATTTAAATTTGGACTATGAGAAAGATCGATTTGCTCACCTATATGAAATGTATTGCCAGTTTCAAACTAGCTACTATAATCGAAGGGAATCTCCTTTACTATCACCTGCAGAGTTTAAAACTAGAGCTCCTATTATCGTAATAGACTTATCATATCAAAAAAAAAGTTAAATCGGGCCCCATTGATGTTAGGATTTCAATTGAACTTAGCAAGCCCGCTATCGAAAATGTTCACGTATATTGCGTGCTGATACATTTGAATATAACCCGTTAAATGGTCTAGTTTAGCGGATTGTCTAACAATCAATTAGTCAATCATGAGTGGAGACATTATTGCGATTGATGTTCAAGGATTTCTTGGAAATAAAAACAAATTTATTCTAAAAGAAATTGGAGTCATATTTAAAAACGAAACAATCTTGAATTCTAATTTAATCATACACTTTCCCCATGATTTTATTGAATTTAATAAAAAATGTAGAAAAACAGCTACTTTTTTGTTTTTTGTTTTTTTGTTTTTTAACTTTGCTTTTATTTATTTAATCTTCTTACGAGACTAACAATAAGTGTATCAAATCTTATACTGTAACCTAACTATCAGTCATGTAGACTGGAACAGTAAAAGTGGCCCTGACAAATTATGGCTGGGTTGGAAGGTCGTTACGTTGTAGGCGGGTTCTTTTGGAAACCCGAGTTAAGTCCGTTGCGAGAGGATTTGGGTGGGCTGAGAGTTTTTTCTTGTACGTCGCTTTTTGCTTCTCTATTTCATCTTTTACTGCGAGAATGCCGAGATCCCTGTGGATGTTTTGGTTTCAAATATACCATGGTGCCCCAGTGATAGTTCTCAGGATTTTTGATTGAGCGCGCTGTATGATGTCTATGTTGGTTTTGCTCGCGATCCCCCAAAGCTGGGAGCCATACGCCCAGATTGGCTTGAGAGTGGAGTTGTAGAGCAGGACCTTGTAGTCCAGACACAAGGGCGATCGGGCGTTTATAATCCAGTGGAGGCTGCTGGCTTTTAGTTTTAGGTGTAGTTTCTTGCATTCTATATGTCTACGCCATGGTAGACGTCTGTCGAGGTGGACGCCGAGATACGTTACTTCGTTGACTTGGGGGATCTGTGTGCTATTCAAGTAGAGCGGAGGGCATGTTTGTCTGTTAAGAGTAAACGTTATGTGTTTACACTTATGTTCGTTTATTTTAATACGCCAGTCGGATAACCACTTCTCCACTACCGTGAGGTGGTTGGCGAGTTGGGATGTTGCACGGACAGGGCATCTTGAGCGGCTGAGGATCGCAGTATCTTCGGCGAAAGTGGAGGTTATTAGTCGGTCGCACGTGGGAATATCCGCTGTGTAGAGGACGAATAGAGTAGTTCCAAGTGAGCTACCTTGTGGGACTCCAGCTTCGATTTTGTAGTTGTCGGATGTTGTTGTGTTGCACCTCACTGCGAAAACTCTGTTGTAGAGATATCACTCAAGTAGTTTAGGGGTATACCCGGGCAAATGTGTTTTGATTTTATGCATGAGACCATTGGTTAACAAAAAAACATCATAAAATTTATTGGAACGATGGAGTATACTTTTTCAAAGAAACCCAAATGTATTTAAGAGAAATAATTATAAAAAAGAAAATAATTTGTAAGGGATATCAAAAATGGTTGTTCCCACAAACATTTTTTAGAATTGATGATTTAATTTACATTTATTAAATTGGATGTCTATCTAAAAATAATGGATGGAAATCACTTCCCATATTGTTTATTACATGCTCGAGATGGTGTCTGTTCACTCAACAATGCTCATAAAATCTTAAACTTTTAAACAAAAGAAAACTCCTGACATCTTTTCACCATTTATTCATTCATTCACATTTTGAAAGTCGAGAAAAGAAGTTTACAAAATGTCTGATTCTAATAACAATCTTAATATACCGAATTATTCTTTCTTGCTAAATAAAATTAATTTATTTATTAATACATTTGGAAATATGATTTCAAAAGAGGACTTGAAATTACTGCTGGAGGCAAGGGACATGTACATGGGTGTTGATGTGAAGGAGTTTATAAGAACAACATTTGGAGAACATTTTAATTTATGTAAATATTCTAATGCTAATATAGAAACGTGTGCTTGTTTTCATTTTGTAATTCAACAATAAAGAGTTAGAAAATTAATTTCATCATACGTTGAAATTCTAAAATAAAGAGAAAACAAAAAAATTTCTATTGTTTTGAATTTGTTTTCGAAGGTTTCAACAGCTGTTGCCTTTTTATACCCTTGCAGGGTATTATAATTTCAGTTAGAAGTTTGCAACGCAGTGAAGGAGACATTTCCGACCCTATACAGTATATATATTCTTGATCACCATCGACAGCCGAGTCGATCTAGCCATGTCCGTCTGTCCGTCTGTCCGTCTGTCCGATTATACGCAAACTAGTCCCTTAGTTTTGAAGCTATCTGAATGATAGCAGATAGTCTTCTATATGCTTTCACTGCTATATAAGTCGGAACAGGCCGGATCGGACGACTATATCATATAGCTGCCATAGGAACGATCGGTAAATTTTCAGAAAAAAAATTATTACTTGTCCAATTTTCAACATATTTTCATTAAATTTGAGATGTGGCCATTTTCTATTATTCTAGAATTTCGGTTTTAATTTGATCAAAATCGGACACCTATATCATATAGCTGCCATAGGAGTGTTCGGGAAATATTACGTATACATAATGTTGAACCGAATTTTTATATGTATAAATGTTGTATACAATTCCTGTCACTTCATTCATTTGATAAAATTTTATTAATGCATAATGATCCAATTGTAAGCTGCAAGGGTATACAAACTTCGGCGTGCCGAAGTCAGCTTTCTTTCTTGTTTAACATCTATTTTCTAGGTATAATACAAAAATTTGTCTCCACCAAACTTTACTTTAAGATAAACATTCATTAAATAATTTCCTCAAAAATTGAAGAGTTCTTAAAGGAGCATAGGAGTGAGATCATCAAGGAACATGTTTCGAAATTGAAATCATTTCATAAATTTTTTAAAGATGTTGAAGCCACCCCAGTAATTCATTCGAAGTATGGGGAACACCTATCATCCTGTGCATGGGCATATAATGATTGTAAAGTCGGACCTGACACCTGCAGGTGTATGCATGTTGAAAAGAAAGAAGGGGATGCCTTAAAATTGATGGAACAAAACATTAATTTGCTTAAAAAATTCAATGGAAACTAATGTAACACGAATATGATTAAATAAAAACGTATTTGACTAAATAAGCGATCTCATTTGCTTTTGCGTATATTCTGTTGGGAACCACCACCACCACCTCCATTATAGAATTGAAACATTACCCTCCCCTTAACTTAATACAAGTTAGAAGCAACAGTCTTTAGATATTCACGCTCACTTTCCCATCTAATGCTCGCTAACGAGGGGGGAGGTTCTCGAACTCACGCTTGTTTCACACTCACTTTCCCACCTTATGCGGCTTAATATCCCTTAAGCCAATACCTTTTGACTACAAGACTGAAGACAAGTTACATGAACGAATATCACCCTAATTGAATCAACACCTGTTGAATCAACAAAACGGTTACGCATAATAAAACCCCTTCCCTCTCCCCACCAAATATCGTTGAAAAATTCTCACACGTGACAAAACACCACTAGAAATGGGTGCGCATTCCTACGCATGACAAAACACCCCTTCACACACACCTTCGGGGTGAGAACAAAACAAGACAAGACAAGACATGACCAAAGAACCCAACACCACTTTCACCATTTCTTTGGGGTGATCCTCACACTCACCCTAATTTTTTCACACTTTGATTACTTATTAATGCTAATTAAGTCTTATAAACACCTGTGTGCAGCCATGCGTGACTAATTAGGGTCACCTCCCACCGCCTTTTTTTACATGATTTATTACTTCCGGTGCTAGAACCCGTATTATCCTACTACTTCCCATTCTTCGTACTGCTTTGGCAAGTTTTTCCAAATACTCATATTTTGGTTGGTAAAAGCTCTTGGAAAATACATAAATGTTTTCAAATTTCAATCCATTTGATCTTTCAATGAGGCTTATCGTAACTGTTGTTTTTCCGCAATTGGATGATCCCACAATTAAAGCTTTAATTGTATTTGGGAGCAAAGAGCTGTGTCGCTGATATATACTCTCACCATGACCACCATCTTCAATGTTTCTTACTGAGATGCTTTTATTTATTTTAATAAACGCATGACTCGGTTATAATTGATAAGGCTTGGGAACGTGTAAAAGCGGTGAATAGCAGAATCAGTGAGAGAGCGGCTGCATGTTTTGTAACAAACATGTTTAAGCTAAAGAAAAAATTTGGTATGGGAACAAAGCAGCAGAAAAAGAAAGTAGTAATGTAGTAGCTGTGGGCGTTATTTTCAGATAGGTCTTATTGCCTCATCAAACATGACGATGGTAATATATTTTTATACCCTTGCAGGGTATCATAATTTCAGTCAGAAGTTTGCAACGCGGTGAAGGAGACATTTCCGACCCTATATAATATAAATTAATAAAGGTATAGGTCCCACGCCGCGGTCGCCGACGCCAACAGCTGTGGGTGTTAGGTAACAGGGGGGTCCACTGTTATTAGCAGGCAAGGTGATGGCCGCAGGTCTCTTTTTTCTCAATGGGAAGATACGATGAGAGAACTTCTCTCCGTTATTATCTGCCCTTAAGGCTAGACAACCAATTCAATAAAATCAGCGAAGGCTTGAGTTGTTTGAATGAGCGATGTGCTCTATATTATAATCAAAACCAAACTGAACTTAAAGCTAACAAAAAGTAAGACTCATAGCGGCCACTCCAACTGATAGTGCTTGCCGGCTATGTACGAGCTTCCGGCCAGACGCTGTGTCAGCAATTTTGCCGGAGCGTTGTTATATCGCTGACTATGGGCAACGACTCTGGTCCGGCTGACCACAGATAACTTATATATATTCTTGATCAGCATCCACAGCCCAGTCGATCTAGCCATGTCCGTCTGTCTGTCTGTCTGTCCGTCTGTCCGTTTCTGCACAAACTAGTCCCTTAGTTTTGAAGCTATCTGAATGAAGCTTTGAAGATAGTCTTTTATATGTTCTCACTGCTATATAAGTCAAAACAAGCCGGATCGGACGACTGTATTATAAAGCTGTCATAGGAACAATAGGTAAATTTTCAGAAAAAAAAAATTTATTTGGCCAATTTTCAACATTTTTTCATATTATTTAAGATATGGTTACTTTATATTATTCTAGAATTTTGGTTTTAATTTGATCAAAATCGGACTACTATATCATATAGCTGCCATAGGAATGTTCGGGAAATATTAAGTATACGTAATGTTAAAACCGAATTTTTACATGTATAAATGTTTTATACAATTCCTGTTAGTTTTGCCTTCCATTTGATAAAATTGTATTAATTCATAATGATCCAATTGTAAGCTGCAAGGGTATACAACTTTCGGCGCGCCGAAACTAGCTTTCTTTCTTGTTAGATGTAAAATCTAATTTTTAAATTGTTTTTTTTTTTTATTTTAATTTTATATTTACAATCTGTCTTGTCACAATTTATTCTTTAGTCTTCGACGGGGATGGACGTGTTTTTCAAGAGCTCCGAGTTGAGTTCCTTCTCCAATATATATAAATCGAACGCGATATATAAATAATTATTGTTAACTGTGCGATTATACTTCCTTAAGTGCCAGACGCATTTAACTCAATTAAATGAGCGGCGATCAAAATAAAGAGCGTAGAAGTTCTGTTAACAAAAGAAAAGGTTGTTTTTCGTACTTCTCAAAACGCGATACCGAAGTAGGAAAAACGTCTACAAAGAGCAACCCGGCCTTACTGGCCGTCGAAAACACGAGAGCGCGTTCTCTATCACCAGCCCTACTAATTCCTAGTCCTACATCTTGGAGCTATCAATGCCAGACCCCACCACCACCGGCTTCTACGGAAGGCGCACCAACAACAAGCAGTGCTGCAATTTCTGCTACCTCAGCAAAAGAAATGACAACAACTAAAACAACGACCAATATTGCGGAATCGGTGTCAACGGCTCCATCGCCAACTGCAAGGGCAACAAAACCCGTAAGCTTCGATAAGCAACAAGCGGTTCCGGCCATACAGACCGGTATGGATCACTACAAGACATCTAGATTAAGCATAAGCTTAGTCCGCAAAACACGGTTGGTAACAAACAAAAGATCAACCGTATCATTCAATCCAACGAACAAGCAAGGAGTTCCAACAACACCAACAGATTTTCCCTCTTAGCAGATGCTGAGAGCCAAGCCGAGCCGGAGCAGGTGACCCAGAAGAAACCAAAGCCCCCACTTATTTATATTAGGGAAAAAAGTTAAAATGCCCTGGTTAACAAAATTGTTGCGCTGGTCGGAGATGAAAATTTCCATATTGTTCCGCTTATAAAAGGGAACATCCACGAAATCAAAGTTCAAACCAAATATGAAGAACACTTCCGAGCTGTGTCTGAATATCTGGAGGAAACAAAAAAGAACTTTAACACCTACCAACTTAAAAGCAGCAAAGGACTACAAGTAGTACTAAAAGGTATCGAACCTGACGTCGCCCCCTCTGAGATATTAGAAGCCCTTAGAGACAATGTATTCTTTGCTAATAATGTCAGCAACATTATTAACAAAAACAAAAAGACGCAACCACTCTTCAAGGTCAAGCTCGAGCCAGACAGTAAAACCTTAAAGAAAAATGAAGTGCACCCGACTTACAAGCTGCAGATCTTATTGTATCGAAGGATCACCGTGGAAGAACCCCACAAACGCAACGGTCCAGTACAATGCACAATTTGTCAGGAGTATGGACACACCAGTGTATTATAAGATGAATTGATATTGTTCCATGTACATATTATTATAGAATTATATTTTATTAAAAGACCATGTCTTGTTTCTTCGATCGTCTTTTATTGAATGCATTTTGGTTTTCTTAGACAAAGGCTTTCAAGCTGTCGGCGCAGCGGCAGAGCAGCCGTTATATATATTTTATATATAAGTAAAGTAACAAAATGTAAGACGGGCAGAGCGAGAGAGTTATGCATGCACATATGTATATAAGCGGTCAGCGTAGGAACCATGCTGATTCGGCCCTAAACGATGAATGCACTGAATGCTTTTCTATAAAGAATTTTTTTAATCTATCCTTATTAAGTGTCTGCGTTTTGTTTTTTGTATTCAAAATTGTTATATTATTATTAGGTTCTATCTTCTTAACCTTATATGGTCCTGTATATTTAAAGACTAGCTTATGGCCAGTTTCATTTTTTAATAAAACCTGATCTCCTATTTTTAATTCAAAGTCTACGCTATTTTTGTCGTATCTATCTTTTTGTTTTTGCTTATTGGTTTCTATCATTATTCTGGCTCTTTTATATGCCTGTTCTAATCTAAATTTAGATTCCTTAGCATAATCTTCTATATTATATAATGGTTCTATTCTATCTATGCTATTGAATTGGTTAGGTAAATTTGAAGTTTTTCCGAAAACTAGTTCGTATGGACAATAATCATGTGCCATAGAGGGGGTTGTGTTAAAGCAGTATACGAAGTATTGTAGCCATACATCCCAATCTGTTTTATCAACAGAGATGTATGAGCGTATGAACTCGTTAAGTGTTCTGTGGCTTCGCTCCACTGTTCCGACAGTCTGGTGATGGTGTGCAGTAGAATTTCTGTTTTTGATATTTAAATTTTTACATAAATCTTCAATTATTGAATTTTTATATTCTGTTCCCATGTCCGTAATGAACGTCTTCATTGGACCGTACTTCAGAATAAAATCTTCAAATATAGCTTTGGCTATTGTTTTTGCACTTTTATTTGGAATTGGTATTGCCACAAGGTATTTTGTTAAATCGCAGATTAAAGTAACTGCGTATTCATTCCCTTGTTCAGACTTAGGCAGTGGACCGATCGTGTCCACGATTACCCTGTCGAACGCTTTTTGTGGTGTTTCAGTAATGGTTAATGGGGTCTTTGTATGCGTGGTTATCTTCGCTTTTTGGCATTTTAGAAATTTTCGTATGTACTCCGTAATATATCGAGTCATACCTTTCCAAAAGTAATGTCTTTTGACCTTTGCCAAGGTTTTAGAAATACCAGTATGACCTCCTTGAATTGGTTCATCATGAAATTTAGACAGAATTGCTTCTTTTTCTTTTTCAGAATTTATTAGGGTCACCGGGTTGAGTAGCGCTACTCTCAATGATTTTAATGTTTTATTGCCCATTTTCTTGAAACTATCTATTGAAACATGTTCAAAGATATTTTCCCACGGTGCCATTTTCAGTTGGCTGATTTTATGTATACCGGCTTGCGTCTCAAGCCTTTGGAAAAACTGACCTAAGTCAAGGACTCCATTGGTATATAAATCGCTAACATCATATCTTGCAGTAATTTTTTTTTCATGTTTAAATAAACATAACATATTTTTTACGTGCAAGGTCACTACTTTACGTACTTCGTCATTGTTTATGACTCCGTATACGTTGGGCTTTGAAGCTTTTATAGATTGCCTAGGCAAGTCTATTTCTTTTTCTCCTGCGCAGGATTTCTGTCTACTTTGGAATCTTGTAGTGACTTTATTTATATTTCCTGTTATATTTTGTAGTTCTTTGATGGTTATTCTTGATAACGCATCAGCTACGTAATTGTCTTTTCCCTTTAAATATTCAACTGTGAAGTTGTATTCTTCTAGTTCTAGCCTCATACGTGTCAGTTTGAAACTTGGGTTAGTCATTGAGAACAAGTATGTTAAAGGTCTGTGATCTGTTTTAATAGTGAAATGTTTGCCATAAATGTATGGTGGAAAATGTAATATTGCCCAGTGTATTGCAGCTAGTTCGTGCTCGGTAGTACACTTATTACTTTCTCCCTTGGTAAAGGCTCTTGATGCATATGCAATGGGAAGTTGGAGTCCGTTATGGTTTTGAGTTAAAACCGCTTCACATGCTTGCTTACTTGCATCAGTAATTATACAAAATACTGAAATCGGGATATTGTAGCAAGGTAGGTTCCATAAGTTTTGCTTTTAAGTATTCGAATGCGTTTTGGCATTCAGTTGTCCATTCAAAAGGAACATTCTTTTTACATAATCGTGTTATGTGCCGAGATAGTCGGCGAAATTTTTTATGAATCGTCTATAGTAATTGCAGAATGCTACAAAACGTCTTGCGCTGTCTGCATCGTGTGGGGGTGGATAATTCTGTATGACGTCGTATTTCTTGTCGTCTGGAAGTATTCCTTTATCTGTGCACTTATGACCTAGAAAAGTCACCTCATGCTTAAAGAATGAACATTTTTGTGGATGTAACTTTAGGTTGTATTTCCTACATTTCTCAAAAACGTCTGTTAAGTTTTTAAACATATGTTTTTCGGAGCAACCTATTAAATCATCCATATAAAGGAATGCTTGTGAAGGTTCAAGTCCAGAGAATGCAATAGTCATCATTCTTTGAAATGAATTTGGCGCTATTTTTAAACCAAAAGGTAATCGCGTGAAGTGATACGAGCCATTGCTCGTTGAAAAGGAAGTTATATCTCTCGAGTTTTTTTCGAGTTCTATTTGGTGAAATCCTGACATTAAATCAAGACATGAAGTATTTTGCTCGACCAAGTTGATCTAAAATATCATCAATCTAGGGAGTGGAAATTTATCAGACAGTAATTTTTTATTAATCTGACGATAGTCAATTACTAATCGCCACGTCTTCTCTTCGGAACCTGGAGCTGACTTTTTAGGAACAAGCAATAATGGGCTATTGTATTCAGATACAGAGGGTTCGACTATCCCGTCGGTGATTAATTTTCCGACTTGCTTTTGAATTTCGTCTACCTGACTGTGTGGGTTTCTATAGTTTTTAATGTATACAGGTTCATCATCTTTTAATCTCAGTTTCTGTTTAAAGAAATTGTTTGTGGTTATTAATTCGGTTTCCAATCTATCGCTATACTGGGTGCATAAGCTAGAAAGCTGTGACTTGAACTGTGGAGGGAAGTTTTTCGAAAGTTGAGATAATACAGATTTTTCTCTATTGTCTAGATTTGTGTTGACTACATCGTAGTTCGAAAGTGATTCATATGTTAGATCATCTGTACTGACTACTTGGTCGGAATTTGTTGTATTAAGTAGCCTTATAAAAGCGTTATTGGATGTTGCTATGGTATTTGCAATGTAAATACCATGCTGAATTTCTTGATTTGGAATTAATACACTGTCCTCTTTTGAATGAAGTTCAATTTTTCGAATAACTTGGGATCTTGCTGGCAGAAGTATTGTATTATTGCCAGAACTGTATGCTATTGGAACATAAATTGGAAATTTCAAATTGTTTGGTCTTATTATGAGCCAATCTTCAGATGGCTGAAAGTCTAATTTACAGTTGTATTTTTTAATGAAATCAATTCCTAATATGCCATCACAAGGGACAGCTAAGTGTAAGTCTACGATATGAAAATCGTGTTGAATTATGTACTTGGTAGTCTGTATTTCAATTGATGTTAAGCCTTTGGATTTAGTGATTTCTTGGCTTATTCCCCGTATATCTATTATGTTATTATCTTGTACGTTTTGAAATATATCGGAATTTTCTTTTACTATAGAGATTTCGGCACCTGTGTCTACCAAAAAGACAAGTTCTTTTCCGGTAGCCACATGGGTGAATGAGACGAATATATTTTGGCTGAGATTGATAGTATGAACTGTTACTTTATCTACTGTTGAATATTTAAAGGGTTTTGGGAGTTTCCCGAACTGTCATTGGCTACTCTTACATTATTTGTGTTGTTGTTATTGTAGCCTCTGCTCGAGTTGCCACGGCTCCTTGAGTTTCCTCTGTAGTTGCTGCGACCATTGTTATGGTTGGTGTTGTTGTAATAACTATAATTGTTACTACGACCACGGAAATTACCTCTGTAACTTCCGCGTCCTCGGTTTCCGCCGCGCTGTGTATAGTTGTTGTAGTAAAGGACTGAGTTGGGTTGTCCAGTTGCTTCTGTGCAACTGTTTACGAATTTTGAAACGGCATCGTTCATTGTGTTGAAGTTGCCGGCTTGCATGATAAGTTTTACCTTATCAATCGTGCAGTTTTTAGTCATTGCTTTTACTGCGTGCTGTGTGGAATAACCTCTAGCTAGTTCTAGTGTTAAGCCATCTGTTATATACGCACTTTCTAAAGCCTTCGTCATCTGCTCAATCTCTGATGTGTATTGATTGGCAGTTTTGTTGCGTTGCTATAGATTCATTAACTTCGCTGATAATACCTCTACAGTCTCGCCCTTGACGTTACTTTGCAACTTGGCAATCACTTCACCTACCGTTGTTTCATTTCCAATCAGATTTCTGGCTACACCCTTTAGCTTTCTCTTTATTATAGAGACAGCTAGGCTTTCGTGTTCGCCTTTTTTTGAGTCTATTATATTTAATGCATCAATGAAACTAGTTAAGTTTTCTGCTTTACCATCGAAAACTGGTATAAGCTTTGGTGCAGTGTTAATGAAGTCAATATTTGTTTGGGCCATTTCGGAGTTGTTGTTTTCAGTTATGCTCTCGCTTAAGTCTAAGTCTGAGTCTGTTGTATTATTTTCGTTTGATAATAAAACGGCTGGGATGGTAAGATTATTTAAATCTTCTTCCTTTATTTTCGCGTTGAACTCTTCTGACTCTGTCTGATCGACTCCAGTTGGTTCTTCCAATGTTGATTCTTCATCGGTTTCAACTGTTATTGCGATATTAAGAGTGGTGGGTACAGAGATATCTAAATTGAATTTTTCTTTTATCGATATTAGATTTTCTCTGGGCCTGTTCAAGAATTTTGATACTTTTGACCAATGATCATCATTTAATTTTTCTCGTTCTCCGTGTATTAATATACGCGCCTCGTTAAAGCAGTTGACCAATATTTCTGCATGTTTCTTTATTGTACTCTCTTGAATTGGTCTGTTTTTATTAAGAGATTTGTACGATTTATCAAATTCTGTTTTTATTTTATTCAATTTCTCATACAAATCATTCCATTCCATGGTAATATTACCTATGCAATTTTGCCTTTACTGAGACGTATGGCAAAGTATCAAGTAAATGCACGCTTTTTAAATTCTGGGTCTTTAATAATTGTTTCATTAAGACTGCATTTAAATTCTATAGTATTAAATGGCATAATTTTATTTAAAATTCATATTTAGAGAATAGACAATGGGTATTAAATTGATCACTCTAGCCTTTATTAGATCTTATCTAGATCGTTTGCTCTACTTAAATACTTATTTTTTAAACATTTATTGTGCAATTTGTATATTTTGTAAAAAAAATTTGCACTCATGATGACAACGATTATTATTAAGAGTATATGTACCCAATATAGGTCAATATTGTTAGAATCTACCTTGTTAATAACGTTAGCAGTGGAGTCCACTGACTTAATGTCAACAACTCCCATTTTGGGAAGATATACTCCAAATATATAGATATTGTTATAATTACTATTATTTTCTGCAGAGAATTAATTTATTTTATTGTTATTCATTCATTTAAAGGGCCTGAGAGAAAAAAAAAAATTGGAATTTAGGAATTCAAATTTGCATAATTAAATAAATGTAATAAAGATGTCTGCTGACATAATCGCATAGATTTTCATTCGATAAAATTGAAAATTGATTTTTGTTGGTTTTCATATAACTGATTTACAATATTTCGCTCTATATAAACCAATATCAGTTATATGTTTTTAGTATAAAGCCTAACAGTGGTTAGTATTTTTCGAGCAGCGCTTTCGCGCATCGGCTCGGGTTAGAAGTTTAAAATTAAAGGCAACTTAGGCATTGGCATAAATGCAGCGCTTGTTGCCTTACTTTGCTCGTTGGCAAAGTATTTTGTCAAATTTTTTAATGTTTCGCTCATGGACTTCCTTCTCCTGCGAGGTCGTTGCAATGTTCCTGTAGTCCCTTAGTAGTCGTCTTTGTTGCAGGAGTTTTACCATTTTTCCACTTCTTTTCCGTTTGTGGATGGGTTTGCTGGACTCCTGTCGTGCCCTGTACTCAGCTATTGTGAGGGGGCGAGGTCCATCGTTGGGACACAACTCTAGGGCTTCTTGTAGGCTTGGAGCGTCCCTTTGCTCAACAGGAGCAGGTGCTTCCCACGTTGGTGCAGAGAGCGGACTGCCTTCCGCACTCATATGCCTCCTGCGTTGGTGTAGCCGGCGGTTTGCCTGCCACATTTTATGTTTCCCTCGATGGTGTAGAAGGATTTGCCATGCCTTCCACACATGTCCTGGTCAATTATTATGTCTCCTTCTCCTTTTCTAAGTAGGTTCTTATTATTTTTTTTCTGTTGTCCGGGCCTTTTGGTCTTAGGCGGCGTCGGTGCTGGTCATCGCACAGGCTGATTAAAAATGATTTCGTGTGTTGTGTTTTATTTTTGCTGATTTGTTTTTGTTTTATAAATTTCTTATAGGTGTGTTGTAATGTTTTTTATACACAAGGTTTTATCGATGGTTTTGCACACCATGTATGAGGGTTGTTTGCTGCCTTCTTTTATTTATTATTTTTGTCTCTTTAACTATTTGTAAATTGTCAACTTCATTTTTTTTTAATCTATCCTTATTAAGTGTCTGCGTTTTGTTTTTGTATTCAAAATTGTTATATTATTATTAGGTTCTATCTTCTTAACCTTATATGGTCCTGTATATTTAAAGACTAGCTTATGGCCAGTTTCATTTTTTAATAAAACCTGGTCTCCTATTTTTAATTCAAAGTCTACGCTATTTTTGTCGTATCTATCTTTTTGTTTTTGCTTATTGGTTTCTATCATTATTCTGGCTCTTTTATATGCCTGTTCTAATCTAAATTTAGATTCCTTAGCATAATCTTCTATATTATATAATGGTTCTATTCTATCTATGCTATTGAATTGGTTAGGTAAATTTGAAGTTTTTCCGAAAACTAGTTCGTATGGACAATAATCATGTGCCATAGAGGGGGTTGTGTTAAAGCAGTATACGAAGTATTGTAGCCATACATCCCAATCTGTTTTATCAACAGAGATGTATGAGCGTATGAACTCGTTAAGTGTTCTGTGGCTTCGCTCCACTGTTCCGACAGTCTGGTGATGGTGTGCAGTAGAATTTCTGTTTTTGATATTTAAATTTTTACATAAATCTTCAATTATTGAATTTTTATATTCTGTTCCCATGTCCGTAATGAACGTCTTCATTGGACCGTACTTCAGAATAAAATCTTCAAATATAGCTTTGTCTATTGTTTTTGCACTTTTATTTGGAATTGGTATTGCCACAAGGTATTTTGTTAAATCGCAGATTAAAGTAACTGCGTATTTATTCCCTTGTTCAGACTTAGGCAGTGGACCGATCGTGTCCACGATTACCCTGTCGAACGCTTTTTGTGGTGTTTCAGTAATGGTTAATGGGGTCTTTGTATGCGTGGTTATCTTCGCTTTTTGGCTTTTTAGAAATTTTCGTATGTACTCCGTAATATATCGAGTCATACCTTTCCAAGAGTAATGTCTTTTGACCTTTGCCAAGGTTTTAGAAATACCAGTATGACCTCCTTGAATTGGTTCATCATGAAATTTAGACAGAATTGCTTCTTTTTCTTTTTCAGAATTTATTAGGGTCACCGGGTTGAGTAGCGCTACTCTCAATGATTTTAATGTTTTATTGCCCATTTTCTTGAAACTATCTATTGAAACATGTTCAAAGATATTTTCCCACGATGCCATTTTCAGTTGGCTGATTTTATGTATACCGGCTTGCGTCTCAAGCCTTTGGAAAAACTGACCTAAGTCAAGGACTCCATTGGTATATAAATCGCTAACATCATATCTTGCAGTATTTTTTTTTTCATATTTAAATAAACATAACATATTTTTTACGTGCAAGGTCACTACTTTACGTACTTCGTCATTGTTTATGACTCCGTATACGTTGGGCTTTGAAGCTTTTATAGATTGCCTAGGCAAGTCTATTTCTTTTTCTCCTGCGCAGGATTTCTGTCTACTTTGGAATCTTGTAGTGACTTTATTTATATTTCCTGTTATATTTTGTAGTTCTTTGATGGTTATTCTTGATAACGCATCAGCTACGTAATTGTCTTTTCCCTTTAAATATTCAACTGTGAGTTGTATTCTTCTAGTTCTAGCCTCATACGTGTCAGTTTGAAACTTGGGTTAGTCATTGAGAACAAGTATGTTAAAGGTCTGTGATCTGTTTTAATAGTGAAATGTTTGCCATAAATGTATGGTGGAAAATGTAATATTGCCCAGTGTATTGCAGCTAGTTCCTGCTCGGTAGTACACTTATTACTTTCTCCCTTGGTAAAGGCTCTTGATGCATATGCAATGGGAAGTTGGAGTCCGTTATGGTTTTGAGTTAAAACCGCTTCACATGCTTGCTTACTTGCATCAGTAATTATACAAAATACTGAAATCGGGATATTGTAGCAAGGTAGGTTCCATAAGTTTTGCTTTTAAGTATTCGAATGCGTTTTGGCATTCAGTTGTCCATTCAAAAGGAACATTCTTTTTACATAATCGTGTTATGTGCCAAGATAGTCGGCGAAATTTTTTATGAATCGTCTATAGTAATTGCAGAATGCTACAAAACGTCTTGCGCTGTCTGCATCGTGTGGGGGTGGATAATTCTGTATGACGTCGTATTTCTTGTCGTCTGGAAGTATTCCTTTATCTGTGCACTTATGACCTAGAAAAGTCACCTCATGCTTAAAGAATGAACATTTTTGTGGATGTAACTTTAGGTTGTATTTCCTACATTTCTCAAAAACGTCTGTTAAGTTTTTTAAACATATGTTTTTCGGAGCAACCTATTAAATCATCCATATAAAGGAATGCTTGTGAAGGTTCAAGTCCAGAGAATGCAATAGTCATCATTCTTTGAAATGAATTTGGCGCTATTTTTAAACCAAAAGGTAATCGCGTGAAGTGATACGAGCCATTGCTCGTTGAAAAGGAAGTTATATCTCTCGAGTTTTTTTCGAGTTCTATTTGGTGAAATCCTGACATTAAATCAAGACATGAAGTATTTTGCTCGACCAAGTTGATCTAAAATATCATCAATCTAGGGAGTGGAAATTTATCAGACAGTAATTTTTTATTAATCTGACGATAGTCAATTACTAATCGCCACGTCTTCTCTTCGGAACCTGGAGCTGACTTTTTAGGAACAAGCAATAATGGGCTATTGTATTCAGATACAGAGGGTTCGACTATCCCGTCGGTGATTAATTTTCCGACTTGCTTTTGAATTTCGTCTACCTGACTGTGTGGGTTTCTATAGTTTTTAATGTATACAGGTTCATCATCTTTTAATCTCAGTTTCTGTTTAAAGAAATTGTTTGTGGTTATTAATTCGGTTTCCAATCTATCGCTATACTGGGTGCATAAGCTAGAAAGCTGTGACTTGAACTGTGGAGGGAAGTTTTTCGAAAGTTGAGATAATACAGATTTTTCTCTATTGTCTAGATTTGTGTTGACTACATCGTAGTTCGAAAGTGATTCATATGTTAGATCATCTGTACTGACTACTTGGTCGGAATTTGTTGTATTAAGTAGCCTTATAAAAGCGTTATTGGATGTTGCTATGGTATTTGCAATGTAAATACCATGCTGAATTTCTTGATTTGGAATTAATACACTGTCCTCTTTTGAATGAAGTTCAATTTTTCGAATAACTTGGGATCTTGCTGGCAGAAGTATTGTATTATTGCCAGAACTGTATGCTATTGGAACATAAATTGGAAATTTCAAATTGTTTGGTCTTATTATGAGCCAATCTTCAGATGGCTGAAAGTCTAATTTACAGTTGTATTTTTTAATGAAATCAATTCCTAATATGCCATCACAAGGGACAGCTAAGTGTAAGTCTACGATATGAAAATCGTGTTGAATTATGTACTTGGTAGTCTGTATTTCAATTGATGTTAAGCCTTTGGATTTAGTGATTTCTTGGCTTATTCCCCGTATATCTATTATGTTATTATCTTGTACGTTTTGAAATATATCGGAATTTTCTTTTACTATAGAGATTTCGGCACCTGTGTCTACCAAAAAGACAAGTTCTTTTCCGGTAGCCACATGGGTGAATGAGACGAATATATTTTGGCTGAGATTGATAGTATGAACTGTTACTTTATCTACTGTTGAATATTTAAAGGGTTTTGGGAGTTTCCCGAACTGTCATTGGCTACTCTTACATTATTTGTGTTGTTGTTATTGTAGCCTCTGCTCGAGTTGCCACGGCTCCTTGAGTTTCCTCTGTAGTTGCTGCGATCATTGTTATGGTTGGTGTTGTTGTAGTAACTATAATTGTTACTACGACCACGGAAATTACCTCTGTAACTTCCGCGTCCTCGGTTTCCGCCGTTGGGTTGTCCAGTTGCTTCTGTGCAACTGTTTACGAATTTTGAAACGGCATCGTTCATTGTGTTGAAGTTGCCGGCTTGCATGATAAGTTTTACCTTATCAATCGTGCAGTTTTTAGTCATTGCTTTTACTGCGTGCTGTGTGGAATAACCTCTAGCTAGTTCTAGTGTTAAGCCATCTGTTATATACGCACTTTCTAAAGCCTTCGTCATGTGCTCAATCTCTGATGTGTATTGATTGGCAGTTTTGTTGCGTTGCTGTAGATTCATTAACTTCGCTGATAATACCTCTACAGTCTCGCCTTTGACGTTACTTTTCAACTTGGCAATCACTTCACCTACCGTTGTTTCATTTCCAATCAGATTTCTGGCTACACCCTTTAGCTTTCTCTTTATTATAGAGACAGCTAGGCTTTCGTGTTCAATGAAACTAGTTAAGTTTTCTGCTTTACCATCGAAAACTGGTATAAGCTTTGGTGCAGTGTTAATGAAGTCAATATTTGTTTGGGCCATTTCGGAGTTGTTGTTTTCAGTTATGCTCTCGCTTATGTCTAAGTCTGAGTCTGTTGTATTATCTTCGTTTGATAATAAAACGGCTGGGATGGTAAGATTATTTAAATCTTCTTCCTTTATTTTCGCGTTGAACTCTTCTGACTCTGTCTGATCGACTCCAGTTGGTTCTTCCAATGTTGATTCTTCATCGGTTTCAACTGCTATTGCGATATTAAGAGTGGTGGGTACAGAGATATCTAAATTGAATTTTTCTTTTATCGATATTAGATTTTCTCTGGGTCTGTTCAAGAATTTTGATACTTTTGACCAATGATCATCATTTAATTTTTCTCGTTCTCCGTGTATTAATATACGCGCCTCGTTAAAGCAGTTGACCAATATTTCTGCATGTTTCTTTATTGTACTCCCTTGAATTGGTCTGTTTTGATTAAGAGATTTGTACGATTTATCAAATTCTGTTTTTATTTTATTCAATTTCTCATACAAATCATTCCATTCCATGGTAATATTACCTATGCAATTTTACCTTTACTGAGACGTATGGCAAAGTATCAAGTAAATGCACGCTTTTTAAATTCTGGGTCTTTAATAATTGTTTCATTAAGACAGATATTAAATTCTATAGTATTAAATGGCATAATTTTATTAAAAATTCATATTTAGAGAATAGACAATGGGTATTAAATTGATCATTCTAGCCTTTTTTAGATCTTATCTAGATCGTTTGCTCTTCTTAAATTACTCTTTTTTTAACATTTATTGTGCAATTTGTATATTTTGTAAAAAAAATTTGCACTCATGATGACAACGATTATTATTAAGAGTATATGTACCCAATATAGGTCAATATTGTTAGAATCTACCTTGTTAATAACGTTAGCAGTGGAGTCCACTGACTTAATGTCAACAACTCCCATTTTGGGAAGATATACTCCAAATATATAAATATTGTTATAATTACTATTATTTTCTGCAGAGAATTAATTCATTTTATTGTTATTCATTCATTTAAAGGGCCTGAGAGAAAAAAAAAAATTGGAATTTAGGAATTCAAATTTGCATAATTAAATAAATGTAGTAAAGATGTCTGCTGACATAATCGCATAGATTTTCATTCGATAAAATTGAAAATTGATTTTTGTTGGTTTTCATATAACTGATTTACAATATTTCGCTCTATATAAACCAATATCAGTTATATGTTTTTAGTATAAAGCCTAACAGTGGTTAGTATTTTTCGAGCAGCGCTTTCGCGCATCGGCTCGGGTTAGAAGTTTAAAATTAAAGGCAACTTAGGCATTGGCATAAATGCAGCGCTTGTTGCCTTACTTTGCTCGTTGGCAAAGTATTATGTCCAATTTTTTAATGTTTCGCTCATGGACTTCCTTCTCCTGCGAGGTCGTTGCAATGTTCCTGTAGTCCTTTAGTAGTCGTCTTTGTTGCAGGAGTTTTACCCTTTTTCCACTTCTTTTCCGTTTGTGGATGGGTTTGCTGGACTCCTGTCGTGCCCTGTACTCAACTATTGTGAGGGGGCGAGGTCCATCGTTGGGACACAACTCTAGGGCTTCTTGTAGGCTTGGAGCGTCCCTTTGCTCAACAGGAGCAGGTGCTTCCCACGTTGGTGCAGAGAGCGGACTGCCTTCCGCACTCATATGCCTCCTGCGTTGGTGTAGCCGGCGGTTTGCCTGCCACACCTTATGTTTCCCTCGATGGTGTAGAAGGATTTGCCATGCCTTCCACACATGTCCTGGTCAATTATTATGTCTCCTTCTCCTTTTCTAAGTAGGTTCTTATTATTTTTTTTCTGTTGTCCGGGCCTTTTGGTCTTAGGCGGCGTCGGTGCTGGTCATCGCACAGGCTGATTAAAAATGATTTCGTGTGTTGTGTTTTATTTTTGCTGATTTGTTTTTGTTTTATAAATTTCTTATAGGTGTGTTTTAATATTTTTTATACACAAGGTTTTATCGATGGTTTTGCACACCATGCTTGAGGGTTGTTTGCTGCCTTCTTTTATTTATTATTTTTGTCTCTTTAACTATTTGTAAATTGTCAACTTCACTTGTCACGGTCGCCATGTATTATAAGATGAATTGATATTGTTCCATGTATTATTATAGAATCATATTTTATTAAAAGACCATGTCTTGTTTCTTCGATCGTCTTTTATTGAATGCATTTTGGTTTTCTTAGACAAAGGCTTTCAAGCTGTCGGCGCAGCGGCAGAGCAGCCGTTATATATATTTTATATATAAGTAAAGTAACAAAATGTAAGACGGGCAGAGCGAGAGAGTTATGCATGCACATATGTATATAAGCGGTCAGCGTAGGAACCATGCTGATTCGGCCCTAAACGATGAATGCACTGAATGCATATCACATTGCGTTTGCACTTGAAAAGTGTGTGGGCACTTGGCACGCTGTCGCTGAGTGACAAAGGCAATGCCCTATGTATATTAATGGCATAAGAACAAAGTGTTGTGATTTCGGCTAACCAAGTGTTGCCGCTCAATATTTATGCTGAGTGATAAGAATTCATATGTGGATGCACTACACCAGGACATACTGCACACTTCGATCAGTCTGCGTAGTCTGCGGAGACTTCCACAATTGTGCGGAACAATTGTGCTAACAAAGAAGACCCACGTATAAAAAAATGTGGGAACTGCGGAGGAAACCATACGGCAAACTACAGAGTCTGTTTGGTGTACAAGGAGCTGAAGTGTCGTATGCGACGAGCGACAGCTACGCAACAACAAAATAAAAAAAATGTATATTATAAATCAACAATTACGCCAGACGTATTTTTCGCTCAGTACCACCAATGACATCTCCTATACTGATGCTCTACGAACGGACATGGAAAATCCACTCCAGCCAAACTTAGAAAACGCTCAGCAGGTCCCAGTCCAGCCGCAAAACAATTTGGAAACTATGATGTTAACCATGCAACAAAGTATGATGGAGCTCATGTCCTTTATGAAAGCAACCATGCAAACGCTGGTTCAGAACCAGAATATGGTGATTCAGCTGCTTGTATCGCAACAGTCCAAATAATCAGTGCCCAATCTACGCATATCCATGTGGAATGCCAACGGCATTTCACGGCATCACAAGCACATATAACTTCCATATACGGGGTTATACCTTCTACCGCACAGATCATCCCGATGGTAAAGCCCACGGCGGCACCGGCATCTTAATTAGAGAACGCATCAAACACCATTTTCATCAAAGGTTGCAACAAATTAGTTGCAAGCCACGTCTATAAAAGTGCAGTCAGGAAACGACAACCTTTGCATCGCCACTGTCTATTGCCCACCTCGCTTTACAATCTCTAAAGGTCAATTCATGGATTTCTACAACTCACTTGGGGACCGTTTCAGAGCTGCTGGAGACTACAACGACAAGCATACACACTGGGGATCACGCCTCGTTACTCCCAAGGGGAGGCAACTTTATAATGCACTCATAGATGTGAGAAATAAGTTGGACTACGTTTCTCCTGGTAGCCCCACATATTGGCCAGCCGATCCCAGAAAGATACCAGATCTAATTGATTTCGCTGTGACAAAAAACATTCCACGCAATCTAATAAGACCACTCCCCATTACTGATAACCCTTCTTCAAAGCCCAGAAGTTACGGACCACCCCAACAGAACTAACTGGTTGAGATACAGGAAGTATGTGAGTTCCCACATTGAGCTAACCCCCCAGCTCAATATCGAAGCGGACATCGACTATTTAACCGCAACCCTGGAAGAGGTACTCGTTACAGCAGCCATGACCTCAACACCACAACGGAAAGATGTGCAAATAAAAAAGTTCAACACCAACCTGCAAATTGAACAGCTCGTTCTGGAAAAGAGGCGTTTACGTCGGGCGTGGCAAACCAGCAGATCGCCATGCTCAAAGCAACGTCTAAATGCAGCAACCCGCAAACTAAACCGGGCTCTGAAGCAAGATCGAGCAAGTTAACAGAGATTCGCACAGCCTTCGAACATAGAGAATACTGTAGCGCGATATTCCTCGGCGTATCTAAAAGCACTCGACCGCGTCTGGCTCAATGGTCACATGCATAAAATCAAAACACATTTGCCCGGGTATACCCATAAACTACTTGAGTCATATCTCTACAACAGAGTCTTCGCAGTGAGGTGCAACACAACAACATCCGACAACTACAAAATCGAAGCTGGAGTTGGACCTACTCTAGTCGTCCTCTACACAGCGGATATTCCCACGTGCGACCGACTAATAACCTCCACTTTCGCCGACGATACTGCGATCCTCAGCTGCTCCAGATGCCCAGTCCGTGCAACATCCCAACTCGCCAACCACCTCACGGTAGTTGAGAAGTGGTTATCCGACTGGCGTATTAAAATAAACTAACAGAAGTGTAAACACATAACGTTTACTCTTAACAGACAAACAGGCCCTCCGCTCTACTTGAATAGCACACAGATCCCCCAAGTCAACGAAGTAACGTATCTCGGCGTCCACCTCGACAGACGTCTACCATGGCGTAGACATATAGAATGCAAGAAACTACACCTAAAACTAAAAGCCAGCAGCCTCCATCGCCCTTGTGTCTGGACTACAAGGTCCTGCTCTACAACTCCACTCTCAAGCCAATCTGGACGTATGGCTCCCAGCTTTGGGGGAACGCGAGCAAAACCAACATAGACATCATACAGCGCGCTCAATCAAAAATCCTGAGAACTATCACTGGGGCACCATGGTATATTTGAAACCAAAACATCCACAGGGATCTCGGCATTCTCGCAGTAAAAGATGAAATAGAGAAGCAAAAAGCGACGTACAAGAAAAAACTCTCAGCCCACCCAAATCCTCTCGCAACGGACTTAACTCGGGTTTCCAAAAGAACCCGCCTACAACGTAACGACCTTCCAACCCAGCCATAATTTGTCAGGGCCACTTTTACTGTTCCAGTCTACATGACTGAAAGTTAGGTTATAGTATAAGATTTGATACACTTATTGTTAGTCTCGTAAGGAAAAAATTTAATAAATAAAAGCAAAGTTACAAAAAAAAAAAAAAAATCTGTCTTGTGACAATAAGTAATTTTTACGACTAATAATTACATAACAGGAATATCAGATTTCCAGTGAAACCTGCTATTAAGTATAATTTCTCGTTTACTTACATTTATCTATTAGGGAGATTATAAATGTGAAATCTTTTAAGTCTTCTGATGGTTGAACTATTGTCTAGTAGACCTATGGCTAAATTACTTACATGGTTGTGAAGTCTGTCTGTATATATGGGTGATAAGGGTGCGCCAATTCAAGGCAAAGTCAGCAGGGCAACTGTTGATGAATATTCCTTGGCTCTAATAGAGCACCAAGTCGACTCGTAGGTGAATATCGGTTTGATAGACATCACCTTCTCCTCGGAGAAGGTCCTCCGCGTGGAACCTCCTGGAAACGTACTACGGTACGGCCAATGCGAGCGGCACCTCCAGTGAATCCCTCACCCAAAAATTCTTTGACTCCTAATCCTTACCGAGACATGGGCAGGTCTTGAAACTGCCTCCCCTCAAGTCAGGCGTGTAAAGCCGTGCCCACTGACTATAAGGTTCGCAGCTGAGGGGTTAACCAGCTGTGTTCGAACGGGCCTTCCCAGGGCCGGGCAACCCTGTTTCGGAACGAGCCTTGCCGTGGCTTAGGGGCGAAGCCACGGTCGACCTTCCTTCAGTGCCCCAAACCCCTCGGGCCCGCCGCGCTCGCCCTGCCAAGCAACGCGGGCGTTTATGATTATGATGACAACAAAACAATCCGCTTCGGACCTCGTGGGGGAGGTAAAACCCCAACACCCATCGACAGAGAGTGAATTTTACGAGGAGGAGCTACTGCGCTCAGGCGATGAGACTCTGGCTCCGTCCAATTCAGAGGGAAGTGCAAAGACTAGCACACCTCAAGCGAGCGCTATGAAAAGGAGCACCCAGAAGCGTTTTTGCTTTCCGAAGCGAAGCGCAACCGCTCACAAGAGGTGAGCGAGAGTGCTCCGAAGAGAGCCAAGGACGCAAAGGGCGCACCGAGACCGACCACTTTTGTCAAGCCGGCGAAAAAGTTCAGCGAGGTGGCTCGAGACAGCCTCGCAATGGCACTTGTTGATGAGCTCAACGACGATGGGCGCCTTCTGATGGAGAAATGGGAGGAGGTCGAGACCCGGTTTGCGGAGATGGTAACCGGCAAGATACTGTCCGAACCAACGGGCCAGTCACCCTCCTTTGACTCCTCAGAAATGGTTAGAGGGCACCGGGTAATCAGGTGCGCGGGATTTCCTGCCAGACTAGGCAACGCATGGTAGGGGATAAGCATAAAGCTGGTCCCCGCCAAGGACATCCCAAGGAGACCCAGAGCTCGCATTTGGTTACCCAAGGGGCTGTCTAGCCATGAAAGAGTGCTTAAGACTCTGCGAGCGTTGAACAAGGGAGTCGATATGGAGGACTGGGCCATCCTCAAAGCCGAACGGGAAATGAAGTCCAGCCAGCCATACCTGTTCCTCATAAACTAGCGCTGCCTTGAACAGCTTAAGGCAGCAGACAATAATAGCCTCTGGATATATGGCCCACGACGAACCAGCACCACCCGAAGCATTCATTTCATTCATGCAGTGGGCCGAGGAAACTAAGACTACGCTCATCCTCGGGTGCGACGCCAACGCAAGGCACACACTGTGGGGAAGTACGGAGACAAACGGAAGGGGTGAGTCTCTTTTCGATAGTATTATATGTCGTGACGTCACTATTTGTAATAAAGGAAACACGTCCACCTTCATCTTTCCAAGTACGGAAGAATTTCAGGGCTGGGAAAAAGTTCTTGGTATAACCCTCCAAATGGAGCGTAGCAATTATAAGGTAGGAAATTGGAGAGTCTCTACACAAGACTCGTTTTCAGACCACAGGTACATATTCTTGGAAATCGTGATGCCGATATGTGAAACGGCGCCGAAGCGAAATCCTCGTAACACCGACTGGGACAAATACGGAAAGATTGTACAGTCAAAGATAAAAGATAGAAGGATCAAGACTCGATCTACCACAGAAGGAATAGATAAGGAAGTCGAGGACTTCACAAATATTCTGAACAAAGCTTATAAAGAGTCATGCTGATTAACATACTCTAAGAAGACATACCCACCATGGTGGAACAAAGAGATAGGAGAGCTCAGAAAGAAAGTTCGAAAAGCCTTCAACACAAGTTACGGAACCAAAGACTGGTAGCCGTACAAAGTAATACACAAAGAATATAAAAAGGCGATCTACGCAGCCAAGAAAGAATCTTGGCGCAGCTACTGCGAATCGCTAGAAGGAGTCAAAGGCACGGCTAGACTAAGCAAAATCCTAGCGAGAGGGCACACAAGCCCCACGCTTATAAACAAACCCGACGGGACAGGAAGTACGTCGGCTGAAGAGTCACTGGAAATCCTGCTTGATACGCACTTCCCAGGAAACCAAAAAGAAGAACCCAGAATAGTGGAAAGCCAGGGGACAGACCAGCAGTTACAAGTAGGCGAGATCATTACCATAGAAAGAATCCATTGGGCGATAGATTCCTTCGACAAATACAAAAGTTCAGGTCCAGACGGTGTAATACCGGCAATGCCGCAAACGACAAAAGCATGCACGGGAAAATGGCTGCAAGCAATCTTTTAAGCATGCATCAAAACAGCACACATACCACTTCCATGGAAGGAAGCGAGGGAAGTCTTCATACCAAAACCAGGAATAAGGGCACACATCCAAGCCAAGGATTATAGGCCTATAAGCCTTACCTCATTCCTAATGAAAATACTGGAACGGATACTTGATATCCACATCAGAGAAAGAACGGAGAAAAACCTTTCCAATGCGCAACATGCGTACAGAAAAGGCCGATCCACTGAAACAGCACTACATGAGGTGGTGCGATACTTAGAAAAGGCTCTACTTTTCAAAAACTACGCAATGGCCACCTTCCTGGACATAGAAGGATCCTTTAATAACGTAAACGCGGATTCCATCCTGAGCTCCCTCAACGGTATAGGAGTAGAAGGAGGCATCAGAGCATGGATCGGCGCAATGCTGATGAGCAGAAGGATAACAGCCAAACTGAGTGGCACTCATCACACAAGATTTGTGAATAGGGGCACACCTCAGGGGGGAGTCCTGTCCCCACTGCTCTGGCTGATAAACATGGATGACACTAAATAGCGAAGGAGTAAAAGTGGTAGCACACGCAGACGACGTAGTCCTACTCGCTTCAGGACCATTCCCCGACGTCATCAGAGAACTAATGACAAGGGCACTCGCTAAACTCAATGCATGGGCGGAAGCCTGTGGATTAGGCATAAACCCAAGTAAAAAGGAACTAATGCTCTTCATTAGGAGACAAAGGTTCCCAGCTTCACAAAACCAAAAACAGATGGCATAGAATTAGAGATATCACAGCAGGCAAAGTATCTGGGAGTGATACTGGATGCGAAACTTTCATGGAAACAGAACATCAACGAAAGAGTTAAGAATGCAAGCATAGCATTCTATTCCTGTAGAAAGTTGTTCGGAAACAACTGGGGCATTCACCCCAGGACAATAATATGGCTTTACACAGCGGTTGTAAGACTCATACTCACATACGGAGCACTAGTATGGTGGCCAGCATTAACTAGGGCATACAACATCCAGAAACTCACAAGGATACAGAGATCGGCATGCGCAGGAGCCACGGGAGCACTGAGATCATGCCCCGCAGCGGCGCTAAATGCCATCCTGAACATAATACCGATAGAGTATAAAATATCAGGAACACTGCAGCACAAAGTGCGGTACGACTAAAGGCTAGTCAAAGCTGGAAAGACTACCACACCGGACACTGCAGGATTCTGAACGAGATAAACTATCGGACGACAGAAAACACAGACTACATGACAACCGAACTGCGATTCGGTAACACATATACCACTATATATCCCAAAAGGGAGGACTGGAATAGACGGAGAGTAACCGAACCGGATGAAGTATCACTCTACACCGACGGCTCAAAGATGAGCGGCGGTGTAGGGGCCGAAATCTTCGCCGAGAGCTGGAAGGTGGAGGAATATTTCCACCTCCCAGAGTCAGCAACATTTTCCAGGCGGAGGTTCTCGCGATATTGAAAGCTGCCGAACTTCCGCTAGATCGAGGCCTCCGGAATACCAAGGTGAGGATATACTGAGATAGCCAGGCGGCGATCAAATCCCTCACACAAGCACGGACGACGTCAAAACTAGTGGCGGAATGTACAAGGATACTAAACAGACTTGCAGAAGACAACAGGGTACAAATAGCCTGGGTACCCGGACACAATGACATAGACGGGAGCGAGAAAGCCGACGAGCTGGCCAGAAAAGGGTCAGAAGAACACGCAGTAACAACAGATATCCAGATCTCACTGAACTCGGTCCAGACGAAAATTCATGACCATTTCAAACAAATAGCCAGCAAGGAATGGTCGACGAAGGCAGAGCACAGAAGATCGAAACTATGCTAACCAGAATTCAATAGGAAACGAACCGCAGAACTGATCTCCAAGAGCAAAAAGGACATCAGGATGGTAACGGCAACCATCACCGGCCACTGGCCAAGATGGGTCTACCCTACAACCCACAATGCAGAAGCTGCAAGGAGCCAAGCAAGCAGGAGACACCAGAGCATCTGCTGTGCCACTGCCCGGCACTCAATAAACAAAGATCCCGACACTTCGGAGCACACCAACTCGAGTCACTAGGGGAAGTTGGAAGGCAGCCAGTAGCTGCCATCCTAGCTTACCTGAATGACACGGGCTGGTACTGAGGAGGGCGCTGACAACAGTAAATCGAGGGCGTGGATCAAAACGGAGCTCAGCTCTAATTGGAGGCGGCCAGGGCGGCCTCACCAATTTTACCTACCTACCTACCTGTCTGTGTATTTCATACTGTATTTGTTTATCCCTTCTTTAATAGTTTGAATATGTAGATCTTTATGAATGCTTGCATTAGTTATATAAAATGAGGCGTTAACAATTTTCCGCAATGTTTTTGATTGAAAGCGCTTCAGTATTTCAGTATTTGAGTTGCTAGCTGTTCCCCAGAGTTGGATACCGTAGGTCCAAACAGGCTTCAGAATGGCTTTGTAGAAGAGAATTTTGTTTACCAAAGTGGCTGCTGATTTTCTATTTAGTAACCAGGACATTTTCAGTGTTTTCAGTCTGAGCTGCTTATATTTCGCTTTTATGTGGGGTTTCCATGTAAGTCTGCGGTCGAGGTGCATGCCAAAATACTTCACACAGGTATCTTGTGGAATTGCTGAACCGATAAGTGTTACATTTGGGCAGTTTCCTGGTCTTAGTGCAATGGTTACTTGAACAGACTTCAGGGAGTTGATTTTAATTTTTCAGTGACGAAACCAGGCTTCAATCGGGCTGAGCTTACATTTCTAAGAGTTGAGATGCTTCGTCTCTAGATGAGCTGGTTGTCAGAATAGCTGTATCGTCAGCATATGTTGCCATGGTGCAGTTGTTTGTTACTGGCATATCTGCCGTGTAAAGTGTGTAGAGGACTGGTCCCAATACACTCCCTTGAGGAACGCCTGCGTGTAAAGTAGTGGTGACATGTCTTCTCTCTGCTGCACGTAGAAGCATCTCTTAGTCAGGTAGGATTTCAGTAGTAAATAATATGGAGCAGGTAACCATTTGTTTATCTTGTCGAGTAATCTATTGTGCCAAACACGTTCAAAAGCTTGTTGGACATCAAGAAATGTAGCAGTACAACATATTTTGCTCTCAAGTGCTGATACAATTTCATTAATAACTCTGTGCTAAGGTGCCTGGTGGTAGGCATAAAACGCAAGTGGGTGGTTCCCCTGAAAAACACACCAGTATGAGTGGAGAAAGGAAGTCAACCGGGGTTGGGATGTCAACCCAAACGTCGGTGGGAAGCGTGATCGCTACCACCGGCGGGCACGGAGAGGAGCAATTCTCTCTGCGTGTCGCCAACGATCACACCTCTGATTTGACGGGAGCAGTTCATATCAGTTGGTATGCTACTGCCACACAAACGACGCAGGGGAAGCTAAGCCGCTCAGGTGCCATAGTCGATATAGACTCGGACCTGGAGAGCGTGCAGCTCTCCAAAGAAGAGGTGTAAAGCCTTCTCCGCTCACTTAAACCAGGCACCAGCTCCCAGCGCAGGACCGAGCAAAGGATTGCCGAGAGCAGGATGCATTTCGGCAGCCTCCCGCACATCACGTCAACGGGCGGATATGCAAATAAGGTGGAGGAGACGTTCGCCAACAAAAGGCAATGCTCAGCCGAGGAGACGCGGGCCTGAAGAGGCGGGCCTGAAGAGGCGGGCCTTCCCAAAAGGTCAATGAGGTGACCAAACGACATTTGATCGTGGCACTCATCGACAGAAGCGAAGAAAACGGCAAAATGACCGAGGCGCGGTGGAAGTTATTATCATTATCATTATATAATTATTAATATCATTATATTATATCATTATTTGCACGGATAGAGGAAGCGCCCGTAGCTCCCATGCCCACATTCGATGGTGCCGGATGGCTGAATGGATTTAAGATCCTAAAGTGCATGGATGATCCGACGAGAAAGTGGCTGATGCAAACGGTCTGCCAGTTGGAGGCGTTGTGGGAGGGGCCAAAGCTAGAGGTGGTGGATAGGGAGTTAATCCCGTCCATCTCGAAGGCGAAGGTACTCTTCCCCATCGCAATCCAAGGGGCACGGGAGCTGAAGCTGCTGCAGCGGCAGAATCCGGACATCCCAACCGCGAACTGGAAGGTTCTGCACATTGTGACCCCATCACCCAAGGAGGGGGGTCAAAGTGCAGTCCTCCAGATCAACAAAGAGGCAGAAGACATACTCTATCCCAGATACGGGAAGATGGCGTGGGGCATGGGTAGCGTCTACCTGCGCCTCAAAAAACGCCGTCCCGGGGATAAGGATGCTCACACCCTGAAGGCAGGCGTGGTGGATAAAGACCTAGGTCTGGAAACCATCGTGGATGCCACCCAGGGACTGACGCTCGACGAGGCCTGTGAGGAGGAGGACGGTGACCTGACGCTGACAGTCAACCCGTCGAATGGAGGTGAGCCCGGTACCCATGACTCTCAGGGTGCTGCAGCTAAACCTCCATAAGAGCAAAATAGCGTCGGCGGAACTCCTCATTGCCATGGAGCAAGGGTCCGCCGACATAGCTTTAGTCCAAGAGCCATGGATTACCTCGGGCAATACCGTCGCCGGACTAAAGTCCTCGAACTATAATCTTTTCTACCCACCATCGGTAAGCAGAAACAGAACCGCCGTACTTGTACGGAAGGAACTACACGCTAACCTTATGACTCATTACAGCACGGATGACCTGACTGTGGTGTTGCTGGAGAGCGAAAAGAAGCGCCTTCTGGTAGCTTCTTGGTACATGACACACGACAGATTGGCCCCACCGGAGGAACCCAGGGGCCTGGTAGAAGCCAGCCCGAACGACCAGCAACTGCTCGTGGGCGCAGACGCCAACGCACACCACTGCGTATGGGGAAGTCCCGACATAAACGACAGAGGTGAGTCACTCCTAGACTTTTTACTTTCTACCAACATATCTATAGCAAATGTGGGGGAGGAGCTCACCTTCGTAGGTCCCACCTTCTCTAACATGCTTGATCTTACACTCATAAAGGGACAATGTACTATGGTATCAGAATGGAGAGTCCTCGAGAGACCCTCCTTCTCAGACCATAGGTATATACAATTTCAATACAGATTCGAACACTCCCCAAACCGAGCCGTCTTCAGAAACCCCTGGAATACAAACTGGGGAAAGTTTAAGAAGACCATTATGAGAAGGCTCGCAACTACTCCGGGCGCAGTAGATTCCGCGGAAAAAATAGAAAAGTCCCTAGAGACCCTTTCCAAAGAACTAATAGACGCGTACCACGCATCATGCCCGATATCGAAAGCGAGGAAGAGAACCAAGCCACCCTGGTGGAATAGGGACCTCTCAATCCAACGCGACAAACTCAGAGAATTTTTCAGAATCGCTAAGCTGGAGAAAGATGAAATAATCAACGAGGAATACAAAGTCCTACTCAGGGACTACAAGAAGGAAATACGCAAGGTGCAGAAGAACTCGTGGAGAAACTTCTGCTCCAATATAGAGACTGCCCCAGAAACGGCTAGGCTCCGGAAACTGCTATCGAAGCAGCCAATCATGAAGAGTCAGCTCAAACGCGAAGACGGACAGTGGAACGAGGGCAGCGAAGAGGCCCTAACGGCACTAATGCAAGCTCATTTCCCAGGATGCACTGAGGTACCCGATGCGAACAAGCACCAGGACCTTGCAACTGGAGAAGAGCACCTCCCAACTAATCTAATATCCATTAGAAGAATTCACTGGGCTATGAACTCCTTTTCGGGGATAAAAGCACTAGGACTAGACGGAATATTTCCAGCCATGCTACAGGTGACCAAGGAAGTGATCACCCTGTGGCTTTACGCTTTATTCACAGCTTGCTTAAGAACAGGCTATATCCCTATCCACTGGAAGACCTCTCGGATTGTCTTCCTGCCAAAAGCAGGGAAGTGCAGCCACGTGAGCTCCAAGGATTATAGACCGATAAGCCTCACCTCTTTTTTACTTAAGACGCTAGAAAAGCTGCTGGACACACACATTAGAAACGATGTGGGAAGACTCCTGTCAACCAACCAGCATGGTTACACAAATGGGAAATCAGTGGTGACGGCACTACACTCGTTAGAAGCCACCGTTGAGAGAGCCCTAAATAATAATAAATAAAAAGGAGTATGCACTCGGAGTGTTTGTAGACATATCCGGCGCATTCAACAACGTGACCACAGACCCTATAATGGACCGCTTAGAAGCGACCAACACGCACCCTGCCATAAACTTGTGGATAAGAAATCTTCTAAGCTGTAGGCGGGTACAATCCGATTGGGGCACCGCCTCCATGGTGAAAGGAGCTCACAGGGGCACGCCGCAAGGCGGGGTCCTGTCGCCCCTCCTGTGGAATCTTGTGGTGGACGACCTGATCAAGATGTTCGAAAGGAAAGCCCCAAAGATAACAGCCTATGCCGACAACACAAGCATCATTATCACGGGAGTCTGTCCATCGACCCTCAGCTCGATTATGGAATCAACACTCAGGGAGATATGTGAGTGAGCGGAGAAGGTAGGACTCAGTATCACGACGGACCTCATTCTCTTCACCAAGAGATACAAGGTGCCGCTGTGGATCCCCCCAAATATCAACACATCCAAGCTGACCCCGAAAACACAAGTAAGATACCTAGGGATTGTACCACACAGCAAGCTGGCATGGAAGCCCAATGTACTAGAGAGGGTGAAAAAGGCCACCATAGCGCTATATGCATCCAAGAAGATGCTTAGCAGCACATGGGGTCTCTCGCCCGCCCTAATGCACTGGGTCTACATATCGGTGGTGCGTCCGACTCTTCTGTATGGAGTCTTAGTGTTGTGGTAAGCCATGGAAAAGAAGACGCACAACAAGCTTATGGAAAGAACCCAGCGGCAGGCACTGCTCTGCATAACAGGGGTGCCCTGTTGGAGCAAACTTATTACTCAAGCTACAGGGCGAACATATGGTTTATTGCGACCACTCTCTTGTTCAAAATCTTTTCTTTCACCACAAACAAAGATTTTAGTTGCAAAAACCATTCTTATTCCAACGTTATTTTATGGAATAGAGGTATTTGGTCATTGTGATTCGCAAGATCTTCATAATTTATCAGTAGCCCTTAATTCAATAACTAGGTATGTGTTTAATCTTAGGTGTCTTGACCATGTATCCCACTTGACAATTAAAATTCTTGACTTTAACCTTATTCGTGGATTTTTTATAGGACTCTCATTTACTTTCACAAAATAATAACATCGAAAGAACCAAAATATCTGTACGATAAACTTGTTTTTGCCACTTCACATAGAACAAATAACTTGGTATGCTCCAGATACAAAACATTATGCTCAAACCGACAATTCTTTATAAATGCTATCCGTCAATGGAATAACCTACCACATTATTTTAAAACCATAAGGAGCGCAACTCAGTTTCAAAATATGATTAAAGAATATCCAAAGTAATAAACATAGATTTAAACTTATTAAAAAAAAATAACAAAATAACAAAATTAAAAAAAAAAAAGTATTTATTAAATTAGTTAAGTAACTACGGAAATATATTTAGTTAATAAGAATATAAAATGTTAGACTAAGAAATAATGTTTTTATATCTATCTCGACTAGTGCAATAAATATAAGTTAACCCTTGTCGCACTAGAATAAAAATAAAATAAATTTAAAATCAAATAGTCTGTTTCCTCTCCTATTTTTAACAAAATGTCTAGGCTTGTTGCTTCTTTTAGGTAGTTTTTGAACCCGTTAATGTTTGTGGAAGCGGAAATGACTTTATAGGGCTTGTCTAGCATATGAGCTATTGTGCTGTACTTGTAGGTCGCTATAATGGGAGAGTGATCTGAGTTAATATCGAAACTTTCCATTAATCGCATGTGTGCTTGTGGGATACCAGAGAATGCTACGAAGTCAGTCAAGTCTGGGGTTCTTCGAGTATCTGTAGGCCAATATGTAGGCTTTCCAGTTGGAAGAGTTGATATGTTATTGTTTCGTATGCATTTATATAATTCGGATCCCCACCATGGGTGTTTGGCATTAAAGTCGCCTCCAGCAATTAACTTTGTTCCTAGTCTTTGAAAAAAGTTCTTAGAATCGATCTCTTTTAGTGTAAATCTTGGAGGGAGATATATATATTGAGATTAAATACGGCAGCCTGTATAGCATTTTCTCTAGTGCTGTCCATGATTTTAAATTTCAGACCCATTTTTACAAGAATTTCTGCGCCTCCGTGGGATCTATCAGACGGATGATCAGCTCTTATTGTGTCGTATCAAACTACTGTAAAAAAGGAATATTGCAGAATCCGTTTTGAAATGGAAAACAAAAAATAGATAAAAATATATAAAATTAAATTTAAACAATTTTTTATTTGGAAAATGGGGCTTGGCCACATTCTTTTTCAGCTTTTTACTGGAATAAATAAACTTGAAAAAAAAACAATAAATTAAAATATTTTTTTACTGGGAAAAGGGACTTGGGATTTCTTTACAGATCTTATTTACAGAAAGCATCTTTTAGTTATCAGCTATCAGATCATATGTGATCATCTGGTCATCAGGTCTGTTTATCAGATCAGACCAGGTTTACCAGGTCTGCTTGCTGTTAAAACCAGGTTTATCCGATCAGGTATTAAACCAGGTTTATCAGACCTGGTTATCAGGTGTATTTATCAGATCAGACCAGGTCTGTTTACTGTTAAAACCAGGTTTATCAGGTCTCTTCATCAGATCAGCTCTCAGATCAGGTATACATATATAAATACCTACGATTAATGAATTATTTATCAGTATATTTACAACCCCAAGACTGGAATAACCACTGTTGATATTGTGAATTGAAATATTTTCAAACGTAATGACAATGAACCAAAATATTATATAACAATTGAACAAAACTCGAAATGCTTAAAAAAAATTCCGAGTTGAAACAATTCAATAGTCAGAATATTATGGGTCGGAGGCGACTTTTTAACCTATAGCCGAACTATTAAATAAACTTATTAATAACAATGAAAAATCACATATCAATGAAACGAGAGAAAAGTATCATGATAAAACTGAACTGGATATTGAGAAGAAAACACCGCATATGAAAAAGTGGAAACTTACATTTTACACGGCATCCAACAAAAATTTAACACCTAAATATGATGGATACAAGTCAATGGATTGGAGGCTAAAAAGCGATGATAATTATGATAATATTCTTGATGAAAACGATGATGATAAATTTTATTCACAACTTCCTATGAATGACGATACTTCATTCTCACCACCTGATCAACACTTACATCAATCATCACATGTGTTATTAAACCGAGCGGGTGCTCACTTATCAAGTGTATTATCAACTCACCCCTCACCCCACACGTCTGCATTGGAATCAACTCAACCACCGCTTATATTTTTTAATATTCCACCATCTTTCAAAAAATATAATACAGATGATTTGAATATATACAGAGAAATTTTAGAAAAAACTAATGTGTATCGAAGAAATTTTCAACCAAACGGACAAGTGAAAGGAACGAGTGCAGTAATTTAAGAATTAAAGGAGGCTAAATTTATATTCTAATTTAGTATATATACATGAGGAAATACTCAAATGAGATTATAATCATCATGTCCGTTGAAAAGTTTGGACGTTATATACATGAAAAGAAGAACACTTATCATTTAAACCGATAGGGTAAAACTGAGACAGGACTCTACATAGATACAGATGGCAACTATAATATTCAACAAAGGCGCATAACAAATGGAGGTTTTCCTAAGGAGAATGCAGACAACGTCGTCAAAGAATTTGTTGACACAGCCATAAGACAGTTAAGGGAATCTCTTTCCTCATTAATTGTAAAATATCAGGAAGAATTTGGACAAAGTTATGATGTGCTTGAGGCAAAGATTCGGTGGGTAACTTTAATATTCAACGTATTCAATGTGGGCACTGTCGAAGCTAAGCTGGCTTCTCAAAATGTTGCCAATAATGCGTGCGATCTACGCATGCATGGCGTGCCCTATGCTGAAGGCGAGAACTTACGCACAATTTTCAACTAGCTATGATTTTCCCTAATGTACTCCCCCGCCGCGACTTCGGGACATTTTCCGGGCCTGTAAGTCGAAAAAAAGTAATGTGGACCCGGTTGTCATCCTACAAATGGAAAACGAGCGACAGAAAGTTACGTTGCTAAGAGTAGCTGCAGCTTATCGGCAAGAATCCAAATCACAACTTAGCTTAAAGTTTGTGGGTTATGATTCTGACGCTCCAATATACATAAACGAGCAACTACAAAGAAAACATTACCTAATATTTAAGAGCAGTCGTAGTTCCGAAAAAAGAGAAGTTGCGTAAGTGCAATAACAAATATTATGGAAGACTTTCGTAATCAACTTGACAATAACTGTGTAACTTTTTTAACCCTTCTTGACCATAGTAAAGCATTTGACTCTTTCAATCACCATATTTTAAGTATCAAACTAAAAAACCATTTCAATTTTTCAAGTACTGCAGTTCGGTTTATAGAATCCTATCATTGTGGAGGGTTACAGGCAGTGGTTGCAGGTGATCGGACTTCCGACTTCTGCCAACTTGTTCGTGGTGTTCCTTAAGGATCCGTATTGGGTCCATTGTTGTTTTCTATGTATGTATGTAAATGATTTGCCTACTCTTGTGTCTGATTGAGAAGTTCATTTGTATGCAGATGATGTCCAAATATACGTCAACAGTCCCATAAGGCAGTTAAATGTTTGCGTTAGTTCTAGTAATAATATGCTTAATGTAATTTATAAATGGGCAAGAGGTATTGGCTTGAAAATAAATCCTACCAAATTCAAGTGCATAGTAATTGCAAAAAAACTTATTGATACAACAAACATTAAAAATCTTGTTATCAATGGCACGCCGATTCAATTTGAGCAGACCGCACTGAACTTAGGACTTACATTTAGTAACACCCTTAGCTGGAGCAAACACATAACCAAAGCTACAGGGTGAAGATATGGCTTGCTGCGGCAGCTGTCATATTCTAAAACTTTTCTTCCGATCCAAATAAGGCTTTTAGTAGCTAAGGTTATTCTCATACCAACAATGTTTTATGGAGTGGAAGTTTTTGGACACTGTGACACACGCGTTATGCACAAGCTTGTAGTAGTATATATGTAGTATGTGTGTTTAATTTAAAACGACTTGACCATGTATCAAACTTGACTAATAAAATTCTTGAGCTAAACATGACTTCGTGGATTCGTTATAGGACTCTAATATATTTCTACAAAATTGTGATATCCCAAAAACTCGTATCTGCTACCTCAAATAGGACAAATAATTTTATATGCCCAAGATTTAATTCGCTGTGCTCGAATAGGCAATTCTTCATTAATGCTATTCGTTTGTGGAACAATCTGCCACATAGATATAAGACAATTAGGGTCGCAACTCAGTTTAAATTTTAAATTAAAGAATATTTAAAGAACAATGAAAACAAAAGTAAAGAAATTAGGTTAGGTTAGGTTAAGCCGGATGGCCCTCACCATATTCCACCATCTTTCAAAAAATATAATACAGATGATTTGAATATATACAGAGAAATTTTAGAAAAAACTAATGTGTATCGAAGAAATTTTCAACCAAACGGACAAGTGAAAGGAACGAGTGCAGTAATTTAAGAATTAAAGGAGGCTAAATTTATATTCTAATTTAGTATATATACATGAGGAAATACTCAAATGAGATTATAATCATCATGTCCGTTGAAAAGTTTGGACGTTATATACATGAAAAGAAGAACACTTATCATTTAAACCGATAGGGTAAAACTGAGACAGGACTCTACATAGATACAGATGGCAACTATAATATTCAACAAAGGCGCATAACAAATGGAGGTTTTCCTAAGGAGAATGCAGACAACGTCGTCAAAGAATTTGTTGACACAGCCATAAGACAGTTAAGGGAATCTCTTTCCTCATTAATTGTAAAATATCAGGAAGAATTTGGACAAAGTTATGATGTGCTTGAGGCAAAGATTCGGTGGGTAACTTTAATATTCAACGTATTCAATGTGGGCACTGTCGAAGCTAAGCTGGCTTCTCAAAATGTTGCCAATAATGCGTGCGATCTACGCATGCATGGCGTGCCCTATGCTGAAGGCGAGAACTTACGCACAATTTTCAACTAGCTATGATTTTCCCTAATGTACTCCCCCGCCGCGACTTCGGGACATTTTCCGGGCCTGTAAGTCGAAAAAAAGTAATGTGGACCCGGTTGTCATCCTACAAATGGAAAACGAGCGACAGAAAGTTACGTTGCTAAGAGTAGCTGCAGCTTATCGGCAAGAATCCAAATCACAACTTAGCTTAAAGTTTGTGGGTTATGATTCTGACGCTCCAATATACATAAACGAGCAACTACAAAGAAAACATTACCTAATATTTAAGAGCAGTCGTAGTTCCGAAAAAAGAGAAGTTGCGTAAGTGCAATAACAAATATTATGGAAGACTTTCGTAATCAACTTGACAATAACTGTGTAACTTTTTTAACCCTTCTTGACCATAGTAAAGCATTTGACTCTTTCAATCACCATATTTTAAGTATCAAACTAAAAAACCATTTCAATTTTTCAAGTACTGCAGTTCGGTTTATAGAATCCTATCATTGTGGAGGGTTACAGGCAGTGGTTGCAGGTGATCGGACTTCCGACTTCTGCCAACTTGTTCGTGGTGTTCCTTAAGGATCCGTATTGGGTCCATTGTTGTTTTCTATGTATGTATGTAAATGATTTGCCTACTCTTGTGTCTGATTGAGAAGTTCATTTGTATGCAGATGATGTCCAAATATACGTCAACAGTCCCATAAGGCAGTTAAATGTTTGCGTTAGTTCTAGTAATAATATGCTTAATGTAATTTATAAATGGGCAAGAGGTATTGGCTTGAAAATAAATCCTACCAAATTCAAGTGCATAGTAATTGCAAAAAAACTTATTGATACAACAAACATTAAAAATCTTGTTATCAATGGCACGCCGATTCAATTTGAGCAGACCGCACTGAACTTAGGACTTACATTTAGTAACACCCTTAGCTGGAGCAAACACATAACCAAAGCTACAGGGTGAAGATATGGCTTGCTGCGGCAGCTGTCATATTCTAAAACTTTTCTTCCGATCCAAATAAGGCTTTTAGTAGCTAAGGTTATTCTCATACCAACAATGTTTTATGGAGTGGAAGTTTTTGGACACTGTGACACACGCGTTATGCACAAGCTTGTAGTAGTATATATGTAGTATGTGTGTTTAATTTAAAACGACTTGACCATGTATCAAACTTGACTAATAAAATTCTTGAGCTAAACATGACTTCGTGGATTCGTTATAGGACTCTAATATATTTCTACAAAATTGTGATATCCCAAAAACTCGTATCTGCTACCTCAAATAGGACAAATAATTTTATATGCCCAAGATTTAATTCGCTGTGCTCGAATAGGCAATTCTTCATTAATGCTATTCGTTTGTGGAACAATCTGCCACATAGATATAAGACAATTAGGGTCGCAACTCAGTTTAAATTTTAAATTAAAGAATATTTAAAGAACAATGAAAACAAAAGTAAAGAAATTAGGTTAGGTTAGGTTAAGCCGGATGGCCCTCACGGGGCCGCGCAATGTGGCCAATGTGGCCAATGTGGCCCGTAGCTGTCCGGAATTTAATGAGTGGACCTAGAGAGTATTAACGCGGTTATCAAAGTTCTTGAGGATCATGGCGTGTTTCGCGAAGCCAAGTAGTTCACCCGTGCTCTTCTTGGAGGCATCTTCTAGTGATGCCAGAATCGGAGCATCCAGGTATCTTATCCTTGCTGTAGCTAGGGTCGGACATTTACAAATGAGATGCTCCAATGCTTCGGTAGCCTCGGATTCTTCACATTTCTGGCATTTGGCATTGTCGGTGATGCCTAGCTTGACTGCATGCGCCGTAGCCAGGCAGAGAATTCCCACTATCAGTCTGCAGTCCTGTCGTGGACATAGTGGCTGAGTTTGTCGTTGCGCTCTGTTCCCCTGCTATGCAGAGCAGTGCCTGCCGCTGGGTTCTTTCCATAAGCTTGTTGTGCGTCTTCTTTTCCATGGCTTACCACAACACTAAGACTCCATACAGAAGAGTCGGACGCACCACCGATATGTAGACCCAGTGCATTAGGGCGGGCGAGAGACCCCATGTGCTGCTAAGCATCTTCTTGGATGCATATAGCGCTATGGTGGCCTTTTTCACCCTCTCTAGTACATTGGGCTTCCATGCCAGCTTGCTGTGTGGTACAATCCCTAGGTATCTTACTTGTGTTTTCGGGGTCAGCTTGGATGTGTTGATATTTGGGGGGATCCACAGCGGCACCTTGTATCTCTTGGTGAAGAGAATGAGGTCCGTCGTGATACTGAGTCCTACCTTCTCCGCTCACTCACATATCTCCCTGAGTGTTGATTCCATAATCGAGCTGAGGGTCGATGGACAGACTCCCGTGATAATGATGCTTGTGTTGTCGGCATAGGCTGTTATCTTTGGGGCTTTCCTTTCGAACATCTTGATCAGGTCGTCCACCACAAGATTCCACAGGAGGGGCGACAGGACCCCGCCTTGCGGCGTGCCCCTGTGAGCTCCTTTCACCATGGAGGCGGTGCCCCAATCGGATTGTACCCGCCTACAGCTTAGAAGATTTCTTATCCACAAGTTTATGGCAGGGTGCGTGTTGGTCGCTTCTAAGCGGTCCATTATAGTGTCTGTGGTCACGTTGTTGAATGCGCCGGATATGTCTACAAACACTCCGAGTGCATACTCCTTTTTATTTATTATTATTTAGGGCTCTCTCAACGGTGGCTTCTAACGAGTGTAGTGCCGTCACCACTGATTTCCCATTTGTGTAACCATGCTGGTTGGTTGACAGGAGTCTTCCCACATCGTTTCTAATGTGTGTGTCCAGCAGCTTTTCTAGCGTCTTAAGTAAAAAAGAGGTGAGGCTTATCGGTCTATAATCCTTGGAGCTCACGTGGCTGCACTTCCCTGCTTTTGGCAGGAAGACAATCCGAGAGGTCTTCCAGTGGATAGGGATATAGCCTGTTCTTAAGCAAGCTGTGAATAAAGCGTAAAGCCACGGGGTGATCACTTCCTTGGTCACCTGTAGCATGGCTGGAAATATTCCGTCTAGTCCTAGTGCTTTTATCCCCGAAAAGGAGTTCATAGCCCAGTGAATTCTTCTAATGGATATTAGATTAGTTGGGAGGTGCTCTTCTCCAGTTGCAAGGTCCTGGTGCTTGTTCGCATCGGGTACCTCAGTGCATCCTGGGAAATGAGCTTGCATTAGTGCCGTTAGGGCCTCTTCGCTGCCCTCGTTCCACTGTCCGTCTTCGCGTTTGAGCTGACTCTTCATGATTGGCAGCTTCGATAGCAGTTTCCGGAGCCTAGCCGTTTCTGGGGCAGTCTCTATATTGGAGCAGAAGTTTCTCCACGAGTTCTTCTGCACCTTGCGTATTTCCTTCTTGTAGTCCCTGAGTAGGACTTTGTATTCCTCGTTGATTATTTCATCTTTCTCCAGCTTAGCGATTCTGAAAAATTCTCTGAGTTTGTCGCGTTGGATTGAGAGGTCCCTATTCCACCAGGGTGGCTTGGTTCTCTTCCTCGCTTTCGATATCGGGCATGATGCGTGGTACGCGTCTATTAGTTCTTTGGAAAGGGTCTCTAGGGACTTTTCTATTTTTTCCGCGGAATCTACTGCGCCCGGAGTAGTTGCGAGCCTTCTCATAATGGTCTTCTTAAACTTTCCCCAGTTTGTATTCCAGGGGTTTCTGAAGACGGCTCGGTTTGGGGAGTGTTCGAATCTGTATTGAAATTGTATATACCTATGGTCTGAGAAGGAGGGTCTCTCGAGGACTCTCCATTCTGATACCATAGTACATTGTCCCTTTATGAGTGTAAGATCAAGCATGTTAGAGAAGGTGGGACCTACGAAGGTGAGCTCCTCCCCCACATTTGCTATAGATATGTTGGTAGAAAGTAAAAAGTCTAGGAGTGACACACCTCTGTCGTTTATGTCGGGACTTCACCATACGCAGTGGTGTGCGTTGGCGTCTGCGCCCACGAGCAGTTGCTGGTCGTTCGGGCTGGCTTCTACCAGGCCCCTGGGTTCCTCCGGTGGGGCCAATCTGTCGTGTGTCATGTACCAAGAAGCTACCAGAAGGCGCTTCTTTTCGCTCTCCAGCAACACCACAGTCAGGTCATCCGTGCTGTAATGAGTCATAAGGTTAGCGTGTAGTTCCTTCCGTACAAGTACGGCGGTTCTGTTTCTGCTTACCGATGGTGGGTAGAAAAGATTATAGTTCGAGGACTTTAGTCCGGCGACGGTATTGCCCGAGGTAATCCATGGCTCTTGGACTAAAGCTATGTCGGCGGACCCTTGCTCCATGGCAATGAGGAGTTCCGCCGACGCTATTTTGCTCTTATGGAGGTTTAGCTGCAGCACCCTGAGAGTCATGGGTACCGGGCTCACCTCCATTCGACGGGTTGACTGTCAGCGTCAGGTCACCGTCCTCCTCCTCACAGGCCTCGTCGAGCGTCAGTCCCTGGGTGGCATCCACGATGGTTTCCAGACCTAGGTCTTTATCCACCACGCCTGCCTTCAGGGTGTGAGCATCCTTATCCCCGGGACGGCGTTTTTTGAGGCGCAGGTAGACGCTACCCATGCCCCACGCCATCTTCCCGTATCTGGGATAGAGTATGTCTTCTGCCTCTTTGTTGATCTGGAGGACTGCACTTTGACCCCCCTCCTTGGGTGATGGGGTCACAATGTGCAGAACCTTCCAGTTCGCGGTTTGGATGTCCGGATTCTGCCGCTGCAGCAGCTTTAGCGCCCGGTCCCCTTGGATTGCGATGGGGAAAAGTACCTTCGCCTTAGGGATGGACGGGATTAGCTCCCTATCCACCACCTCTAGCTTGGCCCCCTCCCACAAAGCCTTCACTGGCAGATCGTTTGCGTCAGCCACTTTCTCGTCGGATCATTCATGCACTTCAGGATTTGAACCCCTTTCAGCCATCCGGCACCATCAAATGAGGGCATGGGAGCTTCGGGGTCTTCCTCCATCTGTGCAAGTAATGATTCGACGAGCCGCGCATGCACCAACTTCCACCGCGATTCGGTCATCCTACCATTTTCCTCGCTTCTGTCAATGAGTGCCACGATCAGATGTCGTTTGGTCACCTCATTGACTTTAGCGGGTTTATTGGCCCTCATTGCCTTTGGGGGAGGTCCCGCCTCCTTAGGCCCGCGTATCCGCTTGCTCCGCGGTGCGTCCTTGTTGGCGCTCTCGGCTGAGCATTGCCTTTTGTTGGCGAGCGTCTCCTTCACTTTATTGGCAAATCCGCCCGTGGATGTCATGTGAGGGAGGCTGGCAAAGTGCAGCCTGCCCTCAGCAATCCGTTGCTCGGCCCAGATAAGCTTTGCCTTCTCCTCTGGTGATAGGGCGGCTTTTTCCTTTAGCCGGCTCTGGATGTGTAGGGCGGCTTTACATTTTGCCTTGGCCTTCATCCCCTCGCTTGAACGCTTCGGCCCGTCTCTGTGCGGGGAGCTGGTGCCTGGTTTCGGCGAGCGGAGAAGGGCTTCCTCCTCTTCTTCGGAGAGCAGCACCCTCTCCAGGTCCGAGTCTGTATCGACAATGGCACCTGAGCGGCTAAGCTTCCCCGTTTGCGTTAGTGTTTCTGTTTGTGTTTGTGAGGCAGTAGCATTGCAACTGACATGACCTGCTCCCGTCACATCAGAGGTGTGATCGCTGGCGACACGCAGAGAGGATTGCTCCTCTCCGTGCCCGCCGGTGGTAGCGATCACGCTTCCCACCGACGTTTGGGTTGATATCCCAACCCCGGTTGCTTTCTTCAGCCCACTCATACTGGTTAATTATTCCGGGGAAACCACCCACTTGCGTTTTATGACTACCGCAAGGCACCTTCAGCAATGGCTAATGGTTCATTTTCTTCGGCTTTTTGGGCGGGAGGAATTGAGCCGAGGCCTTAGCTAGACACTGCATTATCTCGGACGGAGCAGGCGGCAGTACACTACCCGTTGTACGGGTAATACAGTGCCCATTGCCCAGCCGGCACGCTCGTGGAGGGTTCAGCTGAAGGATTTTCGCCAGCCCTAAAGAAATTTCAAACTTAGAAAATTGTTAGTAATAAGCAATAGTTATAAGTCTATGTGTTGAAATTAAGTATTTATTTGAAATTCGATGTGACTAGTGCTATAAATATAAGTGTAAACTTGCTGCGCTAAGATAATAAAAATAATAAAAATAATAAAATTAGGCGAAACGTTACAACAATGCAGTGTTAAAACGTTGGGTTTGCTTTGGATACCACATAAAGACCAATTATGTGGGCGATCCCAAAAAAGTGAAGCTTCAATTATCACCAAATGAGTGGTAAGCTCAGAAGCGTTGCAGATATTTGATCCACTTGGGCTCTTTGCCCCCGTTGTGGTAAAAGTTAAGATATTTATGCAACTCTGTGGGAACTAAAGATGGGCTGGGACGACGAGCTTCCTCAGCTGCTTCAAAATGAGTGGAAAAGCTATCATGCTGATCTGCAATCAGTGAACAATTTGCAAATTCCAAGGCACATCTTTGAAAGGAAAGTGCCCGTTAACCAGGAAATGCAAATTAAATTATTTAGCAATTGTATTTCCCTCGCCGCGGTCTCTGACGTCAGCAGCAGGAGTTACCAGGAGGCTGGGTGGTTACCGCAGGCCTCTTCTTCTCGATAGGAAGTTATGATGGGAAAACTTCTCTCCGTTATTATCTGCCCTTAAGGCTAGACAACCAATTCAACAAAATCAGAGAGGGCTGGAGTTGTTTGAATGAGCGATGTGCTCTTTATTATAATCAAAACCAAACTGACCTTAAAGCTAACAAAAAATGAAACTCATAGCGGCCACTCCAATGGGTAGTGTTTGCCGGCTATGCACGGGCTTCCGGCCAGACGCTGTGTCAGCAATTTGGCCGAGCGAGTCTTCAGACGATCGGTCGTTGCCGTCGCCCGGTTAACTTAGTTACCCTTCAGTACCAAAATTTCTGTCCCCGGCGATTCCTCGCCGCATTCTACCTGCGTTCGGCCACTGCCGATGTTGCACGAAGTTGGGACTGTATATTTGTTATTGTTTTCGAACTGATTCGGAGCAGCGGTTCGTAAATTAGAGTGAGATGCAAATAGGGGGGAAGTGAGGGAAGAAAACCTATGTCGAAAGCAAAGTGTGCTGCGTCGACGTTAGAATACCCTTTTTAAAATATTTTAAAATATTTATAAATATTTAATTTAATATTTGATAAATATTTATCTATTTAGTTTTATGGTACATTGGCAAGTATTATACATTTATTTATTCGAAGCAAAAATGTTTATGTTTGATATTCTTCAAGGTGAATCAAATTAAAAGGCATTGCTTTTGCGGATAAAGTGCTTTATTAAAATTCAAATTTTTTGTGATCTTTAATTAAAGATTTAAATAAGAAAAATAAATAAATTTTAATCAGGTAAGTCGAGTGATACATGAAATTTAATTGCGCAATGGAATTTTGTTAATTGAGTGCATAAGTGCATTGCAGCATTTTTTAATAATAATATATTTATATATATACATTGTGTTTTAACACCGCGCGGTTAATATATATGTTTTTTAAAGTGAAAGTGAAATTTAACAATATGCGTACATACATTCAATGTACATATAAAACAATTAAGAACAAAATCGAATTGTGCAGTTAAACTTCAACATAACGGCATAGGAGCATACAGTTTGTTTTTCGATTACCAGCGGCTACACTGACAAAAATTTAATGTGTTAAATGTGTTAATAAATATTGTGCTGTTTATTAATAAAATATAAATAAATATCATATCTTAAATAATGATAATATTTTAAAAATTGTGAATGAATAGAATTAAATTAAAATAAATAAATGTGTAATTTATTAAAATGTGAAATGTAATGAAAATGTTCATTATATATAATTATAATTGAAAAAATATAATCAAATTTGTTTCAAATTATTTATTATTATAAAAATTGAAATACATATTTAATATTTTTTGGAAATGTAAAATGTTAAATTTTTGTTTATTTTGAATTTTATTTTATTTTTCATTAATAAAAATAATACATAATAAATCACATGTTCATTACATTTCAAATTTTAATAAATTACACATTTATTTATTTTAATTTAATTCTATTCATTCACAATTTTTAAAATATTATCATTATTTAAGATATGATAATTATTTATATTTTATTAATAAGCACTATCTTTATTTATGATCATGTAATTCATTTTGTCTTCCTTTTTGCTGATTACTGCTGTGACCAAATTAATAAAACGAAATTCTTTTGATTGCGAACAATGTGAACGGGGTGAACGGGAAAAAAACTAAAAGCTTTTCCTCGTTTTTTTTTCTGTTTTGATTGGTATGTTCGTATTTTGGGCATAATGCAGATGATATTTTACTGATATTTTTTATTTTCTTTACAGAGACCATATCTTCACGCAAAGTATTGCATGAAAAATAATGCAAACAAAAAAAGATCTCGCAAGCAGGAATAAATAATAAATAAATAAATAATTCTTATTGTTTTTTTTTTAACTTTTAACAGGATTTCCCCTGGCTCTTCCCAGCGATTCCTCGGGGACCGTCGCCAGGTTTTCCCCAGCTGTCCCCAGCGATTCCTCGGGGACCGTCGCCAGGTTTTCCCCAGCTGTCCCCAGCGATTCCTCGGGGACTTGACTTCGAAATTCACATGAGATTCTCTGGGGACATTTTTTTCGAAAATCCCTAGGAAAGTCCCCAGGGATATCTTGCGGATTCCCCGACGAATCCCCGAGTATTTCGACGTCCCCGCCGTGAACGCATGCTCAATGCAATGTCCGCATGGGATTTGTATGGAATGTCCCCAGCGAATCCCTGGGATGTTTCCTATGTCCCCAGGGATTCGCTGGGGAATCCTCGGGGACTGATACTGAAGGGTAACTACTCCCCCCTGAGAATTAAGGCCGCCCTCGGCCGACCCTATTTGGGCGATCACCTCCCTTAGTTGTGCCGTGGATTTCCTGGCCTGGGTGACTCGCCGATAAGTGAGGCCGACGCAGATCAACGCACAGCAGATCGCTCCTACGATCAGCATTATCTGGTGTGAACGATAGCCGTTGATATCTTCCCCGAATTTCTTAATGTGTTCCAGGTTACGCTCACTCAAGCGGTGAAGGTACGGTAGGCTAAGTATGTGTTGCTCCAGGGTGATGTTCAGGGAAGGCGAGCTAGCCATTCCTGGTGTCCTCTTGTGGGCCATGTCATGATTGATATAACGGGTTTCGTTAACCGTGGCACTTTCAGTAAAGGTGATGAGGTGAGTTCCTCGCAAGTGGACGTAAGTGCCATCACACGAGCCGGGCGATCGTTAATGATGATAATACCTTCATCCACGAAGGTGATGGGGTGCAAGTCGCTATTTTGAATATCGCAGTGTGCAATACCACCAGCGTGGAGTTCCTGGGCGCATGATCTTCTTAGCGCCAGTTGACAGAACGTAGCTCCAGGTGACACGGAGCAGTCCTTGACAGTGTGAATTTCTCCGTTGCAATCCGCTATGACCTTGTCCTCCAGCCTGAGTATTTTGTCGTGGTGTGACACGGGAAAAACTGTGATCTTGACACATGTTTATTTAATTTTAGGAAATTTGATAATGAAGTGTAAAATGTTATGGGATTGTAGTACTTTTTCGGACGCTACGGACAAAATATCTCTGATGGCGAACTCGGTGGGCTCTTCCATCCACACACTCTTCAAATCTGCGTGATCTAATATGTTAGGGCTAACTACGTTAACTTTTGTGTGAGCAACTGCAAGCATAAGGTTTTGCAGCTCCATTGTGATCATTCTATTTCGCGTAAGCAACATTTCAAATAGATGCCCTGTATCGACTTGGGACTCTTTGGCTGTTCTCAAGATTAGATAGTGGTGGAAATTTTATTGATTTGGTCCTGTACTTTGCTATTGATTTCAATTTGCCTATTGTTTGCATTATTCAATTAAAATTCGTTGAATTTAATTTTTTCAAAATCCTCCGCGTCTGGCGTTCCCGCCACTACTTTTAACGCCGCTCCCAAGAAGTCTAAACTCCTGGCTACCCTATGGTGGATGCTCAATGACTCGAGCAGGTCACGCAGGTGAGCGACATCTACGCTCAAAAGCTTCTGCATGCGTGACTGCGGGAACATGTTAATCATGCCACCGGTTTCCTCCACCACGCGCCTATACTCTGAGAGATTCGCTGAGAGCCTCAAGGATGCGAATTCTTCCCATACGAAAATCTGTCCATCAATGATGGACATGTATCTGGCTTGCGAGTATTCTGTGACATGCGCCGATGTCAGGGCAAAAAGGAATAGCAGACGTATGGGTATGAACCTGTAATATGGATATGTTGTAGTATTTTATAGAACTATCGGGGTAGCCCACCACCAAAGTATGGTATATAAAGCATGATAAAAAATAGCAGTGGTAAAAACTTATGCCAAGTGGCGTGAAAAATTAAGCATATTTAAAGAATAGTAATGATAAAAAACTTATGCCGAGTGGCATGAAAAACTATGCGTAATAAAAAATAGTAATTATAAAAAAACTTATGCCAAGTGGCTAAGGATAAAAAATGAAAAAAAAAAAAATTGGTAAGAAATTATCAGGCGAATGACGATGTGTTTGTGTTTCGCCTACCTAAGATTGTCCTTGTGGACCACCCTCCCCTTAATGAGGACTGTGGTCCCCATGTCCGCTTCCACAGTTTTCTCTTCGCTTAACGATGAAAGCTTGTTGCCTAGTCTCCTGTTAGATTTCACTAGATCTTTGTCACCGACATTAAAAACTCTGTTCTATCGGGAGGCATTTTCCCTGCTTCTTGGGCATGTCTTATCTTATCCTGTATATCATACTGTGGGTCACTTGATTGTGTGGCTACCACATCGGCCGGTCTTTTATCGATAACCGAATGGATAGACTTATTGTATTTAGACGTGGCCAGCAAGATCAACTCTACAGTGTCGCTAATGCCTTTGTAAATTTTAAGGCATCTGTCAAGCTCCGCCAGAGTGCTGTGGAATCGCTCCACTTGTCCGTTCGAGACGCTGTGGAGTGGCGGTGCATTTGAGATGCTAACTCCGAAGTAATTTTCCAGCATGGTCCGAATGGTGTGCGAGTTAATAAGGGTTCATTGTCGCAGTAAATGACTCTGGCTTTAGGGAAAACGTTCAGAAGTTGTAGTAAAGCTGGTTTGAGGTCCTCTATGGTTCTAGAGGGAATAGGCTGAACCATTGCAAATTTGGAAAATTTGTCAATGCATGTGAGTAAGTATTTCCTATCAGTGGAGAAAATGTCTATATGCAGCATTTCTTCCACATGAGACGGGACTTGCGTTTCGCCGAGTTCGTGTTTTTTAGGATGCCTGTCATATTTTGCTTCAGCGCAGGTATTGCAGTTAATGACGATTTCGTTCGCTAACTTGACAATTTTTGGGAAATAGTATTTCGAAAGTACCTACTTGACATTCTCCTGCGCAGATCTGTGAGCTCTATTATGCTCAGTGGTGAGGACTTCTCGTCTCTCAGCGACTGCGAAAATATCTGTGACACTGTTCTTGCAGTGCCAGAACTTGGTGGCCGGGAATTGCCGGACCAATTCGTCTTATATCATTGCCAGCGTGTGCAAATCGCAATGAATGGCGTTTACGCCTTTGGGGACTATAATGTCCGCGAGTTCTTCAAGCAATGATTCCTTGCATGTGAAGTCAAGTCTCTTGTTTCCAAAGAGGACAAAGCTGCGTTTAGACGGAGAGTGCGCTTTCTCCAGAGTTATCTGGTTCTGAAAGCAATTCAAAGGCTTGTCCGTGGTTTCGATGATGTGTGTGAGCGACACTTCACTGTGAATGGTGGCTGCACACGAATAAGCTTCTTCCGCCTCCACAACGTTAAGTTGCTGTCTGGAGAGGGTATCCGCGACGAGATTCTCTTTGCCGGGTTTATAAAACATTTTAGCGCCGGACTCGTCGATGCGAGCTTTCCATCGTTTGATTTTCGCATTCGGATTGGATTCCGATTCTGCGAATGTCAATGGCTGGTGGTCAGTATAGATATTTATAACTTTTACTGCATATAAGTAATGGCGCAATTTGGCTAGTGCCCAAACTATGGCTAACAGCTAACGCTCGTTATTAGCGTAGTTAACCTCTCGGTCCTTTAGGGTCCTAGATATCATGGTAATCGGTCTTCCCTCTTGGGATAGTACCGCGCCAATGCCAAATGCCGAGGCATCCGTCGTTAGATCGAATACCTTCTTGTAATCAGGGTACCTGAGAATGACATCATCTGAAGCCAGAATGTTACTCAACTTTTGGAAAGCAAGCCATTGCTGCTCGCTAAATTGCACCTGGATGTTTTTGGATCTGTGCCTACTGACACTTCCAAGCTCTCCTTTAAGAAGAGCAGAGATGGGCCTAGCTATTGATGCAAAATCTTTAATGAAGCATCGATAATAACTGGACAGGCCAAGGAATGATCTTACCTCGAATATATTTTTAGGTTCGGGGAATTCCTGAATGGCCTTGACTTTTTCAGGGTCAGTTGTTGTACCATTGTTGGTGACGATAAAGCCCAAAAAGCTAACGCTTTAAAAAAAACAAAGCGATTTTTGTGTTGACACCCTAATGTTGGCGTCGTGCAGGCTCTTAAGAACCCAGTCCACGTGCCGAATGTGGGCGTTCTCATCTTCTGAGAAAACGATGACATTTGCCGACTGCTTCTTGCAGTATGTCGTCGATGGTTCTTTGGATGATGCTGACATCATTCTTCAACCCAAACGGTAGCCGGCGAAACTCGTATTTTCCTCCGTTAACAGAAAAGGAAGCTTTTTCACGGACCCGCTCTGCTAGAATGGTCTGGTGGTAGCCCGACTTCAAATCGAGTGCTGTGAAGTACTTGGCTTTGCCTAAATTCCCTAGTATCATAGAGATACTCGGCATGGAATAGCGATCAGGTATCGTCCTCTCGTTCAATTTGCGAAAGTCTAATACGAGCCGCATTTTGCGGTTGCCCGCTTCGTCAGTGCCCTTTTTGTCCACAACCCCTATTGGGTTATTGTAGGGGGGCTTTGACTTTTGTATTATGCCATTTTTAAGCAGCTCTTGGATTTCGCCGTTGACAAAATCCGCTGCCCCCATTGGGTAGGGGTAAAGCTTGGCATAAATAGGCTCCTCACTAACCGTCCTGATGGTAGCTACCACCGAGTTGTTGTAGGGTAGGGCCTCGTTGGGATTTGCAAAGGCTTTTTTTCGTTCGCCAAGCATTTTTATAAAGGCCCCTCTGGCTAGAGGCGGCGCCGAACAATCAACAATCTGGTAAAATTGACGTCGGGGCACAATTGGAATTCCAATTTTTCTACTTCGGAGCCCCATTTGAGGTGGCCGGAAGCTAGACAAAGCGATGCCCCTGCCTGTTTTAACAGGTCAAGGCCAATAATGGCATCGAAGGAGGACAAATCTGGTAATATGAAGAACGTGGCCTTCAAGTTGAATAAAGAGACGAAGCACTTCTTAGTGATGGTGGTGACGCCATGGATAGAATGTATCGTAAATGGCGATTCTACCGGGCGACGCCTTTCAATCCATCGTATGGACGGATGAAATTTTTAGCCGCGCCCGTGTCTATCAAAAGCTTCATGTCTACCCCCGTTACTCTTCGTCTGATGACGGGTAGCAGGGATTTTCCCCTAAAAAATTAATGGGGTCCGAATCATATTCGTGAATGGCGTCGTCATTAATTTCCTGGGCCGCACTTGAAGCTGCGGCGGTGTATTTTTCCTCAACCCCGCCCGCGCCCTGCACGACGTGGTTGACTCTCTGCCTTTTGTGCTTTCCGGATCGATCGGATCCGGCCGGCTTTCTGTTCTGATAAGCCATCGCCTGAGACGGCTTGAGCATCCTGGACATTGAAGGGTCAACATCCATTGGCTCTGGCGTGTTTTCCCGACGCCTGTCACTGCGCGGAGCGGAGTGTACCTGAGCCTTGTGCTGTTTGGTGAAGTGCGGGTTTTTGTCCGCACTTCCTTGGGATTGCGCTTGATAGGCATTCAGTTGGCGATCCTGCGCCCTTGGTATTTGTTTTCTGTCCTTATCCCTATCCTCAAGGCTCCTTGCAAACGATGTTGCGAAAGTGTACCTTTCGTGGTTTGGTTCCACCTCTTGAACCAATGCCAACGCAGTTGGCATATCTTTCGGCTTTGCCGAAAAAAGGACATCGGAGAGACTGCGCTTAAGGCCCGAAATAAATACACGGAGAGCGTCATCCCGGAATTTTTCACACAGAGTTCTTGCCGCCGCCGATTCGTACGACATGGTGGCTTTATTAGTCAGCAAGGTGAGCTTTTTCTCAACCTCGTCATAGTATTGTAATAGAGTGAGGCTTCCCTGTCTGAGGGTGCCCATCTCCTGCTCGATGACGTGAATCGGGCGTTTGTCACTGTATGTAAAATCGAGGCGGTCTATGATCGCATCGAAATTCAATACAGTGCCAAACGAAGATAGCACCGCATCGGCAGGGCCTCTTATTTTACTTCTAATTATCACGACCGCCTGGTAGTGGCGTGAGCTATTTACGTAATTTTTAAATATGAAATATGCGGCTACCGCGGCCTGCCGCCAAGAGACATATGTCTCTTGTGCTCCCGTAAATTCGGGCAAGCATTTTACGGCATCCAGAAGCTCGTTGCACTGGACGTTGCCCGTGATATCAATGGGCTGGTACACCTTGATATTAGGGGCTGCCGTTTGTGCGGGTGCGATTTGCACCGCTGCAACTTGGGTAGCCAACTGTTGTATAGTTCGGCGCATTTCTTCTTCTCTGTGCCTGGCTTCGCCGGCCGCTTCTGCCAAGGCAAGATTAACGGCGGCCTGAATCACAGCCTTAAGCTGATCTGGATCCATGGTTCTAACTGAAGTAACCCCCTCTTCAGTTAGAACCATGGACCCAGATCAGCTTAAGGCTGTGATTCAGGCCGCCGTTACGGGCGGGTGCCCGTATTGGGGTGAAAGTACGCGGGGGCCTTCACTGTCAGACTCTGAGTCGCTAGCGTACTGTTTATTTTCGCTATATTTTATAAACGGAGAGCTCATGTGTGCTTAAGTTAAACTGCATTGGTATGCAATGCCCGCTCAAGCTATTTTGCCCATGAAGGCAGCTGGCATGGCAAGAAGTACGCGGGGACGGAGCCGCCGCCTTAACAACTATGTATGAGCTCGTCGAACTGAGTTGCCGCCTTTCCGAGCACCAGCACTGGTGTGGTGCGGGGTGCGCGGGGACTGAGCCTCTGCTACGATAAACAAAGAAATAAAAAATAACAAATTGCCACACAAATGCATGCGCGGCCGTATCGGGTTCACAGCAATGGAGTGGTGAGCCAACAACAAAGAAACGGGACTGCGAAGCTAATACCGAGAATTATTATTCAAGCAAAGAGACATATTCAAGGTGCGTTCCAAAGTAAACAGGACTTTAAAAAAAAAAAAAAACGCATGGAGTTATCGGCAAAATCAATTAATTTTATTCAAAATATTCTCCTTCTGCTTGAATACAGCTTTTGGCACGGTCCACAAGCAAGTCGAACGAGTGTTTTAGCTCATTGACCGGTATGGCCGCCAGTATGCCGGTACAATCCTTTTGAATGGCCTCCACGTCTGCATAACGCTTTCCTTTCATCGGCAAAAGCATTTTTCCGAAAAGGTAGAAGTCGCACGGTGCCATATCAGGTGAATACGGGGAGTGGTTGATTGTTAAAATTTGATTTTTGGTCAAAAAATCGGTCACAAGCGTCGATCGATGAGCCGGCACATTATCGTGCAACAAACGCCAGCTTCCATGTTCCCGATATTCGGGCCGAACACGTCGAATACGGTGCACCAAACGCTTCAAAACTCCAAGGTAGAATACCGCATTAACGTTTTGGCCGGGTGGAACAAATTCTTTGTGGACAATACCCTTGGAATTGTAAAAACAAATCAGCATTGCCTTCACTTTTGACTTCTCCATGCGCGATTTTTTGGGTTTCGGCTCGTCCGGCGCCTTCCATTCAGCACTCTGGCGTTTCGTTTCGGGATCATATTGAAAACACCACGTTTCGTTTGTTGAATTCTGAGCAATTTTTGGTTGTCAGTCAATTTGTGCGGAACAAACTGTGCACACACCTTTCGTAAGCCCAAATGTTCGGTCAAAATCCGATAAATCGATGTTCTGGAGATGTTCAATTCTATTTCCATTAATTTCAATGATGATTTCGGCTGATTTTTTATGAAATCACGCACAGTTTCGATGGAAGTTTTGGTGATCACGGATTTTGGCTGGCCCACATGTTCATCGTCATTTATGTCCTCTCGACCACTTTGAAAACGTTGAAACCACTCGTGCACTCTGCTACGGGATAGGCAACCATCGCCATAAACTTGTTTCATCAATTGAAACGTTTCGGTAAAAGTTTTACCAAGTTTAAAACAAAATTTAATGTTGGCTCTTTGTTCGAAGCTCATTTTTGTACCGATGACAAAAACATGCGCACATTTGCAAAACAATAACTTCACTTCCAATCGATGAAATGTCATGAAATTTTTACTGGAAGTCGATAAAAGATAGCAGATTCCAACGCACTAGCCGACATAAACTGAATAAAATGTAAAACTGAATTAAATGTCCACAAAAAAACAGAGCGTTGAGACTGAGTTTTATTTTATATATTTATTTTAAAAACAAATTATTCTGAATTGGTTTTCGTGATAAACTTTCAGCCTCGGCTGAGATATTTATTTAATTATTTTTAATTAATTTATTTTTATTACTTCACCAAAATATCTATGTATATTTTTTTACACATAAAAAAAAACTATGCAAACAATAAACAAAAGAACGGGGACCAATAATTATACATTTTAATTATATATAAATATAAATTATTATTTAATTTAATATGTGTTCAATCAATTCCTATATTAATAAGCAGTATGAACGAAGTTAATAAATGGAGTTGCAACTGCTGCTCTCTTGCAGTGCATAAGAATGAAGTAAACGCAGATAAAGATTGAATGGGAGAATGTTCTAGCCCACTTACATGTTATCTATTCCACGATGGGCCCTAAGACGTTGAGCGCCAATTTAATTATTTAACAATTGTATTTCCCTCGCCGCGGTCTCTGACGTCAGCAGCAGGAGTTACCAGGAGGCTGGGTGGTTACCGCAGGCCTCTTCTTCTCGATAGGAAGGTATGATGGGAGAACTTCTCTTCGTTATTATCTGCCCTTAAGGCTAGACAACCAATTCAATAAAATCAGCGAAGGCTTGAGTTGTTTGAATGAACGATGTGCTCTTTATTATAATCAAAACCAAACTTAACTTAAAGCTAACAAAAAATGAAACTCATAGCGGCCACTCCAATGGGTAGTGTTTGCCGGCTATGCACGGGCTTCCGGCCAGACGCTGTGTCAGCAGTTTGGCCGGAGTGAGTCTTCGGACGATCGGTCGTTGCCGTCGCCCGGTAACTTAGTTAACCTATATATACAATATTAATTAAAAATTGAAAATTGCCAATTTTTAAATATATATATCTATCTTATATTATTAATCATTTAATTAGACTTATTGTATTGCTGTCTGTTGTTGGCGCAGCTCTTGTCGCTTTGTAATTTGTAGCCGCTTCGGTCTTTTTTCTTTTCAGTTTATATTTATTAAAAATTTTTTCGGCACTTGTTACTTCTTGAGTTGTATATATGTATGTATATTTTTGTGTCAGGGGTTTATTTTTGTTGCACTTTGAGGATGTTGATTACTTTTTAATTTTTTGTTGTCACTGATAGTGTTTTTTTATTTTGTTTAATACACAAACACTTTCCGATGTTTTGGCCTCGGAACAACGCCAACAATAAAATATATATTATTGATTTGTTTTATGTTTTGTCGATTTTTCGACCACAATTTTTTAATTTTTTGCCAACTAATAATTTTATTGGATAATATTTGTTTTAAAACACTAAGGACTCTTTTGTATCCGTTGGCTTTTAATTTATACTCTGTTCCTTACCACTGCCTTTAGCTGCAGTGTAAATGCAATGCTTAAAGGAGCTAGCCCTTTATCTTAGTTCCTTACCATAGAGGGGGAAACTGGAGAATTCGAATCAAAAATGCTTCGAAGGCTCGATTGACCAAATGAACAGGCACTTAAATATTAAGACCGTCATTCGTTGAGTTTTTGTAAGAAACTGGTTTTATTTAACTATTTCTTTGTCTTAATGTCCTTATCTCTAGGTAAACCAACGCAGTGGTCAACCTTTTTAAGCGGGGATTTTCCACCGCACGATATACCTAATATGCTGATATGCTCGCATGGGTTTTATTATATCTCAGGTAAACATTTGTGTTAGTCCCGAGAAGTGGTTATGTATTTAGCTATAAACAGATAAGTGATAAGCAGTGCACTGCCGCTGCGGCTTGATCCTTTTTAGATATAATATATATATACGTGATCAGGCTTGAACATTCTGCCAAGGGCCTGCAAAAGTAGTAGTAGTAAGTAGTTGTCATATAAAAGAAGTGGATTGTATTTTATTTATTCGATAATAACTATTTGGCAACTAACATCTTGCAACGACAGTAGTTTAATGATTACTTCCTTATATTTTTGTTTACAATTTTTTTTTCTTATAATTACAATTATCTTTGTCTTATTTTACAGATTTTATAATCTTAAACATTTAGTATACTGCTGGGTATAGCTATGGCTTGCAATTGCCTTCGTATTTTTTCTTTCCTCGGAAAATATTCAAATAATATAATTATAATAACAATTGTCAATATTAAAGATGTATGACCGGTTATGTGATGAAAATCTAATTAATGTAATTTTAACATATGTGTTTTTAAATCATTTATTTCATTTAACAGTTTATTTACTTCTAGTGTATGATTTATTATTGGTGTGCCTAACTTATTCCAAACAACCTTAGGTATCACGTTAATTTCACCTATATATGATAATGATAGTGTCGCTTGATCTTCTAACTGAATTGTGTGGTGAGCCACTAAAATATCATTATCTGTTCGAACAGTAAAATCTGATCTAATTGTTAAAATTCCCTGTTCCGGCAAATCTACTATCTCTAATTTGGAACTTCCGCATTGTACTCTAGCTTTAGTGTTAATAACAAAAGTCCTCTAGCTGTTAATAAGGTGTAAGCTTCCTTTAACTCAGTGCCAGTCCTTTTTACTGGCAATATAAAGTTCTCTGACAACATATCTTTTATTTTAGAAATTTCTAGTTTTAGCTGACTGGGTTGCAACATGTTAGTATTAAGTCGACCATGATTGATGTCAATTAATAGGCTCATGATTCCGAATTGTATTTTATATACATATATGTTTCAAATTATTTACTTTAAGAAGATGCGTATATAGTACGTGCACATATAAATTAGTTCTTTAGTACACGCAATCTTCACTGGTCGTCTGGCAGGTCCCTCGCAGTTGTAGATAAACGCAGGGGGAGCGGGCGTCAGTCACGATTGCTTCTGGCCGGCTGGCCGTAGATTTCCCAATGATGATTAGGCAGATTAGGTTGGGAGGATGACTGTCCTCCTTTTACCTTCTGGCCTAGGGACTCAGATAGGTGGTGAAATAATAATGGTTTAACGACAGATTGTCGGAGTTAATTTTATGAGCGATGGCTCTTTATTCAATGAGTGTAAAATCAGAACTGAATCAGAGACCGGCACCAGTGCCTGATTTTAGCACTACTAGTGTACTTGCCTAAAAACCGTTGGTAGTGCTTCTAACACTGCATAGTATACAGATGCAGTGGTAAAACACTGCATAGAATGTAAATACGACGCAGACAACGCACAATAATACACTGTGTAAAAAGGCACAGGCAAAAATTGATCTCGTTAATTTTATGAGCGGCGATCTTGCACATTTTATTTTGATGTTTTGTTTTAGTCTGTTCCTTTTCTATCGCGAATGAATGGGCAAATCGAAAATCAACGAGTACGAAAATAACGGAAGAAAAAACGCAAGCATTTACCGTTCATTTTACGCATTTCGTTATGATTTACTTATTCTCGCGAAGTATATTTTTCTATGGAATTCTGTGCTTACTATTTTATTCAGTACTTAGTGAGATTTCTATATGTATTAAAAGTGAATATTAGTTATAAGTGTTGGTTAATGAAAATCATAAATGAATGAATAAATATATTTTTGTTTAATTTGATTCCAATTTGATTAAATTTCGCTGAACAAGATTACAAACGAAAAAACAAGAACATGAAAAAATTAGTCGGTGCGAAAACACTTGGCACCGCAACCTCGCTGTTGCCGTGCACACGAGTACAAAGCTTACAGAAGCAAGAAGTGAAGCGCACTATTGGCATAGCAAAAGAAACAGCACAGAAAGAAACGAGTAAAAAAACACTGCATCATTTTATGATGCGATACTTTAGGGCTCGTGTGTAGAAAATACAGTGTAGTTGTGCGTTGTACTTGTAGTTGCAGTGCACTGCTGCAGGTCTCTGAACTGAATATATGGAATAAACTTATAGCTAACAAAGCTCACAGCGGCCACGCAATTATGCAGTGTTTGCCGTCTGTGCAGGAGCATCCGGCCCATTGCTTGGTCAGCAGTTTGGCCGGAGCATGGATATTACGTCGACTATGGTCAACGACTCTGGTCTGACTGACCACAGTTAACTACTCCCACTTCTAAGTCAAGGCCGCCCTCGGCCGTCTGTAGTTCAGCAATAATCTGCCTAATTTGACCTGCGGATTTTCTTGCCTTAGTGAAACGCCTAAAAATGGACCCTATGCAGATGAGTGCGCAGCATATTGCTCCTCCAATAGTTGCTGCGAGACGTGTTCGGTGGTTGTCAATCTCTTCTCTGAACTCCTTGATGAACTACAAGTTTCGTTCACTCAGACGGTGAAGATACGGGAGGCTGAGGACATCTTGGGTGGCGGTGATGTTCAATAAGGGAAGACTTGCTGTCCCTGGAGCTCTCTTCTGGGTGATATTGTGGTTGATGAAGAGTGTGTCATTTATAGTGGCCTGTTTGTCAGGTTATGAGGTGTGTGCCATGAGTCCAGGTTTCTGTGCCGTTATCCACTCGCACTCTGGCCGACCTATCGTTGATGATAATAATTCCTTCGTCTACGTAGGTTATCGGATGCAGGTCACTCTCTTGTACTCGGCAGTGTGCTACCCCACCGGCGTGTAGTTCTTTGGCGCACGAACTCTCTGAAGCTAGGCGGCAGAATGTGGCTCTCGGTGATTCGGAGCAGTTTTTGATGGCGTAAATTCATCCGCTGCATTCGGCTATGACATTGTCTATGATCTGCAACATAGTCCCACCATGGGCAACTGGAAAAATAGTGATCTTCTTGCAGGCTAATTTAATTTTGGGGAATTTAATGATAAAGTGTAAAATGTTACGGGACTGTAAAATCTTTACAGACGAGACAGACAAAAGATCTCCTATAGGTGTGTCGGTGGGTTTCTCAAGCCAAACTGTTTTTAAGTCTTCGTGATCTGAAATGTTCGGACTAACAATGTGAATCCTGGCTAGGGTTATTGCAAGCATTAAATTTTGTAATTCCGCCATCAACATGCGGTTTCTAGCAAGCAGTGTTTCATATAGGTGTCTAGTGTCTATTTGTGATGTTTTGGCTGATCTCAAAATTGAATTGACGGTAGAGTTAAGTTGATTAATTTGATTTTGGGTTTTGGTGTTAATTTGGATCTGTCTATTGCTAGACTCGACTAACTTTATTTCGGAAAACCTGATTATTTCTAAGTCGCTGGCATCTGGTGTCCCTGCTACAACCTTTAGTATAGATCCTAAGAAATCCAAGCTCCTAGCTACTCTGTGATGAACGCCCAACGACTCTAACAAGTCCTGGAGGTGGGCGGTATCCACGCTCAAAAGCTTCTTCATATGGGATAGCGGAAACATGTCTATCATGTTGGTTGTCTCCTCTATTACACGCCCATATTCTGAGAGGTTTGCTGTGTGCGTGACGTAAGCAAACTCCTCCCATACTAGGATTTCACCATCTACAACGGGGATGTACCTGGCCTGTGAATAATCGGTAACGTGGGCCGACGCCAAGGACAGGAGCTTGCAAAATGTTGGTCCGATCCTGTGAAATTAAACTTTAGCTATTTTTTTTATATTATTTATTTTAGAGGGTTTTCCCACCACCGATAAAATGAACTTAAAACAAACTATGCCAGTGGCTATAAACCTATAGTAAAAAACAAAGTGCGCCAAGCGGCTTGAAGGTGTAATAACTAATGAATATAAAAAATAAGGTGCGCCAAGTGGCTTGAAGGTGTAGTAAAAAATATAATATAAAAAATGAATATAAAAAATTGATAATAAAAAAAACCATAAAGGACATTGTTTGTTATATCATTTAAGATTGTCCTTGAGGACCGTGGTCCCCACGTCCGCTTCTACGGCTCTCTCCTCGCACAAGGGTGCGAGTTTATTTCCTAGCCTTCTATTGGATTTTACCAGAAGGTAAAAGGAGGACAGTCATCCTCCCAACCTAATCTCCCTAATCATCATTGGGAAATCTACGGCCAGCCGGCCAGAAGCAATCGTGACTGACGCCCGCTCCCCCTGCGTTTATCTACAACTGCGAGGGACCTGCCAGACGACCAGTGAAGATTGCGTGTACTAAACAACTAATTTGCGCTCAACTAGTGGTATCTAACTACCCTACCGGACGAAATTATATCAACTCAGAAGTTGAACAGTGACAGCGGCGCGGGAAATACGCAGCCGTCCATATCATATATAATAAACACAATAATTACAGAACATGTAAGTGGGCCCGCTGGTCAAACCTTTTTCACTGCGAAAAAAATTTGATTAACATCATAATCCGTTGCATATACGGCGTATAAAAAAGTTAATTTAATTTAATTCGCTCACAGTTCGTGTTACGGCGCATTGCTATTTCGCCGAGCAGTTAAATTTTTTTCGCATTGTGTACCCAACAGACATTATATGCTGTTACACTGCAAATATTTTTGGTGAGGCAATTAACATATTGCGGAGGCTAAGTATCAGAGCCAAGGCTCTCACAATTTAATATACCAGATTTGAATTTTTGTTAGACATTTAATTCAGTTTTGTATATCGCATCGCTCGAGTAGAAATTCTTGGTATTAGCTTCGCAGTCCAATTTTTACTTTGTATTTTTTATTGTCCCCACTCCACTGCTGTGAACCCGATACGGCCGCGCATGCATTTGTATTTCAATTATTTATTCTTCGCTTCTTTGTTTATAGTGGCGGAAGCTCAGCTCCCGCATACCCCTCACCTTGCCGCTGTTCCGCGAGGCGACGGCTTGGTTCGAACAGCTTAATACATCGTTGCTAAGGCGGCGGCTACAACCCCGCACACCCCTGGCCATGCCAGCGGCTCCATGAACAAAATAGCCTAAGCGGGCATTCCTTTACCAGTGCAAATTAAAATTGTCACATATGAGCTCGCCGTTCCTACAGTATACGGAAAAGAATCGATCCGATAGCGACTCAGAGTCTGATTGAATACGGATACCCGCTAACCCCCCTCCAGTAAAGACAATGGACCACGAACAGCTTAAAGCTGTCATACAGGCCGCCATTACCCATGCCCTAACGGAGGCATCCAGCGAAGCCATGCGTAGGGAGGAGGGATCACGCCAAACCATAGATCGATTGGCCGCTCAGGTGGCCGCGGTGCAGGTCACAGCCGCACAGGCGGCAAACCCTGTTATTAAAATATACGAACCCATCACCATAGAAGGCCTGCCCGAATTTACGGGAGCACAGGAGACATACGTCTCTTGGCGACAGGCGGCAACAGCCGCATATTTTATTTTTAAAAATTATGTAAATAGCTCACGCCACTACCAAGCGGTAGTAATTATTAGGAGTAAAATCCGAGGTCCTGCCGATGCGGTGCTATCCTCGTTCGGCAGCATACTGAATTTCGATGCGATCATAGACCGCCTCGATTTAACATATAGTGACAAGCGCCAGATACACGTCATCGAGCAGGAGATGGGCACCCTCAGACAGGGAAGCCTCACATTACTGCAATACTACGACGAGGTCGAGAAGAAGCTCACCTTGCTCACCAACAAGGCTACCATGTCGTACGAAGCGTCGGCGGCAAGAATCTTATGCGACAAATTCCGGGATGATGCGCTTCGTATATTTATTTCAGTCTCTCCGATGTTCTCTTCTCGGCGAAGCCGAAGGACATGCCAACTGCGTTGGCATTAGCTCAGGAAGTGGAGTCAAACCACGAAAGGTACACCTTCGCAACATCGTTTGCAAAAAGCCTGGAGGATAGGGATAGGAAGCAATTCCCAAAGGCGCAAGAACGCCAACAAACGCCCTACCAAGCGCACTCCCAAGTAAGCGGGGGCAAAAACCCACACTTTACTAAACAGGTTAAGGCTCAGGTGCACTCGGCTCCGCATAACGACAGGCGTCGTGAAAACACACCAGAACCCATGGAGGTTGACCCGTCTATGTCCAGGTTGAGACAACCCACTCAGGCACAGGCCTACCAAAACGGGAAGCCCGCCCACTCCGGTCGTTCAGGCCCTCACAAGACACAGAGGGTTAATCACATCGCTCAGAGCGTAGATCAGGCCGAGGGCACGTACGCAACCGCAGCCTCCAGCGCGGCGGCCAAAGTCGACGACGACGCCATTTCTGAATATGATTTATAAGTGATTATTTTTTTAGAGGAAAATCCCTGCTGCCCGTCATCAGACGAAGAGTAGCGGGGAAAGAAATGAAGTTCCTCATCGACAGGGGTGCGTCAAAAAATTTCATCCGGCCTCACAAAGGCTTAAAAGGCGTTCGCCCCGTCGATTCCCCATTCACCATCCATTCACTCCATGGTGTTACCACGATCACGAAAAAATGCTTCGTGTCTATTTTTGATTTGATTCTTCATCTTACCTGATTTGTCTTTCTTTGATGCGATCATTGGCCTCGACCTACTTAAACAGGCAGGGCCATCGATTTGTCTGGCATCCGGCCACCTCAGATGGGGCAATGGAGAAGAGAAAATTGATTTCCACCCATGCCCCGACGTCAATTTTACCGAAGTGGACTGCTCCGACGAGCCATCCTCAGTCAGAAACGCGTTCTTAGAAATGCTGAAGACTAGGAAGAAGGCTTTTGCAAACCCTAACGAGGCTTTGCCCTATATCAAATCGGTGGTAGCTACCATCCGAACAGTTAGTGAGGAGCCCATATACGCAAAATTATACCCGTACCCAATGGGGGCGGCGGACTTCGTCAACCAAGAGATTGAAGATCTGCTTAAAAACGGGATAATTCAGAAGTCGGTATCCCCTTACAACAACCCGATATGGGTTGTGGATAAAAAAGGGACCGATGACCATGGCAACCGGAAAATGAGACTAGTTATCGACTTCCGCAAGCTAAACGAAAGAACAGTGTCCGACAAATACCCCATGCCAAATATTAACATGATATTGGGCAACCTATGTAATGCGAAGTATTTCTCCACGCTGGACCTCAAGTCTGGCTATCACCAAATCATTCTTGCAGAACGCGACAGGGAAAAAACCTCTTTCTCTGTGAATGGGGGAAAATACGAATTTCGCAGACTACCATTTGGCCTCAAAAATGCAGGCAGCATTTTTCAGAGGACAATCGATGACATCCTACGGGAACAAATCGGCAAGTTCTGCTATGTTTATGTTGACGACGTAATTATCTACTCAGAAGACGAAGACTCTCACATCAAGCACGTAGATTGGGTTCTAAAGAGCCTGCACGATGCGAACATGAGGGTATCGGTAGAAAAGTCCTGCTTTTTTAAGAAAAGTGTGAGCTTCCTTGGGTTTATAGTCACTTGTAACGGTGCTACAACAGACCCAGAAAAGGTTAAGGCTATAAAAGAATTTCCGGAACGGTCATTTCTAGGCCTAGCCAGCTACTACTGATGTTTTATTAAGGACAAGCAAGGCCTATATCAGACATCCTAAAAGGGGAAAACGGAACAGTTAGTAGACACAGGTCACTAAACATTCCGGTTCAGTTCTCTGAGACGCAGCAACAAGCGTTCCAGAAACTACGAAACATCTTGGCATCCGACGACGTGATGCTAAGGTACCCCGACTACAAAAAGGCATTTTATCTAACGACAGATGCCTCGGCATTGGCGCAGTATTGTCCCAAGAGGGACGCCCATTAACAATGATCTCAAGGACATTGAAAGACAGGGAGGTAAACTACGCCACCAACGAGAGGGAACTCTTAGCCATAGTCTGGACTTTGGCCAAGCTACGGCATTACCTGTATGCGGTTAAAGACATCAACATCTTTACCGACCACCAGCCGATAACCTTTGCAGTATCGGAATCCAATCCGAATGCAAAGATTAAAAGGTGGAAAGCGCGCATTGATGAATCAGGGGCGCGTATTTTCTACAAACCCGGCAAGGAAAACTTGGTCGCCGATGCATTGTCACGGCAACAAATTAACGTCATGGAGGAGCAAGAAGCTCAATCGTGCGTAGCCACTGTTCACAGCGAGCTCTCCTTGACGCACACTATCGAAACGACGGATAAGCCCCTAAACTGCTTCCAGAACCAGATAACTCTGGAGGAGGCACGCTTTCCGTTAAAGCGCAGCTTCGTCCTCTTTGGAAACAAGAGACGGCATGCGATTAACTTCCCCTGCAAAGAGTCATTTATTGATGAACTCGCAGATGTAATCGTTCCGAAGGGCGTAAACGCCATTCATTGTGACCTGCACAGGCTGGCACTAATGCAGGACAAATTGGTTCGGCGATTTCCAGCCACCAAATTTTGGCACTGCAAAAACCGTGTAACGGATATTTTTGCAGTCCCTGAGAGACGGGAAATTCTTACCGTAGAACACAATAGGGCCCACAGGTCGGCCCAAGAGAACTACTTTCCGAAGATGACCAAGTTGGCTACCGAAATCGTAGCAAACTGCAAAACATGCGCGAAAGCCAAATACGATAGGCACCCAAAAAAACTTGAGCTAGGCGAGACTCCGATCTCCTCTCATATGGGAAAACTACTGCACATCGATATTTTTTTTACGGATAAAAAGTACTTTCTCACTTGCATTGACAAGTTTTCGAAGTTCACAATTGTGCAACATGTCCACTCTAGGACAATCGAAGACCTTAAACCGGCCATCCTACAGGTTATGAATTTTTGAAGTGAAAACTTCTTATGGCGTGTTGGGCACTTTTTTGGGTGAGGATTTTCTGCCGTTTTCGCGACAGATGAGATTTTACACAGATAGACTCTGCGTGTATTGGTATGTGAGAGCGCTGCATGACGGAGCAAATTTCAATACATTCAAATGAAAACACCAACACTAGTAAAGATAAAATTTGTTATATTTTATGACCCAACAACAACCACATGCAAGTGCAGTTACCTTGCTCAAATGCAGATAAAGAATAAGGATAAGAAAACGAAAATGAAAAATTGTTTTTGCAATTAGCATTGACGCATGCCGATAGCCGTGTACATATAGGCATTTGCTCGCCTATGCTTCGGAGCCAATTACAACAAGAACGGAAGCTAACTTCGGCACGCCGAAGTTAGTATACCCTTGCAGATTTCAATTGCATTAATTATAATCTAAGCCTATCTATTTTAAAATGAATTACTTTCAATTCAATTTTATTTTTACAGTTTTACATTTTCTACATTTTTACATGTAAAGTCAAATGTAATTTAAATCCACATTTACCGATCAATCATTAATTGAATTTTTAAGTGAAGAATTTGATTTAGCGATGTCCAATGATCGTAATCTTAGCACAACAAAATACAAAACTACTATTAATGCAATATTCACAAGATATATATATAGATTTAAGTCAAAATTGTTCATTTCATACTTTAGTTACCATAGACGTATTGTTCAAGTTTTAGAATTTAATGAAAATGCTGATAATAATGATAAAAATGCTGATAATGATGATGTAAAAGTTGTTGAAAATATGGATGAGAATTAATAAATTTTGTATTTACTGTTTATTAATATTTACTCATTTAAATAAAACCACTTCCTTCGAATAAAGTTTCTATATTATTATACTTCATGTCCATTCAAAAAGTGCCCACATTGCTTTGATAAACTTGATTTTTTATGTACAATTTCTCAAGTCGCGAGCGCACCTAAAAATGCTCACCAAAAAAAGTGCCCAACGCACCATAAGTTCAAGTTTTCACTTCTGCCTGCACTCCCGGAGCGCAACCCCCCTTGTTTTTCATATCGTTTATGAGCGTAGAGATGTCGAATTCAATTTCTTCGATTCTCGCATCATAACGTCTATCAGTGACATCAACCTGAGTAACTTGTTTTAAATTAACTAGCTTCTCCCAATAAAATTGATTTTTTGTAATCCGAATTTCAAAAGTATTAATCTTGTCCCCCTGAATTGCATTAAGAGTATCCTCTAGATGACTCTCTATCTGCTGCAGTGCTCCATCTAAATTGCTGCCCTCTGCCTTAGCCTCAGTTGTGTCCACCTTCTGCAATGCGAGATCTATTTTTTCTTTAATTGATTTGAAGCATGCCATCATCCCGTCAAAGTGCTTCTTTTTGAAGTAGTCGTGATCGACTACTCCAATTTGCAACAATGCCGAGTGATTACGCATGCATTCAGTTTTAAGCTCGTCGTATTGCCTAAGAAAAACAAAACTGAGGCTTGGCAACTCTAGTAACTGCCTATATTCTTTTGTAATTTCTATCTGCCTTTTAATTAATTCCATAGACTAAGCGGACATCATTTTGAAAATGTATTATATTTTTTAGCGGACAATACCTGAGGTTTTTTGGATCTCTAAATTTTTATTTTGTTTTCGTATACTTTTAATATTGCTTATATATAAATTATAAATGAATTGTTGAGCCACACGCTGTCCCTCGCCGCTGTCCGTGAGGGTGGGGAGACCCGATCCAGTTGCCACCGTGGCTGGCTGCTGTTGTGTATGAGCCGGGCGGTTGCCACTGACTCTCCTCTCTCTTCTTATGAAGATTACGTCGGGAGTAACTAACTCCGTTGCTAACGGCCCTTAAGGCTCGATAACCAATTTCAATTAATACAGTAAATGCTGACGGCCAATGCCGGAGTTTTAATATTCTAGCCAATGCTCTTTATTGAATGTCAAAGTAAAAACTGAAAACTTATATGATTTTACGTAAGCTATGCGCAGCCGGCAAGCCGACCGCTCGTGTAGCAAAGTGCTGACACTAGCAAAACCAACATAACTCACCATACAGTGCACCAATAAGAACCAGGCACGGCCCCTAAAGATGTTTATGCTGATTTTGCAACTAAATACTAGGGTGATCCAATAATCACCCAAGATCTGTATAGACTTATGATTACTCATTAACAGTGTTAACAACTCTCCCCTTAGGAATATGACCGTTCTCGGTCATCTGGAATTTGGCAACGACTTGTTGGATCTCCCGTGCGTTTCGTCTCCTCCTCAGCATCATGATGAGTAGGAAGGAGCAGCTGATGAGAAGACTGGCTTCCAACCCGACCGCGAACCAGGTGTCGATAGTTCCAGCCGATTTCACTTCTTCCTTAAGCACTTGGATGACCTCCAAGTTTTGGTTGTTCATTCTTTGGAGAAGTGGCATGCTTAGTGTGGAATCGCGGCCGATGATGTTGAGTAACGGGGATGCCGCCATGTCCGGAGTTTTTCTTATGGCTTCATGTTGGTTTGAGTATCTGGTGCCATTGATGAAAGCCACTCTCTCAAACGTAATGAGGTGTGTACCGTTGGTGGCTATTTCAGGGCCATCGTCAGTGCTGACCTTAGCTGGGCACTCGTTGATTATTATTACTCCGTCATCTATTAACGTGATGGGGTTTAGGTGGCTGGCTTGCGTCTCGCATAGTGCGGTACTCCCCGCGTGTAGGCCTCGAGCACAAGTATCATGGGTCGCCAGCTTGCAAAACAACGCGTAAGTTGTTGTTACGCAATCGGTGACTGCTAAGACGTCGCTATTGCATTCGGCTACTGTGTTCTCCTTCAATTGCAGGATGGTATGTTGGTGTGATACAGGGAAGATCGTGACTTTTTTACAAATAGTTTTAATCTTAGGGTATGCGATTAGCACATGGATTATACTATCGGACTGAAGGACTCTAATGTTAGACGCCTCTAGTAGGCTAATGATGGAGACTTCTGTGGGGTGATCAACAAATACAGACTTCAAATCATTTTGATTAAAAATTGCTGGGTTTATGATGTTGGCTTTTGCAAGGGTGACTGTAAGCATTACGTTTTGAATCTCGGTTATTAGTATTCTATTTCTGGCCAAAAGTACCTCGTACAGGTGGGAAGTGTCAACTATATTATTTTGTTTTGCCTTGATAATTTTATTAACGGCCTCTGTTAATTCATTAATTTTATTCTGCGTCTACGTATTTATTATAGCCTGCCGGTTATTTGACTCAATTAAACGTGCCTCGGACACTTTTAGCATATCGAAGTCGGCTGCATCAGGTGTGCCCGCAATTATTTTGAGTGCGGTGCCTAGGAAGTTTAGGCTCCTGGCCATCCTATGGTGTATTTTTAAGACAGACAATAAACTTCTAACATGTTCGGTATCGACGTCTAACAATTTTTTCATATGAGACTGTGGGAATAAATCGGACAACCTAGTAGTTTCTTCTACTATAATTGAAAATTCGGACAAATTACTTGAATGTCGAAGCAAGTTTCTCTGTTCCCATACCAAAGCAATTCCGTCCGTAATTGGGATATACTGAGCATGCGAATAATCCGTCACTCTAGCGTTAACTACAGTTAACGTTATCAATAAAATTCCCGCGATCCTGTAAGAAGGCGAAAGGTTAAATCTACTGTGTATAAAATGGAGTAAGTATGCTAAGGTGTAGTATATATGAAAATAAAGTAAAGAAAGGTAAAAAATGATGAGGGGTGTTTTTATCTAAGGTTGTCCTTGTGGACCACCCTCCCTCTAATAAGAACAGACGTTCCCATGTCTGCTTGTACACGCTCTTCTGTGTACAGTGCGGTTAGTTTATTTCCTAACCTTTTGATATTTTTGAGGTATACTTTTTCTCCTACCCCAAAAATTCTGTTTTGCCTAGTAGGGTTGCACCTATCTATGTTGGCCTGTTGTGCCTTTTCAATGTTTCTTATTATTGCCAATTTTTGTTCGGCATTAGCTGAGTGCAAGGCCTGCTTAGGTGGCAGTCTTGTCACTGAATGTATTGTCTTGTTATATTCAACCGTGGTTCTCATAATAAGCTCAACGGTGTCGTCAACCTTTTGGTCGATTTTCATGCACCTAGCTACATATCTCCGTTAGGGTACTGTGGAATCGCTTTACTTGCCCGCTTCAGCTGCTGTGTAGAGGGGGTGCATTAACAATGTCAATGTCATATTGATTTTTCAATAATAAGGTTATAGTAGTATAGACGCCTCATTATCACAATATATTGTTTTAATGTTTGGGAAAAAATTTATTAGTTGTAATATGGGGCTGCGCACATCGACTATGGCCCTAGAAAGTAATGGCTGTATTACAGCGAACTTTGAAAATTTATCTACGCAGCTTAAAAAAAACTCTTATCCGTAGAGTATATGTCAATATGCAGCACTTCGCCAGCATATGAGGGGGTTGGTGTGATACCCAACTCTTGCTTCTTGGGGTGTCTGTTGTACTTCCCCTTGGTGCATGTCTTGCAGCTTACAACCACTTCGTTGGCGAGTTTGGACATATTTGGAAAGTAGTAATCCTGAAGGACTTGCTTAACATTTTCCTGAGCTGCCCTGTGAGCGCGGTTGTGTTCGCAGATAATAATTTCTTTTTGTTCATTTGCATCCGTGATGACGAATTTTTTGCAATGCCAGAACTTGGTTGCTGGGAATTCGGTCACCAAGGAATGTTGGATGCATGCTAGTGCGCAGTAAAAGGCGTTAACCACGTCTACGTTTACTACCTCTTTGACCAATCCGAATAGCGAGTCCCTGTTATTGAATTGGATTATGTGTCGGTTTTTGGTCCCGAAAACTATGAAGTGCCGCCGTAAAGGCTGCTCTGCTTCCTCCAGGATTATTTGATTCCTGTAGCAGTTCAGGGGTTTATCTGTGGATTCGACCGTATAGGTTAAGGAATGTTCACTGTGAATAGTGGCTACGTCAGATTGGGGTTCGTTTTGTATAGCGTTTATGTTTTGTCGTGACACAGCATCAACCACAAAATTTTCCTTTCCGGGTTTGTAGAATACCTTGGCGTTATGTTCTTCGATGAATGCTTTCCATCGATTAATTTTGGCATTTGTATTTCGCTCAGATACAGTGAAAGTAAGAGGTTGATGGTCCGTAAAAATCGTGATCTCTTTTGTGCCGTATAGGTAGTTTTGTAGTTTTCCTATAGCCCAAACAATTGCCAATAATTCTTTTTTGTTGGTTGCGTAATTGAGCTCACAGTCTTTCAACGTACAAGATATCATTGTGATTGGCCTGCCTTTTTGGGACAGTACCGCACCGATACCGCTTGCTGAGGCATCGGTGGTCAAATCGAAAGGAAGTTTGAAATCTGGATACGTTAGTATCACATCTTCCGATGACAAAATGTCTCGCAGGCGTTCGAACGCTCTGCCTTGGGACTCATTAAATTCGATAGCAACCTTTTTTGACATGTGTTTATTAACCGTGCCATTCTCTCCCTTAAGTATGGAGGTAAGTGGTCTGCCTATGGTAGCGAAGTCCTTGACAAAACTTCTGTAGTAACTGGCCAACCCTAATAAAGACCTAAGCCTGAACAAATTTTTTGGTTCGTTGTACTCCTTAATGGTTTTTAACTTTCCGGGTCCGTTTTGGCTCCTTTTGATGTTACAATGAAACCTAAAAATTCACTCTCATGTTGGCTTTGCACAGGCATTTAAGGACTGTGTTAATGTGATGACGTGGTCGGCAGCGTTTTCAGAGAAAATTATCACGTCGTCTACATAGACATAACAAATTTTCCCGATCTGCTCACGTAGTACGTCATCGATCGCCCTTTGAAAGATGCTTCCCGCATTTTTCAGTTCAAAGGGTAGACGGCAAAATTCATACTTTCCTCCGTTTATGGAGAAAGCAGTTTTTTCGCGGTCTTTTTCAGCTAAATAAATCTGGTGGTACCCCGATTTTAAGTCCGGGGTAGTAAAAAATTTTGCCTTTCCTAGGTTCGCTAGAATCATAGGAATACTTTGCATAGGGTAACGGTCGGCGATGGTTCGTTCATTCAGTTTCCTGAAATTGATCACCAGCCTTTTTTCTTGTTGCCATCTGCATCAAGTCCCTTTTTGTCAACAACCCATGTTGGGCTGTTATATGGCGACCTAGAAGGCCGGATAATGTCATCCTTTAACAGCTGTTTGATTTCTATGTTAACGAAATCTGCTGCTCCCATGGGGTAAGGATATAGCTTGGAATATACGGGATCGTTAGTCTCCGTACGAATTGTGGCAATGATCGAGGTGTTAAAAAGTAGTGCCTCGTTAGAGTGCGAAAACACTTGTTTCCTCTTAAGGATCATTTTTTTAAATGCAGCTTTCACTGCATTTGGAACTATAACGTCATCGATATTCGTGAAGTTCACGTTATCGCACTCGTGGTATTTGAGCTGCTCAGATATGTTTCCATACCTGATTAGGCTGTTATGTAAATCTAATGCCGCTCCGGCCTGCGTTAGAAAGTCGAAACCTATTATGGCATCAAAAGTGTTGATAGTATCGAGTAAAAAAAATTTAGCCTTTAGGCCGAATATGTGCATAAAGCATTTTTCTTTTATATTACTGGAGCCATGAATGGAACTCACAGTGAATGGAGAGTCGACAGGCATTAAGTTCTTTAGGGGCTTTACATAACTCTTTGCCGCTTCAGTGTCTATTAGGATTTTTATAGGTCTCCCCGCCAGCCCTCGCTCAATGAAGGGCAAGCGAGACCTTCCTCTAAAAATTTACGAGGTCGTTACCGTCAAATGAGTCATTGTCATCATCAATTGCATTTAGTGCGGCTGTGGCCGCGTTTTTATAATCTTGGGTTTCTTCCGCGTTTGCAGTTTGCTAGAAGTGATTAACCCTCTGGCGCCTTTTGCCAGTCATTCTCTCCTAAGAGTTTTGCCTTTTTGGGCCCTGCAAATTTTGGTATTGAGTGTTGTTTCCCTGTTTAAATACCGTAGGATGTCGAAATTTAGAAGATGATGGATCAATATCCATAGGTTACGGGGATTGATTTTGTTTTCGCCATGGATCATTGTTCTGATACTTGTTTGGCTTTTTGAAAAAAATGAGGATTTTTTTCTGGTCCGCGGTTGGCAGAATATTTCCCTTGTTTCTCGGGCGCTCGGTGCTGGCCCTTGTGAAAATCAGTATTCTGATTTCTTTGCTCAGTTACTTTGGCATATGTGGCCGCGAACATACTTCGTTCGATACTGGCCTCTGCCTCTCTAGCTAATGCCAGTGCTGCTGGTAGGTCTTTTGGCTGTGCTGGAAATACAACAGCCCTTAGTGATTTTTTTAAACCGGAAATGAATACGTGTAGGGCGTCAGCCCTAACTTCTGTATTGAGTAATGAAGCCCTTTCGTCGTCATGTGTCATGACAATTTTGTTTGTAACGAGGGTCAATTTTCGTTCGACCTCATCGTAGTACTGCATAAGTGTTTGGTCGCCCTGACGGACCGACTCAAGTTCCTGCCGTAATAGGCGAAAAGATGTTTTATCTGCGTAGGAGCAGTCTAATCTAGCTAGTATGGCTTTAAAAATAAGCACTGTATTATTAGAAACTAGCAGCGTTACTAATAATAGTAACGACTTGGTAATGCGCGGAACTGCCTTCATAAGACTCGAATAACTCATAGGCATCGGTGGCGGATTGCCTCGATGCCACGTACTCATCTTGTACGCCAATAAAATCTGGAATTGACTTCACTATATGTAATGGTGTATCGCACTGTGGTGCTCCCGGTATTGCCTTTACCCCCTGGTAAGATTCTGCCTCTGGCGCTATTATACGCAAGCTCTGAAGCTGTTGATTAACGCATTGATCTGACCCGCGAATTCGGCTCTGAGCCTCTGTTCTTGGCTAACTAATGCGGCCTGAATTAACGCCTCTATTTGTGACGCGTTCATGGTTTCTGCGTTATTTATTTGTTGTGCCCGTGCTGGTTGATATCTACGGGTATCTTGGATTAATTCTTCTTCACTGTCACTGTCAAGTTCGCGTTTAGTTTCCCTATATGGACCTGGAAAACTCATAAGCCCACTAATTAGTTGACACTAAACACAAGTTATTGATAGGCCGAATGTTTTAATTCGACATAATTAAATTTGTATGTTATAATTTTATATTAATAACCGGGTGCTTGGCGTCCGAAAGAAAATTTTATTTAGGGACGGCCGATATTAATTCACTTTATTTGTAAGTCACCTTTACAATTGCTTTTTTTAAACTGTAAATTTTTTAATTTGTGAAAATAATTTGTAGGGATTCTTATTTATTTTTTCCCTGTATGTGTATTTGAAGTTTGACTGTATTAACTTTATCAGCCCACTTACATATTTCTGTGTCGTGAATTCGTATAAAGTTGGGTGCCAATTATAAATTAGTTGTTGAGCCACACGCTGTCCCTCGCCGCTGTCCGTGAGACCCGATCCAGTTGCCACCGTGGCTGGTCCGGGGGAAGGGGTGATGACGTAATTGCCACCGTGGTTGGCTGCTGTTGTGTATGAGCCGGGCGGTTGCCACTGACTCTCCTCTCTCTTCTTATGAAGATTACGTCGGGAGTAACTAACTCCGTTGCTAACGGCCCTTAAGGCTCGATAACCAATTTCAATTAATACAGTAAATGCTGACGGCCAATGCCGGAGTTTTAATATTCTAGCCAATGCTCTTTATTGAATGTCAAAGTAAAAACTGAAAACTTATATGATTTTACGTAAGCTATGCGCAGCCGGCTAGCCGACCGCTCGTGTAGCAAAGTGCTGTCACTAGCAAAACCAACATAACTCACCATACAGTGCACCAATAAGAACCAGGCAGAACCCTAAAGATGTTTATGCTGATTTTGCAACTAAATACTATGGTGATCCAATAATCACACAAGATCTGTATAGACTTATGATAACTCATAACAACAGTGTTAACATAT